>JAQQZR010000011.1:4492940-4516757 GCA_030068235.1 Notoglanidium macrostoma | reverse complement strand
AGAGGAGGGAGACCTTCCAGCGTGTTATGAGTGTTCAGTTCAGAAGCCAGCATCTCTGATGGTATGGGGGTGCATAAGTGCATACAGTATGGGCAAATTGCATGTTTTGGAAGGAACTATGAATGCTGAAAGGTATATAAAGGTTTTAGAGCAACATATGCTCCCCGCCAGACGACGTCTATTTTAGGGAAGGACTTGTGTGTTTCAGCAGGACAATGCAAAAGCACATACTGCAGCCATTACAACAGCATGGCTTCATCGGAGAAGAGTCCGGGTGCTGAATTGGCCTGCCGGCGGACTAGATCTTTCACCTATAGAGAACATTTGGCGCATCATTAAACGAAAAATACATCAAAGACAATCACAAACTCCCCTGCAGCTGGAAACCTATATCAGGCAAGAATGGGACCAAATTCCAACACCAAAACTCCAGAAACTCATAATCTCAATGCCCAGACGTCTTCAAACTGAAAAGAAGAGGAGATGCTAAACATGCCACTGTCCCAACTATTTTGAAACGAGCTCATTTGGTGCATAAAATTTAAAAATTTCTCAGTTTAAACATTTGCTATGTTATCTATGTTCTGTTGTGAATAAAATATTGGCTCATGTGATTTGAGAGTCTTTTAGTTTTCATTTTATTCAAATTTAATGAATGTTCCAACTTTTCTGGAATTGGGGTTTTACTTCACCCCGGTAATTTGAACATAGGCAATAAAAACCCACTACATCAGTACAAAATTATTAATAAATATTAGTATTTTTTATTGTTTAGAACCATGGGTAATATGTTACCATTCAATATTGATTTTGAATGCTATGCAGTCTCTAATTATCCCAAAGATAAAGGTCTAAAGACCATTCAACTAAAAACACCATCAGTAACAGAACAATAAACAATTCACATTACATGCACAGTATATTTCACAATGTTTTACCTTATTTCTATACAATTCACAAAATATCAAGTGGTGTAAGTATACTTAGCTGCTTCTCCTGAATCAACCATGAAGTGAAATGCAATGTATTCCTTTCATCAAATGATATTTTTCCCTTAAAATTCATCCTTGTATTCAGTCACAGCTTTCCTTTAGTCCTACATCGAGTACACCGAACAGGACTCTATTGCGTCCCCAAAACACATCATGTATCCATTTATCTCACAACATTGAGCCCTTCTTGCAAGCTGTGCACTAGATTCATAAAAAAGAAACATGTTGAAGAAGAGGTCATTTATTTACTATCAGTTTGCCTTGCATTGATTTCATGGCATGTGTTATGAGCTGCTTTTTGTAAGAACAAAGGTGTTTGATTGGACTGAATGGCGCTGTGTGAATGGAGTGATTGTGCTACAATGGGGAACAGTATACGACAACTCCAGGAGACCTCTCAGCTGGACAGTGTCTCTCTAGTCTCTCCCTCTCTTCTATTTTTAGACTTATCTCTATCTCGCACATCCATTCCTCCTTCCTTTCCTGAGTCTGAATTATGAATCAACACACAGCCTCCTAAGAGTGTTTTGCAGCATTACCATGATATTATTACCATCACCTGTCACTGCTTTGAAGATATGCAATTAAACAGTCCGGCCTGGATTAACTACTCCATTTTCGTCCTTCATGTGCTTAACACTGGTGTCACAGATTTGACTATTTTCTCCGTTTTCAGATAATCGCATGACACACCTTGATTACCCTATTTCTGCCATCTTACCCGTTCCAGCGGGAATGAGATCAGAACTATAAATGTTGAATGTGTGATTCATTTTTTATTCATTCCCTTGGAACAAAAAGGATTGTCAAACAGATTTTATACATATTATGTTGGGATAATTCTCAGCATTATGAAGATTTTTAGAAAGAAATACATGACTGGCTGTTTTCCAGGTATATTGTAGGTTACCCAAAAGTTTAGATAGGATGCCATTTGACATTTTCTGATATAGTGACTGTATCTTCCTCAGACAGTGACAAAGACAGACACACTCCCGCACTGTCTGTGTTTGAGTTAGTGTATGAGCTTATAAAGGAATATATGAGGATGCGTGGGTGTTTGTGTTGCATATTTGAATATGTTTGCATATTTGATATTGGTTTATGTTATAAGCAGCCGTTTTTCCAGTTCATGATTCAAAGAATGCTGTAGGGAAAAAAAGACATGAATATTTTTTCAGACTCATAGATTTTCTTAGCTGTAGCTTATTAAAAAAGTTGTCCATGGAAAAAAAAGAGTTTTAAGTTGAAAAAAGTATAAAGGTGATTGGAAGAGTGCATTTATTCTCTGTTTCAAGTTCAAAACAGATGTGTTCAGCGGTGATCAGTGATTGATCATTGGCAACAATGGTGATCAGTGATTGGTCGTTGGGAACAATGCTGATCAGTGAGTGGTCATTGGGAACAATGGTGATTGGTAAGTGGGAATAATGGTGATCGGTGATTGGTTGTTGGGAACAATGGTGGTCAGTGGTTGGTCATTGGGAACAATGGTGATTGATCTTTGGGAACAATAGTGATTCACTGATTGGTTGTTGGGAACACAGACTTGCTCTGGCTTTACACACTGGTGTTAAAGTTGACCGAACTTTGTAGCTCTCAACTTGCATAACCAGCAGCTGTGATTTGAGCTGGATATCAAACCAAATCACCAGATTTGTCCTGAGGCTTTAAAGGGGTCTAAAATGTCGCCAAATCTAGTGACAAATTCACTGAGATAGCAACACTGTTTCTGATCTTCCTCAAACCCACTTTCACCCTCTGTCCCTTTTATATTTATTAATCTATTCATCTGCTTGTACTTACTTCTCTGTTTAGTGATTAGGTTTGCTATCTGATGCACACATACAGCACACACGGCTGTATATCACTGATGTCTTGGGAAGGTCAATGTAAATTGTAGGTTACTTTATTTGTTTGTTCAGGGAGTCATGGTATTAAACTGAGCTTGAAACGGATTTTGATAGTGAAATGCCTGTGTGTCCATAGATGTGTACAGACAGAAATAGGCACCCATCCATCCACCCACAGATCGTTAGAGGGAGAGTGTGAGCGAGTGCAGAGGAGGGTGGATACAACGCAACACTCGCAGAGTCTCATTCTTTATGTACTCGGGGCATTTCTGGGCATTTATGACTAGAGGTGGGTGATGTAACGAAAATATCACATCACAATGCTTGATATTTGATTTCTACGATACACAACATATATCATTATATACAGGTTTGCTAACAGAAAGGCAGCACAAGAGTAAGTGTGCTGTCAATTTACCTATACATACAGTGCACTGTGAAGGTTTAACAATACAAATATGTTGTATCCTAAGCAGTGTCCATATAGTCTACAGTTATGTGATGATGAATTGACAAAGTGTAGCCTTCTTTTTATTTTATATGATTCAAACTACTTTGTAAAACAATTAGTTCCGGTCCACTAACTTTATTGGTTGAGCTGCTTTCCGAGAGTTTTCCTATTATTTCCTGTTATATAATGGCACTGGGATATTTCACTGTTTGTATCACTCTGCTTGTGTCTGTTCACCACATAAAATTCCACTTCCTAGTTTGAAACCTTACTAGGTTACTACAATAGAGTTTGCAACCTCATTAGCAGACATAGCAAGCGATACTTAAAAAATGAAAGCTCATCAGTTGAAGATGAAAAGGAAGAAGGGATGGCAATTTTACCAGAAGCACCTTTAACAGGAACCTACAAACCAATGTGAGCTAGATAGCCAGCTAGCCAACATGCTATAAAGTGAGCGTGACGATTCATCGGCATCTATTTCTGCTAGCAGAGCAAAAATAAACAGAACTTTGGCCATATTGCATTCAAAATGTCCAAAACTTACTTGATATTAATTTCTTCTCTATAGAACTGTTGTATAAAAGTAATACCACACTCTGTTGTGCAATTATACTGAATATTGCTTGATTAGCATTATTTGTAATGTATGTTCTGTGTATGGCTGTAGACAATTACAGGTTTATTGAAATATTAAAAGCATTCAAATACTAAACTTATTCAACCAGCTGTGAAGCTTATGTCATATATCATAAAAAGAACAATTTCATGCTTCTATTATGAAATACGTGTAGGTAAAATAATTTATCAATTTTTCAAATATCAATTTGAGTTTTTTCTTGACTACAAAATTACATTAAAATGCCACCACTGTACAAAGCATTATGGGTTGTGGTTGTTGTTGTTGTTGTTTTTCAGCACAATAACTTACTTTTCATCCAAAAAAAAAACACTAGGCTGAAAATATTGCCCAACAGTGTATTTTATACTAAGAAATCTTTGGTATTGTTTCATTCGAAGTTCAAAAAGAAAACAAAGTAATGCAGAAGTAAAGCCTATATAAAGTCCTATTATGACATTGGATGCAATGATTCAGAATCTCAAAAAGATTTCATTATTTTCCCCATAATTTCAGACCTGTGCTTGTGCTGTGTGTGGCAACATGACAGTGACAGGCTTCTATACATTGTGCCTCCATATACACATCCATCCATCCATCCATTATCTATAGCGCTTCATCCATCTGGGTCCCGGGGAAGCTGGAGCCAATCCCAGCATCTTCGGGCGAGAGGCGGGGTACACCCTGGGCAGGTCGCCATGCCAACACAGGGCCAACACAGACAAACAACCACACACGCTCGCATTCACACCTATGGGCAATTTAGAGTTGCCAGTTGACCTAATCTGCATGTCTTTGGACCGTGGGAGGAAACCTGAGCACCTGGAGGAAACCCACGCATGCACAGGGAGAACATGCAAACCCTGGACCTTCTTGCTGTGAGGCGACAGTGCTAACCACTGCACCACCATGCCGCCCCCATATACACATAAACACAAAATCATGATTTCACACAAAACACTGCACATGGTCTTATTCTACACTGTGCTACTGATTTTGAAGCGTTATTTATTTACCACTATTAGTATTCCCCTGTGGCTGGCTCTGCACGCCCAGTGCACATAAACATGTGGTGCTGAAATAAAGCGTTGTGCAATACCGCTCCGACACAGTTCACAGCAACTCATAATGAGGAACCAGGGACTAATGTTCTGTCTGAGGCTTCCCCTAAAGACTACGGCTGAGCTCTAACCACACAGGCTACTGCATACTACATGCTAACAAATGTGCTGTCATGGCCTATTAATGTAGAAGCAATAAGCATGAGTTCTTTTTACACACTATACATGCTGAAGGTTTTTTTTGTTTGTTTATGTTCATGCATTATATTCAAATCAAATTTATTTGGACTTATGACTTGTGATGATGCACTGTTTTGATATAATGAATTGTGTAAATGGGGGACGACGACCATGAAAACTGAGACATAAAACCAAGTGCTGGATATTTTCAAAAATATTGATGAGCTTTTTATATTTAATATATATTATTTAAGGTATATGTTATATTTCAGCATATATTTTATGTTATTGTACTATGCAAATAATAATAATGCATTTTAGCCACTGTTTAAAAAAAAAAAGATATTGGAAAAACACTTTTTTATAGGCAAGTCTTCCTTTCAGTAGGACAATATTTAAAACAAACAACATGAAATATAAAACTATTATGCCTGGTTTGCATGTTGACTGGGATCTTGTAGAAGCCAGAAATCATTCATAAGTGTCAATTTTAGCCAAAAGTCCAGTTAATTTCTGGATTGCCACTCCAACCTTGGCAAACCATGGCTTTACGGACCTCGCTTTGTGTACAGGTGCATTGTCACGCTGCAACATGTTTGAGCCTCTTAATTCAAATGAAGAGAAATTGTAATACTACAGCATACAAAGACATTCCTGACAATTGTTTGCTTCAAACTTTGTGGCAACAATTTGGGTGTAATGGTCAGGTGTCCACAAACCTTTGGCCATATTTCTGTTTGCACCCTGCACCATTTAAACCAGGTCTACCGCCTTTATTGTGAAGATTTACTAGCTACCTAAAAACTCAGGCTCACCTGTCCTAGCTAAGACATTCCTGGAGTCCGTAACTTATTATTGCACACAATATTTGTCCTGTGTGACTAGCCTCGATGCTTAATGGTGTGCTCCTTTCACAGTACAAATGATTAAACTGGCAATCGCTTGAATTATCCATAGCACAGAACAACACAATTAGGCTAAGCGTATAATTGGCGCAATCACACTATTAATAATTTTCGGGCAACTTTTTTTGTCCAGCTTCTTCTCCCTCAGTTTTTGAAATATTGACCCAAAACCAACTTCCACTCATCCGTCCTGTGCCCAAATAGTCTGCTTGGGTACAGCTTTTGGAAAGAAACACTCGTTCTCTCGTATGCATTTTCTGGTGGAAATGCATATCAAGTTACAGTTATAACTGTAATCACAGGACAATTTGTTATGCTTACTAAAGCTCTGTGTGTGTGTGTGCATACAAGCAACAATTGTGAAAATTTTGCCAAAGTGCAGGGAAAGTTTATTGGGAAATAACATGCAGATATGCTTATATACTACAAGCTGAACAACTTGTGCATATGTCTAATGCTAGCTCTAAAAGGATATGGTGAAAAACAAAGTAAAACTTGTCTTTGATGTGACATCACAGTTTTGGAACACATTAAACCTGTCCGTCATGGTGTTCATATATTAATCAGGTATATTATAAGGGATAAGAAACAAGGTTTGATGTTAAAGGAAAATCATCACCAACAGTCTGATGTGATGTGGCCAAACGTCCCTAATTGTTTTAATGCAAAATCCTCTCACCAGAAGACCTTGTCATGGTGGAAAAGCTAAAGTTACAGCTTTACTTCTGTTGGTGCTGACACGGGAGTCTCGGAGCTGTTAATTTATGTCTTCAAGCTTTGTAATACTTAGCACGAATACAAGCACTCACACTTGATACGAAGCCCTATGAAGCTCCAATCACACTTCATGAATAGTTCCCTCATTGACACACAACAGTACGGGTCTCCGCATGCCACTGCTGTTGCTCGAAGTGTCGGATAGGCTTTAGAATGAGCGCGCAGTGACACTCGGCTGTGATTTGAATTGGAACCAGAACCAGAACTGAGAGTCGTGCTGTTATTGAAAATTAACCAACAACTTCTGACCAATCAGATTTGAGAATTCAACATCACTGCGGTATAAGTTTATTGGTTAATGTTGAGAAGACACAGGTACATCATGGTGTAATTAAAGCATCAAACACCACTTACTTAGTGGATTCCATAGAATGGAAAATATTATATTCTCCCAATATAAATGTGTTTATATAGTCTGTAGAATTTGATTCTTGATGTACCCAGACTTCATGAGAACAGTGAAAATTGCTCCATATCCATCAACAATGAAGGTACATTACATATAGCTTATATGAGCTTATGTAATATTTTTGACTGAAGTGTTCTGTCAAAGCACCTGCACTCTGTTCAAGTGTAGAATAAAGCAGAATACTAAGGCTGTGATATTTGCACACATGCCTATTGTGTTATGAGTCAGTGGGAGAAAATTGTTCCATCTTTTTTTACAGTAGTACGTGAGTCTTGTCTTATACTGAGCTACAGAATGCACGCTTTAACGCAAGCAATTTATATTCACCCATTTTGAGAGGATATTGCTAATTTTTGCATCAGCCTCTGATTCCGCAGTAGGCAAAAGGTCTCAAGATTAACAGTTTGACAGGATTGAAATAGCAAACAATAGTCAGGTAGGTGGATGGAAAGAACTCTGACATTGTTATTAATAGCGATACCTTTAGGCCCTGTTCTTTCATTTTCTCTCTTTCTCCCTCTCTTGCACTAGCCTATTAGGTTTAAGTTAAACAATTAGGGATGACAGAGGTGTATGATTCCAATTCTAGGAAAGAGAGCTGTGGTAAAATTAATTACATTCTTCATCTTATAATTCCTCAGACCTCTCATACATTCTGTCTGTAATTATACGGCTTCTCTGTAACCGAGCCAGTCTCCAAAGCCCCGCGCACTAGCGTACTTTTTCCTCTCTCTTTTATGTGCTGCTATTAGACCACACATGGGGCTCACATCGCCAGACATTGTTGACGAAAAGCAGTTCATCCCCTTGTGTTTTCTGTTTTGTGGTCTTTTGACTTTCCACCATGTCCTACAGCTCGTCATGACTTTTGTAACAGCTCAGGTACTCCGCCCCATCCAGCAGATGTCACTCTGTCATGAGTTCTAGTGTAACCTCTAACCAGTGTTGCCAATTTAGCGACCTTGTTGCTAGATTTAACAACTTTTTTGACCTTCTCTAGCAACTAAAAATCTTATCTAGCAGCTAGACACAAATTTGGTGACTTCGAACAACTTTGGCAGCTTCTGTTCTTGTTGATCAACAGCAAAAATCACCTTTCACTGATTTGTGAATGATGTCATGTCTGCCTTTGTAGTTCTCTAGCATTGCCCATGTTTCTAAAAATAATGATTGACCTATGTAGGATCGGCTGCAGTTATAACATGGAAGTAGATGTAACAGATTTAAGAGATACTGTAGCTGGCACGTAGTTTTAGACACCTTTATGCAGACTGTTTTTACCACCACTGTTGTTAAACCTGTTGCTTGAGCTGAGTGCAGATTGCACAACTTTGAGGAGAAATTTCAGAATTGCTGACTCTTTCATACTACACAACTTTACTTGGCTGAAAAAAAAATCAAACAGGCTTTAACATATTGGAGCCTCGTGATCACATACAGACTGAAAAAACAACACTTCTCGGTTTTCAGTAGTTCATCATTGCAAAGTCTTGCCAATTCTCAAAAGTTCCATCTTAACCTTGAATGTGCCTAAAATGCAAAAAATAGACATCCAAGAATTTTAAATATGGCCAGCTTTATATTTTTTTAATAATTCAATAAAACAGATACATGACTATTAAACCTATTTCTAGACATATTTTAAATTAAATTCAAGCTTGAAATAGCAAAAGTAAATTTACAGCTGTCGGATTTGTAAAAGTATCTTTAACACGATGAATAATCTGATATATGATTTATATTGATCTTGTAATAAAATTATTAATACATTTGCTCTTGTTCAAGATATTTCCACTTGCTCATTTTTTTCAGTGCAGACCATTTTCTTGGTTTTATTCCAACATGTAATATACAGAAGCCTTTCACCAGTACACAGTGTATTTTCAGCTTACCCTGAACAGTAGACATCTGCATGTACAAATGTGTTTACAAATTAAGTCACACGGGTTAGTTTTGCATTATGGTCAATAAAGTGCAGTAAATCTTTTTTGGTTACTCCAGTTTTGAGAAGAAAATCTTTTCACAAAAAAAACTGTGCTGCTAGCAAAGTTATTTTAGGGGTAGCAGGGCAATCCTGGTGTCAAAATGAGCCTGAGGATTCCCTCTTTCTTACTACATCATGGAATTATTATTGAAATATTCTAAAAATAAGATTGACAGACTTTTCGGAGGCCCTCCTCATAAACAAACTTGCACTGGTGCTATGTTGACGTATGGCCTTGATACAGTAATAACCTTGGTATCAAAATGGAGCTTATTGAACCAGGAATCTGAAAATATGCATAACTCAAATCACCCAAAAAGTGACTTAATACCTGATTTGATGTGATGGGTCACAAATATGACCACCAGAGACAGAGAATGTTCAGTAGGTGAACTTTTTTCAATACTTAATAGAGCCTGAAGGTTTACAAACTTGGAATGTCAAACCACTAGGGACAGACTCCGGAAATTAAGATACAGCTCTAGGAACGTTGTGGTGGGTAAAGCCATTGATCTCAACTTGTGAGGTCTGGCTGACAAGACTGCAGCTCCTACGGGATCATACAATGTACATATCCTGCTTTTGCTAGTCTTTCTTTGACATATGTGAAGTATAGGTGAAATATGAGGCGCAGATGGGGAAAAAAAATGCTTCCTAGACTATTTCCTATAAGGTTTTCTTCCACAGCGAGAAAACATTCCCTGGAGAATCATAACGGTGAGTAGCATCACATGCAATTTGTTTCTTCGCCCTCGGGCCTAGAGAACACCAAGAGTGTCCGACATCTGTCATTGCTAATCGCTTATAATCAATACGAGAGGCTCATTAACACTCATATAGCCTAATACTCTGAAAGCCTCATTTGAATTTTAAGGAATATGAAGTGCATTTCAACTGGAGGATTTCCAGAAAAAAAAAAAAAACACACTAGTTGAGGGGTGTGAAAACATTTACATAAAACTCTCCCATTCATTAGTTTGAAATAGGGTCATGGAAAAATGTAAATAAACCTTTAGCAAGTGCATGTACAGATCAAAAACCTTATTCAAGCACAGATAACATGGAGCCAGCACTAAATAAATGATTAGATAATTGTAAATATATAAAACTGGTTTAAAAGGATTGTGACGCATCCAACTTTTATTTTCTCTTTTTGTTAATTGGTCCAAAAATCCAGCATGCATGGCATTTCTGTAGCACTATATTTCTGTTCTGTGGCTCAGCTTAGCAATTGGCGACCTGCCCAGGTTGTACCCTGCATCTCGCCCGATATCAGCTGGGATTGGCTCCAGCTTTCCTGTGACCCTTAACTGCTAGTCTTTCAGGACAAGAATAGCTCCTTAAATTCTGTGTAAATATATGCAAACAGAAGATCAGAGGTATACTAAAGTAAAGTAGCTAGCTTTTTAGTACCCGTCAAGCTTAGTACTATTTCACTCATCCTGCTCTGTGATAACAAAGAGCGAGATACAGTGAGCCCCTGCCTGATTTGGGAAGGCCACGAGTCCAACTGAAGCATTTCCTGAGCTTAAGAAGTTGGCTATAATCTCTCGTTAGTGCCTGGCACTCCATCTGAGCAGCTCTCACTATGACAGCTCAGTTGAGTAATGACTTATTTATGTGCAAGATGGCGATTGCAGAAATGCCTTATTTGTAGCCATTGTGGATTAATTATCACATATTAGCGGAGCACAGCTTTCCCCCTGGCCAAATTCTCCAAGTCTATTTAAAGTGTCCCTGGGTGATCTGGCTGGTCTTGGATCAGCATTTTCTTTTTGTGAGTATTATGTATTCATTTTCTCCATTTCCCCCATCGCTAGCAGCTAATGGATTTACTGTGTAGTTGCGACTGACAGATTCTTCTTCATTAACTTCTCAGTTTGTATCTCAGACACTGCAGACCGGAGAAATCTTTAACCGCAGGCACACAAAATGCCTCTTTGTAGAGACAAAGGAAAGACGAATGCACAAAAGCTATAAAGGATAATGAATGGAGGGTTGGTGGGGTTTTTTTTTTTATGTGAGACTTGCATATCTGCTAGAGTTGTCTGGAATGTGGGTCAATTATGGCATACTTTATTTGCACATATTTTTAAAAGTATTTTCTAATTAAATGTAGAAAACCGAGACATGGTCTTATTACATGTACATTATTGGATAGTGTGAGGTTCTTTTGAGTGTGCTATTTAGGTTCTACAGTGGCTTTATGGCATTGTTATACCCTATTTAGTGAGCATGTGTAGTGAATTCATAATAAAGCCAACTGGAATTTGGCCTAATTGTGGTAACAATTTAGCACAAAGATGATTGTTACAGTGGTGGAAATCACACCCCACCATTATCAAAATGGTTATATTTATGATTGAATTCTTATAGTTATTAGCATGTTTGACTGGTCACTTGAATGTAATTAGTTTAATCCAAACCCCAATTACTGAAAACCAAGTTGGGTGGGAGGGATGGCGCACTCTCTCTAGAGAGCCGGTTGTGGGTGTCTATGAGCTCATGTAAAAAGGTAGAAAACACTTTCATCGGTGTGTTACGTTGCGTGTTACAAGTGTGTGGTTTACTTTTTGGCAAAAACATGCAACTGCCAATCAAATACCTGCCTTTCGGTTGTACTAATTTGCACACATAATTACGTTGGTCACTGACTATAAAAAGTTACCATAAGAAATCTTTAAAGTGGCTATGTAATTTTGACTTATATAATTGTGATTCTTTCTCATTCTTACTCATCAGATTCTTACTCATAGTGTAGGGCTTAGGTAAGTATAATTTGACTTTATTTTTAGGGAGTGTGTGAGCTGCAGCTGGTGTGCAGTGGTCAGCTGGTTAGATTTAGCTGTAGGTGCTAAACATTATCCCCAGTGTTTATGGATGCTCTTCTTCTCAGTGACCTATAACTGAGTACTACACAGGAACATCCACAAGATGCAATCTCAGATGCATGCTGGGTTGGCTCTTCTTTGTCTGGTTCTCTCTTTGTAGCGTGTCTTGGTATATTTATCAGGTCATACAGTATCCTCTCCCTCGCTTTCTCCATATCTGCTTCCGTCCCCATCTATAATGTGTTACTCCAAAGTTTCCTAGTCTATTGCCATTTCTGCCTCACCCTCCCTGCTCGCTTCTCTGGTTCATGAATTTGTTATAAAGAACAGAAAGGAGGGGGGGAGTGAGGGAGAGATGAGGAGAGGGCAGCGACATTGATCTGAGGCTGGGATTCACTCTGCTTATTTCATTATCATGTTCCCTTTGGTCTTGTACTCTCATTCTGTTCTAGATATTCAATATAATACACACCTTACTATGCAGTAACCTTATGTTATGTCTTGTCTCACTCTCACTCTGTCTATCTATCTCTGTCTTTCTCTTTCCTTGTGTGTCTGCTTGCTACCTGTTGCCATGCCAACCCCATAATTTTTTTGCATCTTGAATATTGCCCAGAGCTGTGTATCTCCATGGGGTCTCCAAGTAACTGTATATATTTATTACTCATGCTGAAATGTACTATGTGTTCCTTCACATATAGGCACTGGAACACTAAAGGATTGTTTTTTTTTTTTTTTTACATGTGTAAACATGATAATAATACCTACAAAAATGTGAGTTAATAACAAGGTTTTGCAAAGGTTTGTGTCTTTCACATGAAATAGTGTCAAAATCTTGTCAGTCTGCATGTTTGCTTTAATGACTATATAGGTTGGGGAGCTTCTTACCTCAAAATTTAAAATACAGAGCAGTGTTTGTACAGACAGAATAATTTAGAACCCGCAGTGCAATTTAATAAGCCTGAAAACATCTGAAAACAGCGACTGTGTGTGTAAAGTAGTACAACCGAAAGGCAGGTATTAGATTTGCAGTTGAACGTTTTTGTCAGTTGCGACAAAATTAAACCACACACCCTTCTATTTTGTGTTTATATTGTATTGTAAACACTTGCTTGACATGTCTCACTGCTTTTATTGCATGTTGTACTGGGCATGTGGCAGATTTTGGTGTTTGTTTACTCTTCAGGGTGTCTTGTTGACATTTGTACTCATTATGGCATCATTGAGACTAATTATCACTCATAAAAACCTGATTTAACTGTGGTTTCGTTTCTCAACTTTGCATGTAATGTCAAGCATGAAATTATAATCACACACAATTTATGTACACAATTTATCCCACACAAATTAGTTCTTATTTATTATTTGGGCTGTAAATAAATCAGGGTCAGGATATTATTTGTATTTGGATATTTCCTGCAGTATTGTCTATGCCTGCACATGCACACCCAGAAAAACATTTTTGTGTGGCTAGTGTTTAACTCAACAAATAATAGTAAATTAAAAACTGAGGGTCACAATGTGAGAGGTAGTCACAAATCTGTCTGCCTATTCCAAAACTGAATTGTTTAATCGTTCCATTTCCGTCTTCTCGGTAATATCTGATTGCTCTAGCATTCATTTGAAAATAACACTAAGACTGATAGTTTTAATGGATTTGAAAAACCTTCCAGCAATTTACAATATCAATAACTAAACATAACTGCTGTCAAGGTCAAGCTGCCTAGTTATGTACAAATTGAACAAATATTGTATGCTGAGGTCTGGACGCTCTCCGGCTTATTTTTTTTTTTTAAAGGGAACATGGACGTATCCTTTATCGTCTTCCATTTCCAATAATCATGTACAGCACCTCTGATGCCGCAGTCAGTTTGGAAAAAAACAGCAGCCGAAAATTTATTTGGTGAGCAGTTTGTCTTACAAGAAATACTTTTGACTGTCACAAAATATTTATTCCCAGACTGTACTGCCTTTTCAGGGTTAGCAAGTTTTAGATTCATTTTTTTTTGACATATTGCTGCTTTCGAAGCCTGTCTCAAACTGTGAAAGGGACTGTGGGGACATATCTTAGCGCTGAATTTTAAGACACTGATGCCTTCATCTGCGAAGGCAGCAAGGCATTAAGGCTTCGGTTTCAGAAACAACCAATGTGTGTCACGCATGCTTATGAAATCCCTGTGTCTGATCTGCACTCCGTCTCCGGAGAGCTCTGTATTGTCTGCTCACTAGGTCACATCGTATGAACACCTGAGGGTCACTGTGTGAGGTCTAGACACCTGTTTAATCAGCAGGTACAAATCTGCCCGCTAGCCTGCTCCCGTGCTTTCTCTCATAAGCTTTTTAAGATTGCTGGAACAACGACGACTACTACTACTACTACTACTAGTGCTACTACTGTTTTACTGTAAAAATATTAAACTAGATGGCAGGACAAGAATCCCTGGTTCCATTCTGAGCACTGAGGTGTTGCATGTTCTCTCCATGTCCATGTCAGTTTCTTCTGGGTTCTCCGTTCACCTCCAAGAAACATTCCAGTAGAGTGCTTGATACAATACATTGCTTCTAGTGAATAAGCGTGTGAATGCGTGTATGATGTTCTGCAATCAGCTGATGTCCATCCAGGGTGTATTCCCATCTCAGACCCATGTTCCTAGGATAGGCTCTGGATCCACCAGGATAAAGTGGCTTGTTGCACATGGTACCAATCTACACATAAAAAAGTCATGGTCTGATTGAAACCAATCCAGATCAAGACATGACAGCAAAAAATCTGTGAGGAAATAAAATGTAATGTTGCAAATTTTACAAGATTTAAAAATAATTGTCAAGCTGGATGCTGTGTGATCGTTCTTCTTCTTGCTTTCTACTTCATAAGGGCGTTTGCTGTGTTGAAGTTTGCAGATTACGAACAGAAAAATCAGGAAAAATGTACAGCTTAAAGGATTCAAAGGCTGTTAAGGAAATACAACAAGATTGGAGGGATATTCGGGCAGGATATTCTGTTATAAGCAGGGATGGATAAGGTACAGTGAAACTGAAAAAAAAAAAAAAGGGTACTGTGTCAAAAAGTATGGAGCAAAAATCTGCAAGAGTAAAAATAAAATACATTCATATTTAAACATTCTTTTATAAATATTCAAGAAATTAAAAAGGAAATATTTCTAACTGCTGGAAAGAGCTGACCAGAAGTTTATCTTGCTTGATCCTGCATAGCTAGCAAGTTCGCTAAGCAATCAGTCATGAGGAAAATATTCTGCTAACTCAGATAAACCTAGAATTTGACTTGCTGATTCTTTAATGCTTAATTACCCTTTTGAAATGAATGCTAAGGCACATTAGCAATGAAAAAAACTTAACTAGCTAAGTTAGTTACTCTGTAAACTCAGCTAGCTATGTTAGTTAATATATCTAACTACTTTACAAAACCTAACTAGCTAATTAAACAAATAAATTTAAAGGCCCACTATGTAAGATTCAACCATCTGAATCCCTCCTTTCCAACTTATTCCTTCCTTTCCAAATGTGTATTATAGAGTACGGTACCTGTCAGGTGCCTGTAGCATACTTCCAAGTACTTACATTCATGCGTCCTTGTGTTTTCTGTGCTAAATATTAAGTATGATCCTTCATTTTTCAAAATTTGAGGTCGCAAACACTGTTTCCTCTTTTATCTTCTTCCTTGTCTTCTTCTTCATCTTCATTCCCATGCTTCCTTCCCCTGCCGCTTGTTAAAACGTGAAATGCGGAAGACACTCTCTAGAGATTTGTGCATTCTGGGCTACTGTAGTGCTGTTGCAACGTTATCACCCCAGTTATAAGAGAATATTTACGAATATTACATTGAGAAAGGGAAATGTAAAATTTTTCATCTGATCTTTCCGAAGCTTTTAGGATGTCCTTTTTTACTATTATTACCTTGTCACACACAATTCGACCATTTTTATTATTTTCGATAATGACGGAACATCAGTGATCTTGAAGCATAAAACATTTATCACGCTAAATGTCTTTAGTGCTATAAATGAATATTTTGCCTTTTTCACTTTACCCTAATGGAATATAGATTTTGTACTGTAAATAACCGAGTTCAATAACTGGCAGAATTGCAAAGCGGAGTTTGTGCTGAATCAGAGAATGTAGATGAGTTGATGATGGTGTAATAAATCAGCAAGTTAAAAAATATAAAGGTTTATCCAGATGGTGCCTTAGGGCTTATAAGCTTAACAGGTCCAGAAGACTGTTTTAGTTATTTCTAAAGGGAAAGAGGTCAGAAAACAAATAAAAAATGATCAATCTCTCTCTCTCTCTCTCTCTCTCTCTCTCTGTCTGTAGAAATAGTCACATCAGTCAGCACGCGAGGCCAGGGTTCTGCCACTGTGACACAAATTGTAGACGTGATATTACTTGTGTCGCTGGAATGCAGTCAAAGAACTACAGAACAAAGCAAGGAGAGAAAGATGGAGAGAATAGAGTGTGTTTGGTGTCTGGAGATAACAGAGTGTAATCATGTGAGAAATGCAGTAGACTAATAAATGAGAAACATGTAGTGCATTTAATTACGCACATGTTGGGCAAAGGTTTTCCAGGGAGTGAAGCGAAGAAGGAAAAAATTACAATGCAAAGATTAGGACTAACATTTAAATACAGGATTTGAATAATAATGCCAAGGAGAGAAAGTGTTTGCATTCATGGGTGCATCAAACTACATGAGCAGATTTTCCTGTTATTTCCTCAGACTGTTTGTGTCCCTGATACACTTCATTAATTCATGGGCTTTAATTATCAGTGCCCCATATGTGGCGTTTATTCCTCTTCACTCTTTTGAATTTTTGTTTTCTCACAGCAGAAAAAGAGAAAGACCAGACATTGATTTTTTTTTCCTTCTTAACTTTCATTTATGGAAGGTTTCCTGAGTGGTGCTATGATTCCAACGATGCCACAGCCATCTGTGGCCCGGGAGTCAAGTGAGCAAAATTGGCTGCGCTTTTTTGGATGGGTGGGGCAGCATACGCTCTCTCCTCTGTCAATCACAGCGATGCTAGCCAATCATGGGCATATGTGACCTCACGTATTTGGAACATGGCACATTCCTTGCCACCGTCGCCACAGGTTTGCTCATTAGGGATATATATAGATACATTTATAGATTCATAAGTTTATATTCATAATCTATATACTTCTGTGAAGCTGCTTTGTGACAATGTCTGCTGTTAAAAGCACTATCCAAATGAAATTGAATTGAATAGAATTGGCATAGGGAAGAAAATGGTGGAAAGCATGATTTTATGCAGCTTATTACATATTCCTGATTTTGTCTTCGTCTTACTGAGTGGTTTTCTCCACACATGTATAAATATTCTGTATCGTGTGTTGAATCCACATGATCTCACATTTTTCTGTAGCATTGCAGTTGAATAAAGATAGGCCTCTCTGTCATTGTCTCGTCTTTGTGTTCTCTCTCTCTCTCTCGCTCGCTCGCTCTCTCTCCAACTTCATTTCTACAGCGCAAAAATAAAACACCAAAATAAAAAGTTTTATTTGGTGCATGCTCGGTGTTGCCTTGCAGTTGATGGTTTCCTCCCTTCCTCCGCCCTCTCCTCTCATTCTCCCTCCACTTTTTATCCTCTGCAATAAACAGTCTACATTTTCAGTGATGCAATAGAAGTGTAAGTCCGCTCACTTTAAATGCCTTGATTGTCGTGATAAAAAAAACGACGGATAGGTTATTATGGATTCAAGACATAAAAATTGATTTCACCTAGAAACCTGCACTGATTTTGGAGCTTAATGGATGAAGACATGAACACTTCAGAACGTATTAAACTGTTTTGAGTCTGGAAACGATCCAGACACGGTACAGTCTAAACATAGACCAAGAAGAAAAATTGGAAATCTTGCCTCAGAACTGAACATTACTTTCCAAAACCATAGCTATTAATATGGAGTTGTTCCCTGTTTGCAGCTGTTACAGCCTCCATGCTTTTGAGAAGGCTGTCCAATAGATTTTGGAACACGGCTTTGGGGATTTGTACCCATTCAGCCGCAAGATCATTAGTGAGGTCAGGCACTGGTGTCGAGCGAGGGGGCCTGGTGCATAGCTGTCATTTCAATTCATCTCGATGGTGTTTAGTTGGGTTGAGGTCAGGGCTCTGTGCAGGCCACTTGAGTTCTTCCACACCAACCTTGGCACACCATGTCATCATGAACCTTTCATGCTGCTATTGGTTAGGACTGGGCCACTTAGTTCCAGTGAAGGGAAATAATGATATAGCAAAGACGTTTTAGACAACTGAATCAAGTCATGTGAAAGTTTGACAGATTAGAGTTAAGGATTAGTGTTTATAGCATTTCAATTGTATGAAAACTAAGGACAAAAATGTGAATTCACGCACATTTCTCTTGAGCTCATGTTGGCAGAGCATTGCTGCACTAGCTAAAGTGAAGTTTGTAAAACTCAGTCGAACTGTTCTCCTGAATGTGCTGCTGCATTTGTGCTAATGGACTTTAATGAGGAGACTGTAATTAGACTGTACCTGCTTTACCTTTCCGGTAGCACCATGTTAATGCGCTAGAAAATTAGCCAGGGCCAAGCGTTAGCTCAGGAAATTATGCCTAATGTCAAGCTCTGAATGCTGGGAAAATGTGCTGCATTAACCACTTACACAGATGAGCGGAGGCTCCCAGTCATCACCACTTTATTTCTCCTCCTCCCTCTCTGTCTGTTGTATACAGCAGATGGTGTGTGTAGTTCTTTCATCAGATTTTCTCTGCTGCAGAAATATTTTGGACTCAAGACTCTGATTATAAATGAAACCAATTAAAAAAAAATTAGGAATTAAAGTTCTTTGTTCCTCTGAGAGTAACTGTTTAAAGTGTTTGCATAAATGTTTCTTCTTCCTACCTTTCCTTTTTGTCTCGCCATTATTCTTTTCCTTTCCTTCTTTCTTTCCTTCCTTCCTTCCTTCCTTCTTTCATCTCCTACTGCTCTTTCTTCCTTCTACCTTCTTACTCAATGAATTCAAATAAAAGGGTGGCACAGTGGTACATCCTGACATCTTCAAGGTCCCCTGTACGATCTTCAGCTCCACACTGTGGCGTTTCTGTTCATCTTCTCCCAGTGACCGCATAATTTCCTTCCACCTTCCAACAAGATGCCAGTATGGGTATTGGCTATGCTACATTGCCCCTAGTTGTGAGTGAGTGTGAGCACTGGTACACCAATTCAGGGTATATTCCTGCCTCATGCCCAGTGTTCCTGGGATAGGCTCCAGAATCACCTTGACCCTGACAAATCAGTTACTGAATATGAAATAATCAATTAATTACATTAAACTAACAGCATCTGTAATTTTAGACACCTTGTCTGTGTAAACACACTCGCTGATGAAAGTGACAGAAAAGCAGAATGAGGACCGGAAAACTATGAGTTCTCCCCAGCTGAAGAGACTGCCAAGGGGATAGATTTGGCAAAATGCCTGGCCGTGTAACTATGCTGAAGCTTGTCCAAGAGAATGTTATACTGTAGACAAAAACTGTTCCAAAAATGTCTATTCTAGTTTTTGACAGAAATTTGAACAAAGATGAAGGTTGTTTGTAACTTGACCATATCACCAGTGGAAAATTTCATCGTTTTGGTTAAAAATAGTGTGAAATCAATGGAAATTTCTTGAAGAATCATAGAACAAGTTCATTTTTTTTCAGCCAATATTCTGAAATGTATTAGAGTTAGATTTAGGATGTGTGTACTACGGTGGCGTTTATTCTCACAGCGATATCTGTATGAAAGAGGATGTGGAACTGGAGCACGGGGATTAACTAGAGTAGAATAAATACACAAATAGGGAGAAGAGACTAATTTGCATGACTTAGAAAAGATTGTGCTACTCTTGAAATTATTTTTGTTATAGATAGTGGACAATAAGAAGGACATATCAGTCACAATTTATTTGGTCTGTTCTTTTGCTGAGTTGGATTATATAAGTTTGTATACTTTGAAATATTATTGTAAATTAGACATTGTGATTCCAATGATGGGGCTCTGTTAATCACAGTGGTTCTCCCACTTTCCAAAAACAGGCCATGCTAAATTTCCCCTAGCTGTGAATGAGTGCATGCACTGGTGTACCGATCCAGAGTGTATTCCTGCCTCATGCCCACTGTTTCTGACCCATATCTGGACTATATGGACAATATGTGGTGAGAAAGGGTAATGTTGAGGATGGCTAGAGATGGAAGTGGATCTTGTGATGGAATTCAGATGAAATGTGCAAATCAAATATTAATCAGGGATACAAAGCTCACACAAAGTGAGTCCTCAAACATATTCCCCCACCTGCGAGAAGACTTTGTAGAGCTGGAACTGTTCTCTGGGGTTGTCCAAGTGTAAGGGCCAGGAGCGTAAGACAGAGTCTGGTAGCATGGGAAGTGATGAGCCATTTGAATGACTTAATGTCAGTTCTGGAATTCACTTCCCACAGGTACACCTGATGGGAGATAAGAATGACCTTCTATCAGTTTTTGCACAATGTGAGATTTAGAGATTTAGACAGAGTAGTAATGTTACTGCGAGATACTTATGGTGAACAGCCACTCATCTTCATGGTTAGCATTCACGACGCTGTCATACATTTCAAATTCCACTGAATCCCTAATTACCACTTTTGAATAATCAACTATTTTAAATGGATATAAGCTGATGTTGCATCGATTTGTTCGCCTTTCTGGATGTTGCACAATCAAATGGCAGCATGCTCACGTCCTAATTTAGTCCTGTTGAGTTATTTAAAAAAGCACCTAGTGTACAAGAATGGGAACTGCACCAAGCAGAAATCGTGCTCGCGCTCGCTCTATGCGCATTTTCAGCGGATGAGGAGTGGGGAACAGGACAGATTAATTACAGGCTGCCAGGTTTGTGTAAATTAGGCTCATTTTAAAATACTTCACAGCATCCAAGAGCTTGTTTTATAGCAAATAACAAGATAAATCTAATAATTTCCTTCAAACAAATACAAACTTTAAGTGCAGACAGTGTGTATATGATGTACAGAACTATTTCTGTTATAAGATATATTGTAAATATTGGGAAAGAGAAAGGGTAATTAGGGAGTGGATGATGTCTGTACATGAGAAATGCATGTGCAGCAGGGTCTTGCAGAAAACAAGGTCACCTTTATTAATCTTTTGGTAATGGAGGGCAAGATTGTAATTCTGTTTTGTAGATATTTTAAACACTAATCCAGGCCTGGAACTAGGTCTAATAGAAAAGAATCACAGTTCTATTCACAGTCACAACATGGCTTAGAAAACATTACAATTAGATATTTTTCCCAAATCATTCAGCTCTACTTCAGAGTGCTATGGAATTCTTCTTGTTGCCTTGTTGCCTTCATGAGCCCAGTAAATAGACTGCCTTGCCTTGTTCCCTTGCCAGGGAATTGGGAAGCAGAGTGGGGCTACTTGATACACTCTAGCAGGTTAATAGGCACCGTCTGAGAGAACAAATGTGCAGCTAGCAGGTGACTAAAGCAGCACCATCTCCAGCAATAGCTGTTCTTCTTTTAGGTTATTTCATTCATACATACATCTTCAATATCCACTTTCTCCTGGTCATGGTGGCAGTAGATCCAGAGCCTATCCCAGGAACTCTGAGCGCAACGGAATAGAATTCACCTTAAATGGGACATCAGTCCATTGCAAGCCACCATACACACACATTCACACCGAGCAATTTACTGTAACCACTTGCATGTTTCTGGACAGTGCGATGCAACAGGAGAACCCAGAGAAACCCCACACAAACACACAGAAAACATAAGAAACCCCTCACAGACAGTAACCCGAGCTCAGGATCCATCCCGTAACGCTGGAGCTGTGGAGCAGCAACACTACCCGCTGCATCACCAAGCTCCCTGATACAATTTTAGTCAAACAATAAAATAACACCACAAATACTGAATCTACCATGAGATATTAGGAAAATAAATCAGCTTGAAAAAGAATTTACATACCTTAGCTGGCTGTTTAACATATAGATTGAATGCACTCAAATCCATAAACATATTTAACAACAAATCATTTTGACTATCCATTAAATATTTCAGCGCAAAAGGGAAATCAAAAGCAATATGCACATGCATATTTTCTTTTACAGTTCTAAGAAAAGAAATAACATGCACTAATTTGACCCTCGTCCAGGAAAAATCCTTGTTTATTGATCTTAAGATTTCATCATATTTTAATTCTAAATATTCTTCACGGAACATGTTTTCTTGCTCAGATTTCTGTCTAATTCATGTCTGAACTCGGTCTCTGTCCTGTACAGGAAGATGCTTGAGGTGAAGATTATTGATGATGAGGAGTACGAGAAGAACAAGACCTTCACCATCCAGCTGGGAGAGCCCATCCTGCTGGAGATTGGACAAAAGCATGGTGAGGAAAATTCTCTTCTGAGCCGATCCAGAATTAACTTACACTACTCAAACACTCCACCAGGGCTAAGCCCGTCCAGTCTTTGATGGAAAAAATAGCTAGAAAATATCTTATATTTGCTGTTAATATCATCTAATTTGCTGTTAACAAATGTCTTAAGGCGGATTGCTTTTATTCATTTTTTCTTTTTATTATTGTGGAACCATTAACAATAGCACCACCAATGGCCATAAGTAAAAATACACAGAATGGTATGAAGAAGCCAATCTGGGCTGATTTCTTTTTAACCCAGATGTAGATTCATACAGCGTATTAGTGACAATCATGTCAGGTGATTACAGCAGATAAAACACCCCCTAGATTTTATGTGAATTGGGGCGAATTTATTTAAGCTTATTTAATTCCTGGATACATCCGTAACATCAGCGTTTACTGAGAATAATCAGGAATACACTTATGAGTGTAATAAACATGACCAAAGTAGATTACTCTAGATCATCTTACTTGATAATTCATTTCTCAATATGCCTTTGGAGAAGAAACTAGAAGTAAACATCCTAAGCAAAAATTCTACAGTCAATGTACAAACAATAGATCCATATGTTTCATGTGGTTTGAAAGGAAGAACTGGCTACCTTCAAGCGCAGCTATTCAGAAGAAACCTGGCATGTTTACAGACTCCAAAAAAAAAATGCAATCACGAATGGTGTTGCCATTCAAAAAGTGTGTTCTTATGTATAAGCGTAATCAATTTGTGTGCTGAGATCCTGTATTATAAACCTCAACCATAATCATTTAATAATAGTAATGTCGAAATAGATAACAGATTTTTTTTGTTCTTTCAATATCATGGCCAACCATCTTTGAGTCTAACTACTACAAAAACCTGGAAAAATCATCTACAATGGACATCTTATACAAATCTAGATCTACATCTTTAGCTCTATTCTTCAAACTGAACAGTCTTACTGAATGTTTTGCATTTTGAGATGCTTTTCTGCTCACCATGGTTGTAAGGAGCGGTTATTTGAGTCACTGTAACCTTTCTGTCAGTTCTGATAACTCTGGAGTGGATAGTGAGTATACAGGTTGTGAAGTATAAATCGACTCACTCCTTTACTGAGTACTAATTTTCAAAAATTTGGTTGCAGATCACGAATATCACATCAAAATTTACCCATCACGACCATTTCAGAGAAATCTTCAGTTTTGTCATGATTTTTTCTTAGATCCGTATCCAAACATTTTCACTCCCGTAAGTGACTTATCAACAACGGTTTGTGCAGCCTGGGCATGTCCAGGCATGGACTCAGGCCAGGTTGGAAGC
>JAQQZR010000011.1:4423677-4459981 GCA_030068235.1 Notoglanidium macrostoma | reverse complement strand
TGTGTGTGTGTGTGTGTGTGTGTGTGTGTGTGTGTGTGTGTGTGTGTGTGTGTGTGTGTGTGTGTGTGTGTGGCACCCTGAGATGACCTGTCAGATGTTGCTCTTACCCAAGGTTTGATCTTGAGCATGTGTTACTGTCTGTGTGGACTTTAACCTATTTGCCCCATGTTTGTATATTCCTGCCTCTTTTCTAGGTTTCCTAGGATTTGCTCCAGATCCAAAATTATTTACCCAAAACTGCATAAATATTCACCCCCACTTGCTGTGAAACCCCTCCATTAGAAGTGGAGTCCTTAGAAGTTCTTAGATGTGGCATAATTAGTTGAATGTCATGATTTTATACAAAATAGCCCATAATATTAGGGTGAAGAGGGCATCTATATAATTTAGAAACACTATTTAGCAAAAAATGGTAAAAGTGCATGATTGCATAAGTTCTCACCTCCACTTGCTCTGAAAATCACTCAATTAGTTCTTATATGTCACATAGTTGAAGGGCATAGACCTGATGGTAAATAAAGCATCACATGATGTTAATCACCAAGAAGTGATCAAAACAAGTTCTAGAAAATGTCAATCATGGTTTGGTTAGACAAATTATCCCAAAGTTTCAACACTATTAAATCCATTATTAGGAAATAATAATGACAACAACCAAGACAAAAGTCAGAGACTGGATAAAGTGGGGATTAGTCAGAGAAGCAGCTAATAGGCCATTTAAGTTCCAGCAAGGCACTGTATTGAGAAACATCCAGTGCTAAGTGTTCTTGATGCATTAATGCAGAGCTTCTTAAAAGCATGACTATTAAATCAACTAATGGTCATTTTAGTCATGTCAATCATTTTTGTTTTAGATTTTTGAATAATCTATAACATGTCTACCTATAAACTGTAGTAATAAAAAAAAGTCCAAACACAGCATTAATATGATTATTACATTTTTGTTATTATTTCAACTGTTCCATTATTGGAAACTTATTTTCAGGTTAGTTGTGTGTAATGACATATTATGCACGGTTCTTATATATTCTTTATGAACCTCACTTACTATTACATTAAATCACATTTATTTTTAGGCTCAGATTTCTCATAATCGAATTTGTCTTTGTTCAGAATAGAAATCTTATTTTCTAGATGACTTGCAATCATGAAATTTTACATATCTAATCCTA
The DNA here is from genome assembly GCA_030068235.1 of Notoglanidium macrostoma. Classification (NCBI taxonomy): domain Eukaryota; kingdom Metazoa; phylum Chordata; class Actinopteri; order Siluriformes; family Auchenoglanididae; genus Notoglanidium; species Notoglanidium macrostoma. Next base: position 4,458,809 of record JAQQZR010000011.1, on the reverse strand, counting down.
TCTCTATTCAGAAGCTCAAAATGGAAGGAATTTCTCAAAATGTTAGTCATTTATGTATTTGATAGATTTTATACCTAAAATGACAGCTTAAAGGGTTGAAGGATAAATAAATGGTAATGCAAAAAGCTCTTGGATAACATTTTGTCTCTGATGAGTGTGTTCACAGCAAAATAAAGGTTGTGACTGGAACATCATCCAAATCTAGATTTTTGGGTTTATTAAATATGCAAATTCCAACTCCAATACACAAAGTACTATCAGAATATCAGCAATCCACTGACAAAGACTGATTGATATCTATTTTTTAATCACTTTATAGTGTCTCACAAGATATTCAGCAAGATTTTAGTGTGAATGGGTTTTGTATTTGCATGCATGGTTCATTTGGCTTATGCTGAATGTACAATGTTTAATATTACAGTCTAATTCCTACTCAAACAGCTCCATAAGGAAAAGCTGAGCTTTCAAAATGTAGATGCACAGACTGGGAAGACTACATTGAATCATTCAAAGCAATGATTCACACCAAAGGCTAGTGAAAAACCAAGAGCAATGCAGCAGGTTATTCATCTATTCAGTTAAATGAAGTTTAACCTGCTAACACGACGTAAATTAGATTGAAAGAAAGCTAAGACGAGCCATAGCTGAGAGGAGACGTGGAAGATTTGATTTGGTGGACGAGACCAAAGAGAACAAAGCAGACGGGGGGGTTCACTTATGTGGCTGAGAAAAAATATAGAATTAAACCGTGTTTATATGAGATATCAGATAAATAATCAGTTCTGATCATCTAAGGATGTGTATACTCGGAGTCAGGTGGAACCATATGAACGCAAAAGGGCGTTAATTTAATGGATGGTTTTTGGTATTGCACAGTCTCTTGGAGGCGCCCACAAGCCGCGAGCTGAGACGCCGCGAGCCGGATGCTGCATGATGGACTTTCTTAACATGTCAAACACTTCACCGGCGTATTAAATTAATCATTCGCTTTTGTGAACAATCTGCAGGGGAAAAAAAAAAAAACAAAACACGCTATTCAAGAAGAAGCCGTTCTTCTGGATTTGTGAGACGGTGTGCAAATGGAGATGGTGCACATGGCAGAAGAAGAGAAGTAGACTGATTAACTGATTGATTGATTGATTGATTGATTGATTAATTGCTTAACTGATAGCGCGGCGTTTGAAACCGACGTGGACAAAAAAGAAATCGATCTTTGAAAACCCCGGTTTTGTTAAAGCTTGTCGAGCTCACCGGACAATGGCGGCGGTAACGAGCCCGGAGTCGAGCGCTCAGCCCCGGGTCTATTTCCAGACGCCTCCCGGTACCGAAGAAGAAGTTCCACAGAAGCAAGGACGAGTGACGGTGAAATATGACCGAAAGGAGCTGCGGAGGAGGCTGAATTTGGAGGAGTGGATAGTTAGCCAGTTAATGACTTTATACGACTGCGAGGTAGGAAATGAATCGATTCACCGAGCAGCATCACTTTGGCTCTGGGTGAATCCTTTGTTGTAAGGATCCTCAGTCGTGTCCTTTCTCTCTGTCGCGTCTCTTTGTCATAGCTAATTCATATCCAGATGTTAGTCTTCTGGTCATTTCATTTGTATTCATCGGAATATATGTCTGCAATTGAACTATTTGTGACATTTTTCCGGTTGTATGGTTTTGAAGCTGGTTTGGAAGGGCGTGGCGACATCCATCCAACTCCAGACAAAGCCATAAAACAAAGGTGATCATGCAGGTGATGACAAAAGGATGATGCATATCAGTAATGATATCCAGGCCAAACCTTATAGATGTATATATCTGAATTACATTACATTACTATCTATATACAGTTAAAACTCTTTCTCCATATCATTACTATTATTTTTATTTTTAGTTCAGTCCCAGTGAATAATCTAAAACCATCATGTCAACCCTTTATACCTATATATCTCTGACACATGATCATTTTAATATTCACATGCAGAGTAAGCTAGATGTTCTGCTTGTCTGTGAGGATTTTTAAGAAACCCTCCTTCAGCCAAAAATGATGTCATCTGTTCTGATATGCAAGGCATGGTAGAAATAGTGGGTGAGCAACTCCAACCCAGATTATTGTCCTGAACAGAGCCTTGTTCTCGCTGACTGCACTTTTGAACTCCTGAATTTTTTTTTTTTTTTTTTTTTTTTCCCCCCCTCCTTCTTCCTGTGTAAGCCCTTTTAACCATGCGGCTTAGCCCTGTGTCTTGTGGTATTACCGATGCCGGGATCAGACTGCACAAATTCAGCATGATTTTTCATGGCCGACAAATTTCCCGATTTCCGACATGAATGTCAGGCATGACGAACGGGCCTTGTAGTGTGACACAGTTGAAGGACCGTAAACAGGCATCCCAGCGAACTCTGACGGCCCATGACACCCTGAAGAAAAGTCTAGCATGTCAGAATTGTTTGTATTTTCTCAACTAGTTTGACAATTCCTATGACGTGTTCCTTAAGAGTCCTTCTTTAGCCATGATTGACAGTTTCTTGACCCTCCTCTCCAACGACATGCACAGACAAAGGTGTGAACGATAATTGGTTGCCGTCAAACTTGTAGGGTTGCTAGACCAAGATGCAGCAAGAATTTATGGTGCCATGATTGCCTTATCTGCCATGGTGACCATTGTGACAGACAAATTTCATGTAGTCTGACCCAAGCATTAGGTAAGTCTGAGTTCATCTCCCAGGTAAGCATTAGATCTTTCAGAATTGAATAATTTACTTAACTGTATAGCAAAAAAAGCACTTTATTTTATCGCATTTAAGTAGGTCAAGATACATTTATTTTCAGTTGTGCCATTCAGGGACGGCTGCTGTTAACGGAGGCAGCACCATCATCGTTGAGAAACACAGAAGTAGGTAAGAAGTGAGACTAGGGCTGATTTCTTTCAAACCCAGACTGTAGGTTCATGTAGCTTATCACTGACTGTACTGTTGGGTCATTACCCAGTTGATTTCACCTCCATTTGGGCAGATGGCTTTCAGCCATGTTTGCCTGCCTATCCGTAACACGCCATCAGCAGGCGCACATGAAATATACATGTGTAATTAACCCATACATCCATGGGTTATTCACTCTGTTGTAATTGTTTGGGTTTTGTTTTTTTTGTTTTTTTTTTCTCCAAATGCATTCAGAGAGAATATTTAAACTAGAGACAAATCACACACTGTCCGATCAAAGTATGTAGTAATTAAAAAGACAGACATCAGAACCATAAGGTTAGTGTTTTTTTTTTGTTTTGTTTTTTTTTTTAATGAAAGGGTAACAACATTTAGTATGTTTGATATTCAGAGGAAAGACCACATGAAGCCAGTACAGCATTACAAACTTTGTCCTGCATCATTCTAATTATGCCACCAGTTATACATCCTCATGGTATAATGCATTGCTCAGCCATAATAGTTTCATTGCAGGGGTATTGATGGATATTATAATATAGTTCACCCATCTAATATCACCACCAGCCATCACTGATACTATTATCAACGCTGAGTGTTGGACGATACTTGATCCTGATCAGACTCGAATACTTCAGCCAGTTCTCTGCAAATATCAGAGGCTCAGTGGTGAAAGGCATTAAGACCATTTGAGTTTATCTGTGTCTCATCAGTCCAGGCCAGTATCAGACTTTTGCTTTTACTGGTCACCTGTAAAATGGAGGCAAGCAGCTCGTCAGTGATTGGTTCAGATCCCAAGATCACCAGAAATCCACCTCTTGGCCCTTGTGCAAGGCAGCATGTCTCAACTGCTTTGGATGCAATTGCTGGATGAACGAATAAATGTAAATGGCCTCAGTAATTTCATGCTATCTGACAGGAGAACCTATCCAGAAAATTCCTCCTGTCCAAGAAATGTTTGTCCTCTAGTTCAGTCAGCATTGGGAAATGTTCATTCTATCACAATAAACGAAACGCACTAATGTCAAATGGAGCCTAGCTAAAAGCGTAACGATGAGAAATGTACAATGACCTCATACTGAGCGCAGTCCCTTTTTTTTCAGCTCCATTTTAATCCTTAAAGATTTGGAAGAAGGCCATCATTTGGCCTGCAAATATCTGTTCCCCTCATTACTGCTGTAGCCTGGTATGACTCATTTCCTTTTCGCGGTAGAGCAAATTAGATGCCTTTTTAAAATAATGGTTATGTGGGTGAATTTGTTGCACATGCTGACGGAGAATAAAATTTCAATACTGGATGTAATGCATACTGCATGTGCTATAAATTATTAGTAAAACGATGAATCTTTTTTTGTTTTGTTGGAAATCATAATGTCACATTGTCAAATTTATTATATTTAGGAGTCCATGTACCAAAGTCATAACGTTCTATGGCTCCAAAAAAAATCCCTTCAATTTTTTTAATTCATTTTCATGAAATAAATCAATATTAAAGAGGCCTGTGGAATTTATTTTACAGTTAAAGCAGTCCCTTTCTACAAAATGTTTGAGAACTGCTATAAGTATATAATCAAATGCTTCTGTATGTATGAAAGTTACTAGGCTGCTAGAAGAATAGCCCTGTAAATAAGGTTTATGGCCATTAAATGACCATTAGGGTTAAAGGCAGAGATCCCACAGAGCACAGCAAGTGTAAAAGCCGGTGTGTGAGCTTCATTAAGCTCCAGCTTTGGGCGAAACGGTGTGCCGGTGGTGTGGAACAAAACAGCTCTGCGTGAAGTCTTCGAATTCTTCTCTCACGCGGCCACTTTTCTGATTTCTCACTGACTACACTCGCAAATGAATTATAAAACTGATCCAGAGGTGAGAATATCTAGGCAGCTCAGCTCATGTATTTGATTTGATTTTGCGTCGGAGAAGCATAATGCTATTGCTTTGTTATGGAACTGCATTCTTGAGGTTTATTTTACTACTTCAGCCAACATTTATACATTTTGTTTTCTCCCTTTATGAGCACTTGCTGCTTATAAAACACAATATTAACATTTTCATCCATTATGACACACCGTGTGCTTGTTGTATTTTTTTTATTAGGACCGTCCGAATGAATTTCACTGTTTGAATACTATTAAAGTTTGCTTGATGTTGACACGTTTGAAGGAAAAACAGGGTTTTATTTCCTGAGCTCATATTCTGCCTTCAGTCATCTAACAAGTTTGTTGACACATTTCACTCCTTGGTTAAATTATTCTTGAAATGAGAAAAGGGCCCTGATTTATTAAATATTTAAAAAAAAAAAATCCTTAAACAAATTGTGCCCTAAATATGGCTACACGTAACAAATTTTCGACTTTAGCAGCATAACACAATTTCATATTAATATTCTGCTTGGAAGTTGCCAAGTATTTGAATGTGTGGCTTTTTACCAGGTAAGATTTGCTTTTAAAATTTGTTTACAAATAGCTAGTTACATTTTTGAGCCTTAAAACCACCAGAAACCTAAATTGTAATATAAAAATTCAAATTTCAGAAATATAGTTTTGATGTGAATCAGGCCAATCATGAAGCATCCAGGATTCACAGGAAAAGTAAATGTTTTCAGAGTGGTCGAACTCCGCATATAGCCACTAGGATAAAGGGAGGGGGAGTAGATGATTTTTTTTTTATTATTATTATTATTATAATTTTTTTTTTAGATTAAGCAGCTAACCTTTACTAGCAAGCTAATGCTAAGAGTCTAACTAGCATTACAAATTTACATGAACGAAGTTGTTCTACAAGACATATATTAAAACATTGAGTTCAACATCACTATTGAAAACTAGCTATTTTTATAGAACATGAAGGGTTTTTTTTAATTTTTTTTTTTAAATACCAGTTATGAGTGAAAGTGTATACTTTGTGCCGGGAATTCCAGGTGCTTCACCTTTTACTTGCATGAAATCTGTATTTTTGAGAATTTAAATTTTCAGATATATGTATTCAGGGTTATTTAAAATCTCAAAACTGTAACCCAATTTTCAATTGTTTCTGAAGGCAAATGTTGCCCCGAACAAGTTAAAAATGAAGAAAGCATTCACATCAAACACCAGAGTGATGCTGCCAGAAGGATGTAGTGACTCGTATCACTCCTTTACAACTGTGGTGAGCAGAAAAGAATACCCTATCCACCTCGAGGCTTGGTGCTTTGTGGATGCGGAGATGCTTTCCTGCTCACCACGGTTGTAAAGAGTGATCGAGTAACTGTCCTTCCTGGCAGTTTGAACCAGCCTGCCCTTTTTTCTCTGACCTCTCTTATCAACAAGGCATTTCCACCCACAGAACTAATGCTCATGTACCTTTTTTTTTTTGTTGTTGTTTTTTCACCATTCTGTGTAAACTCTAGAGACAGTTGTGTGTGAAAATCCCAGATGATCAACAATTTCTGAAATACTCAAAACAGCCCATCTGGTACTAGCAACCATGCCACAATTAAAGTCACTGAGCTGACACTATTTCCTCCATATGATGACGCTCCTGAGCAGTATCCGCATGATCATATCCATTGTGCAGCTGCCACATTGAGTGAATGATTGTTTAACTGCAAAATAAGCAGGTGTCCAGGTGTTCCTATTAATGTGAACATCGATTTTATAATCACGCATACAGGAAAGTCAACACTGCAGTGTGCTGGCAATTCCTATGTTATGCTTGCTGGAGCTCCAGTTAGCTCAAAAGTATGAAAAGCTAATTATTGGCATTAATACAAACTTTGGAAATTAAACAATGCACGAATAGATTTTTCCCCCCATCCCAACGGCGCTTCCTGCATGTTCTGTACAATGAACTGCATGCGAGAAACTACGTGTGCGCGAGTTTGACGGGCAGTGAGGATGATTTAAAGCCAGGTTTGATGACAGCTGTCCTTGAAAGCTGTGAAGATTGTGAAGGAGAGGGAAAGGGAAATGGCACAGATCTAAAAGAGCTTGCGGATTCAACAACGAGTGAAAGGCGGAGATGGCGGAAATGGATAATGACTGGATCTGTGACATCATTCCGATCACAGTTTCTACAGCTACAGGGATGAAGAGTTCTATTGATGTCACCGTAAATCCAAGACAGGGTTTTTCGGCCGTGTTTGCAGCAAGAAGGGAACACCCCAAACATAATGTGTCCTTTTTTTGTTGACAGGAAAGAGATGGGGTTATTGTCTCGCGCGCACACACACACGCACTGGTTTCAGCCCATCCTGTTTTGTGCTGGGGGAAATCAAGGACAAAGACCGTAGAGAACTGGCTTATTCACGGCTGTGTAAACCATCTGTGAACGTACCTCTCATCAGATGAAAGGAAGACCAAATGATCAGATAGGTTTTATAAGGAAAAACACCAGACAACTAGTTTGTCCTTTCGCAAGAGAAACATTTATTATTGGTATTTGCACTATATGGCCAAAAGGTTTTGGACACCGGATCATAACATCCGTATGTGTTTGTTCAAAATCCCGTTTTGGATTTAGTCCCCCTCTGCTGATATAAAGTGTCCTCTAGATATAAATGCTGCCAAAATCTCACTGGTTGGGATGATTTCCGCAAGCAGCGGTCATGATGAAGGTGAAGGAGCTCCCTAGATTTACTTACAGGGACAACATTTGTTAAACTACTCATGGATGAAAATTGAGCCATAGCAAAACCTTAAACATCCCTGTCTGTACAATTTTCTTGATAATTTGCAGGCGGAAAGTTCATGGAACCCCAACAGCTTGTCCCTGGAAAGGTGAAATGACTAATGATAAGGAAGGTAAGAGAGAAGCCAGCAGTCAGTCGAAAAGAGTTGCAGGATGGCCTGAAAGCAGCAGGACCAAGAGAACAATAAGCAATGCAGCGCCCTGCATTCATCTCCATTCTTGCACCTCATGCAAAATGGTAAAAACGAAGCACAAAGATGCTAAAAACATTTAGACAAACCAGAACACATTTGTAACAGTATACTCCTGGCTTTGGCAATAATTCAGCTTGTCATGTTTGGAGAAAGAAGGTACATATGATGAACACCGTATGTACATTGAAAATAAAAGTAAACCGATGTAGGAGCGTCCTTATTGGGACTGCTTCTCTGTGGTACGGGGCATTACAGGTCATCAAAGGATGCAGTACCAGTCAAACGTTTGGACATGCCTACTCATTCATAGGTTTTTCCTTTATATTAACTACATTGTAGAACAAGGCTGAAGACATAACTATGTAATGGCACATACGGAATTATGTTGTAAACAAACTTTTCATATTTGGGATTCTTCAGAGTAGCCACTGTTTACCTTGACACTGTTGGCATTAGCTTAACCAGCTTGAGGTTGTCAAAAGTTAATTAGTGGGACTTCTTAATGTGTTTAATGTGAAGTGATGATACACAGTACATAGCCCTATTCCAAAACTGTAGTACTCCATATTCTCTCAAACAACTCAACTAAGTAAAGAGAAATGACAGTCCATCATTACTTTAATACATGAAGTGTCTTTTACATAATAAAAATAAAGAAAAAACACTGCATTAGAAGGGGTGTCCAAACTTTTGACTAGTACTGTATGTGGGAGAATTGAAACTCCTTGGACAAGAACCTAAATCTGAGAAGATTCAACAAGACGATGACCCCAAACATTCAGCCAAAGTAACTCAAGAAGGCAATGTCACATGACCTAGCTAGCTCCAAGGAGCTATGGGGTTTGAAATCCAATTTGAAATATGAAATTGTAAAATCTCCTCTAGAATCCTGGGAATCAACGATAATTTGCCTAGAAGTATGGATCAAAATAGAAATTACAATGCTATAAAAAGCAAATGACCATAAAGGTCTTGTTTTGCAACAAAGTTCTAACGTTGGCAATTTCTGGTGTCCGAATACCTTTTCCTTCTCTTTCTTTCATATCTTTTGTATATGCTTATAAATTCATATTTATAAGTAGAAAATTATGAGGAATTGTGTGCTTAAATTTGAAGTCAATATATGTATTGGACGAACATTAAATAACAAACCAAGCTCCTTTAATATTTATTCCTCCTCGCTGTAACTCATTTACTACACACAATTAAAACATGTCCACAGAAAATGTAAGAAACTAGCCAGATATAAAATATTACCTTTACATGTAATGCAAAGACAGAGTTATTACAGCCAAAACTGTGGCCGTCTTGCTGACTTTTTTTTTTTTTTTTTAGAGGGCACAAGCATGATGTGCATTAGAGCCTTTGTTAAAAGAGGATAATAATCATGCACTTGTTTCTCTTATTCCGTATTCATGTGCTTAACTAGCTCTGCTACTGCTGTTTAACCTTGTCAGGTTCCAGGCAACCAAAATATGGGGCTGGACAGCACACAGTGGAGCCTTTACCTTTCCAGACAGCTAGGGTTTTGTTTTTGTTAGTTTTTTTTTTTTGCTCCATGTTGAATGGTCTTGTCCAAACTTTCTAAGCAGTTCTGTTCTCTCACCGCAGGAAGATGAAGTGCCTGAGCTGGAGATTGATGTGGACGAGCTGCTGGACCTGCCCAGCGACGTGGAGAGAGCCATCAGAGTGAAGGTCCGTGCCTTTTGAGATTTTTATTTCCCCCCCCTAAGCTTCAAAGATCTCACTGAATATGCATGCATGCCAATGCTAATTTGACATTTTGACTTGTTTTATGTAAAAAATACCACCCACTAGCCATGACATTATTCCTTCCTTTGCAGTCTGAAGGCCATTGTTCCAGCTGGCATTTAGGCAATTTTATTTTGCATTACTTCAGAATACGGTTGTTTCTAATTTGAGTTGCCATGCTGATGAAACTGTAACCTAGAAAATCAGTCCCGAGTAAGTCGATTCCGTTTTATTTGGAAAGAATACACGTTGTTACAAAGCAGCTCCGCAGAGAGCCAGATGCAGCTTTAGATTCATAATGAGCAAGTCGGAGAAGAAAGTAGGAAGGAGATGACATGAAGAAACCTTGAGAGGAACCAGATTCAAAAGGGAACCTGGCCTCTTCTGGGTACATCATTGCAGTATACAGGTGCAGAAGTCAAGACGAACACTGCTAGGTGTGTGAAATTGTTGCATGTTGTGCTGTATTGAAAGTTGCCAAATTAAATCCAATAGTTAGGTCAGAATTGACACTGAGAAAGTTGCGCTTATTCAGAAATTGGTTATGAGTACACTTTGTGTACAATTTCTGGGTTCTTCATTCAGATGATGCACGTCACCTGCTTGTAGTTCGTGCCGCTGAAGATATTCCTTGAGTATAAGTGTCGGATGGGATTTTCCTATAATATTCATTTATAACTATCCATAAAATGGTCGCTCTTTGAGATTGAAAAAAAAAAACCTGTACTCTTTAAAAGGATACTATTGATTATTTAATAGTGTCACATTTACGTATGTAATATTTTAGTTACTTGGAGTGTATTTACACCCGAAAACATAAGTCAGTGTGACGTGGTGCATCACATCAAACTCAAACAGTGGTGCTGGACCTAACCTTACTCCAGTTTCAGAATCACGTCTAACTCAGCTCTGTTATAAATGTTCAAAACGTCAATATCTCAAATGTTCTTTTATTCCAGATGCTGCTTGTTGACTGTTACAAACCTAATGATGTAAGTCCATATTTACGATGTCATTTATGCTGTTCAGTGTGTTTTGAACTTGCCGATATTACCTGGCAACCCCGGGCCTCTCCCTTTATCTCGCATGCCTTCAGGTAGACTCACTTTCTGTCAGAAAAATTGAGAGTTCTTGAATGTGGAATAAAATTTATCACTGTATGAATCTAAAAAGATTACACAGGCCTAAAATGAAGTGTTCGATTTGACACTTTCTAATCATCATCAACACCACTAATGTTAAATGGCGATAATAATTAGAAACTGAACAAATATATTTGCTCCTGTGCTATTTTATGCTCTGACGTGTTCAACCATGTTGAGCAACAAATTAAACAAAAAATATCAGAGAACCTATTTATAAAAGGATTATTGTGAAAATCTACTATTATGGGTTTTTTTAAAGGTCCACTATGTGGGATTTAGCGGGATCTATTAGCAGAAATGGAATATATTATTCAAAAGTATGTTTTCATTCGTGTATAATTACCTGTAACTACGACTCGTTGTTTTAGTAAGCTTCGATCGAGCCCTTTATATCTACATAAGGAGCGGGTCCTCTTCCACAGAGCCGCCATGTTTCACCGCTACCGTAGCCCAGAATGGACAAACCTCTAGAGAGCGCTTTCCGTGTTTTCAAGCGGCAGCATGAATCTGGAAGGAAGACAAAGAGGAAGAAAGGAGAGGAATCCGTGTTTGCTGGTGCTGGCTAACACGTTTGAGATCCAAAATGTTGTAAAATGGCGGCCCATACTTATTATTTAGCACGGAAAAATCAAGTCGGTGTGAACGTAAGTATTGGAAATGCACTGCGGGCACCTGACGGCTACCGTACGTTCTAATCGTATTATGTGTTCAGTTGGTTGCAAACATGGTGAATCCTACATAGGGGACCTTTAAACTGTTCTAGTTTACTGCAGGACCACTTAAAAATCCACCATCCAGCTTTCTAGTTTTCCGGCTTGCCACTGCCTGCAAGCAGTTCCTGATTATAAAGCTGATAATATTTTTACACACTCTGGTACTCTCCTTAAACCTGATATGGTGGAAATGCTAGTTTTCCAGTCTTTTTTTTTTTAGGCTAACGAATCTGGCGATTATATTGTTTATGATCTAGCTAACAAGTATTGGCTACTTGGGTACAACATATTAGGAGGGAAATTGCACGCCAAAACTACACACTTGCCTCGAACCATGTCGAGTTGTTCGGTATTACCAAATGCTTGCTTGTGGTTTCTGGTACCATCTATAGAAACCTCCTTATATCCACTGTTGCGTTCCTGCAGGACTTCGTGGATGCCCTGTTGGAGAAGGTGCGAGGCATGCAGAAGCTCAACACCCCACAGAAGAAGGGGGACATAACCCCATGAACCACCCACCAGCTCCTCCACCACCACCGTTACCCTGTCCCTCCAACCATGCACGGTGGAGAAGGGCACACAGACCGTACCACTCCACTACAGTGTGTCAAACGGAGACGAGCGAGGAGCTCAGCCAAGCCAATCTCAGCTGCAGGTTAATCACTCCAACTGTCTTACTTTGTTTCACTACTGTTTCCTTAATATATTTATTCCCATAGAATGTGTGCTAGTGTCCCTTTTTAGCTTAAACATACTGTAAGGGGCAGGACGTGTTGTGGAATGGTTAGTGTTATTCAGTTTTGTACGCTTAAACACTAAGTGCCATAGGACATGGCTTTGTGCATCTGTAATTGAGTAGAAAATTAGGTTATGGCTTTTTTCATCCATGTAGATCTCACCTGATGTCTTTTTGTTTTTTTTCTTTTATCAGTAACGCGCGTTTTATAATGGGCTACGGCAGCTATTAGAGGACGACGCAGTGAGTGACATTGTTTTAAATAAACGAAGTGTCTTAGGCTATGATGTATTTTGAAGTGAAATTGGGGAACAAGGAAACCGGGGCTTTTGTGTGTGAGATTTTCCATTTCGTAGGATTTTAGAACATAACCGAAGGAACACTGAATCTCTGCTTCGTGCTCTAGGTTGCTTCTGGACGCTTTAAAACAGAAGGACGTCAATATCTAGATGAACAAATCCAATCCGAACTGTAGCAATACCTTGAGAGTGCATTTTTGTTACACCGATTTTTAACCAGCCTCCACATATGCAGATCGAACGCTACGACTTTAGAGTGAAATGTTTGACGGCAGTAGATTAATCATAGCTCTACAAAAAAAAAAAAAAAAAAAAGTCAAGACTTTTTTTGTACATAAAATTTTTATTCCACTCAACAATTCAACTCCAAACATTTTGGACAATAAGAAGTAAACACAATCCCTGTTTGCTGGAATGATATACTGTACTGTATGCACTCTCACATCCAAGTGTGTGTAGTAAGATTGTTAAGAAAATAAAGAATGGTGCTGAAAACAATGTTGGCTCCAGTGGAGATGGTGTTTTTGTTGCTCGAGTTACTTCATCGAATGTACATGTACGTCTGATTTTCATCTCTGAAACATGATGACCCATTGAAAAACTTATTCCGGAGCAGCAGTGATTGGCTAATAACTTCAGTGCTTGTACAGTTTTATGTAAGGGCTTCTGAGTTTACAGCACGCCGATTCTGTGCATTATAAATCAGATCTTCTTTCAATGCTCAACAGCTCGACTTCGAAGATGAGTGTGGCTCCACCTGGAGGACAACAAGGGTATATTAAAAAAAAAAAAAAAACTCAACTCAAAGGAACATACCAGATGTACTAGAGAGTAAACATGCTCTTTGGGAACAGACCCATCAAATGTGTGTGTTAGACTTGTAATGCATACCTGGGATTTTGGGTGGTGCGCCTCTGTCTCCATAACCTAAAGCACAGAAGAAAATTTGTCAAATACATGCAGATATACAGTAGATTGGAGAATAAGCATTAATAATACTATTTACAATGATTGGCAAAAGCCCTTATCCAGTGTGACCTACAGCAGTGATTTATATTCTCTATCAAAAGTATACACTCATGCTAGTTTAGTAGGTCAGAGTCTAAGAATATAATCAAGCCAAAACCTTGTCAGGGAACAGCATGAAAAGAAAAGTTAATTATCAGGTATTGATCTCATTAAAGAGTGAAATGATGTCCCACACAATATAGATATGCATAATATACTGGTTTGCATAACGTCTACTTGCATATGTACAATATATACGTGCACACGAGTCAAAGCTGAAATGCTTTTCAGCTATTTTTAAAATGCAACATTCTTAAGAAATGTTTTTAACACTTGATGTAATCTGGAGTTACTTTTTTAGAAGAAAGCAGAACTAAGAGTGGCTGTTGACAAGGAAAGACCATCCATCAGCTATACTGCTTATCTGTCAGGTGTCGAGGGGAAGCTGGACTCGGTCGCACCCGACTTTGGCCGAGAGGCGGGGTACACACTGGACAGGTTGCCTGGGTCACAGGGCTAACCGAGGCGAACAGCCATTCACACTCGCATTCACACCTATGGGCAATTTAGAGTAGCCAGCTGACATAGTTTGGGTTGTGGAGGAAACTGGAGCTCCCAGAGGAAACCCGCACAGGGAGAACATGTAAACTCCACACAGAAACCTGCCAGTCGGCCAGCAGGTTCAAACCCAGAACCTTCTTGCTGTGAGGTGACCGTGCTGACCGCTGCACCACCGTCACGCCCCCGGGAAAAGACTAATCGTTTGATACGGTGAGGCTTCCTGTAAAGAGAGGTTTGTTTAACATTTTTGGAAGGAGACTCCAGGGTCAGCAAAAATGCTCCTTTAAAGGTATCACCATTAGAAAGTCTAACAATGGAGGATTGCGTTCTGCGGTTTCTCGGTAACACGGCAAGCTGCGTCTTTTTGACTTCTTCACTTCCCGAAAGAGAGAGAGGAGGGACTGGTGAAGGAATGACTGTTTAGAGCTGCTGTAAATCAAAACAGGAACTAACTTGTTTCATGGATGTTCCAATTCACTAAAAATAGATTAAAAAGTACAACGTGGTCGAGGAGGAATAAAATACTCGGCTGTTATTGGAAAAATGCCATCACGCCTCCTGGTCATTGATTATTTTCCTGTTACAGGACACTCTGAAGTATTTTAATTCTTACATGACACAGATGTGTAATTTTAATATAACTTCCGATTTATTCGCATGTTCTGGAAGAGTAAACGATGAAACATTCTGCCTCTCGGACGACAAGCTTTCCGATCAGAAGCTTCTCGTGTTGGCGGTCCAGCAGCGGTTCTTCAGTTCCCGATGCTTCCCTATAAAGTGTCCAGGTTCATGTTCCCTGCAGCAGCGAAATGCAAACACCTAGCTGCACTCGCATTTCTCTGTAACGTGCCCGAGATTCAAATAACCTACTGGAAAGTGTTTTGAAGGGCAGGTCACAGGAAGCACTGAGCAACACAGCCTGAATACACCTACAAGTTCAAAACGTTAACGGAAAGGTGTCGACATTTATTACAACTTTTCCACCAAGGTTTGAAGCCGATGCCTAATCTTGAACCAATTATTCGCTTTTTGACAGCCAGAGAACTGGCTCTCGGTCAGGAAAACTGGTTCCAGAGTGGCACCAGTGGCAAGAGGAAGGATTAACGTGATCAACAAACCAACTAAAACTTTGTGACCAGCATTTTTTTAAAATATCAGAGCTAGTATAGCGTCTAATCCGTCTAACGTGAAGACGACGAGAAAGAGACCATGTTGTTGTGCTTGGTGCTAGCAGGGCAGGCTAGTGGTGCTAGCATTGCTGACAGCTGGGAAAGCGCAGACATGTGGCTCTAGCCCTTGGAAAAGCAAACTGCTTCTTAGAAGGTTTGCAAGTTGAACCGGTTCACGTTGGTGGAAAAGGGGGGTATCTGACTGTCATTCTACGCATTTTAATGTCCGCCTCCGACGAGTGTAATATACTGACCGAGCTCAGACGGGATGACCAGCTTCCTCTTCTCTCCCTCACACATTCTGAGGACCAGAGAGAAAGACGTCACAATTAACTACACGTCAAAATTTCCACATCGTACATGGAGTAGCAACTCTCATCGTTACAAGAACCAAAGATCAAGGCAAAACCCCAAGCTGGGAAGCAGCAGTGAAGTGCGACTCACCCTAGCAGCCCCTGGTCCCAGCCCTTAATCACTTGTCCAGTCCCCAGGGTGAAGGTGAAGGGCTGGTTCCTCGGTATGCTGCTGTCAAATTCAGTCCCGTCCTCCAGCCTTCCCTAGGAGTCAAAAAAAAAAACAGTGAACATAAGAATCAAAATATCTTTATTCACCAAATAGACTGAGATACGACATAATGGCATTGCATCGCACCTCACAGGAGCTTGTATAACTGACACTCCACTTACCCTAACTCTAAAAAGTGTCTCCTAATCAACAAAGTAAGAAGGAATCTTTGCTATAGTGACCTCCGTATGAAAGGAGTCTCCAGTGTCGGTGCTATGTGACACAAAAAGTCGTAAGAAACCTACGGTGTAGTGCATGTTCAGTACATCCCCTTTCCGTGACTTGATGGGACAGTTTTCCACTCTTTTCTTTATCCCAATTTGGAGCTTCTTCTTCTCAGCCCCTTGTACCACCTCCGTGAGTAGGGTCATCAGGGTCACAGCTAGAAACAAATACAGCCTCATATCTGTAAACAAAACAAGGTTACAGTAATTATCAGACAACTTAACCTATTTTTTTTTACTAGTAACTAAAGCTAAAAGAAATGTAAATGTAGAGTGCTTTTGGATAAAGTCACTCCATCAAAGTGGAAAACTGGATCGTGCTCAAGTCTGAAAGCATGTTACAAAGCGATTTAGATCTTTTTTTTTAATTGACTATTAGGTCTATAATACTGTGATCTCTTCAATCAAACAAGGAGCTACATACAAACAAGACATGCTGTGTGTAACAGAGAAGGAGGTTTTGCCATGCCAGCGTTTGATGAGTCGAGAATAATTTTGAGATGTTTACTCGAGGAAACACAATTTTTTAAATTTATTTTTATTTTAATCCACACAGTAGCGAGAGAAAGCGAACAAGAAACCTAAAGACCGAAATAAATAAAAACAAAAAGTGCTGATCTGGGATTTTCAAGCATAACAGTGTCTAGAGTTTATTCAGAATGGTGCAATAAAGAGAAAACATCCAGTGAGCAGCACTTCTGCGGACGGAAATGTTAATGAGAGGTCTAAGGAGAATGACCAGACTGGTTCAAACTGAACAAAAGGCTGCAGTAACGCAGATAACCACTCTGTACAAATGTGTTGACCAGAAAAGCAGAAGATGATGGGCTAGAACACAAGACGACCATGTCAGGTTTTCACTTCGGTCAGCCGAGAACAGAAAGCTGAGGCTGACGGCGGCACGAGGTCACCAAAACTGGACAGGTGAAGACAGGAAAAATGTGGCCTGGTCTGATGAATCTTGATTTCTGCTGAGACACACAGATGGTACGGCACCAACAGCATGAATCCATGGACCCGATCTGCCTCGTGTTAACAGTCTAGGCTGGTGGAGGTGGTGTAATGGTGTGGGGAATGTTTTCTTGGCACACCGAGGGCCTGTCCATACCAATCAATCATTGCTTGAACGCCACAGCCTGTTTGAGTGATGATGTTGATCATGTGCGTTCCTTCATGGCCACAATTTATCATCTTCTAATGGCTACTTCCAGCATGAAAACGCACCATGTCATATCTCAAACTGGTTTCATGGACATGATGAGTTCAGTGTTCTTCAGTGGCCTTCCCACTCAGCGGATCTGAATCCAATAGAACACTTTTGGGATTTTTGGGAGAGCACCTGAAAAATCTTCAGGAATTGTGTGATAAGATCATGTCAACATGGAGCAGAATCTCAAAGCAATGTTTCCAACATCTTGTGCAATCCATGCCTCGAAGAACCGAGGCTGTTCTGAGCGCCAAGGGAAGGCCTCTGTGTGTGTGTGTGTGTGTGTGTGTGTGTGTGTGTGTGTGTGAGAGAGAGAGATTAAGATATTTAATATCTGCTGAAACGGTTTAAACCCAATTCCTTCTGCAGTGTCCTTCGAAGCAACATTGCGCATGCGCAGATGGTCTCGCGTCTTAGTACACGTTTCCCTTAACCCCATAAACAAATGAGTTACCAGAACAGCACGTGATCATCAAGGTTGCAAGCAAATTATTTAATTAAAAGCTATTATTAAAATAAACAGATTATATTGAAGAATCTCAGAACACGTTTATATTTACAGATATAGAAGGCAATAAAGCAAGTTTAGCAACTAGCTCAGTCAATCTACATTCTACCATATGCAATTAACTGTTAATTTAATACTAAAGCTGTTTTTAAAAGTTACAGCTACCTATATGCTGATTATTTATTAGAAGACCTAATGCATCATTCAGCAATCTTATTTAATATAATCTTATTACTTGTAATATGCAGAAGTAGCGATAATTTGGCTAGTATGGTTAGCTAGCTGGATGGAGACAGAATGGTAATGCTAGCTAGCTAGCAACATATGATTCCAATTCAGATATAGATTATTTATTTCTCAGTGTATTGTTGAAAAGAGTGGAAAAGCAATATTTTCATTCACGCATTACCTGTAATTCGGGTGAAATAGCAGTGCTCCCGGTCAGTTTCGATATATTATAATAGGGGAAGTGTTTAGCGCTCTGTTGTGAAGCCAGCAATTTTCATACAAATAGCCAACGTTTAAGATAAACGTAATATAAACTAAAACACGCCCGACCGACTTGACTGTTAATAGAACTTAATGTTAATATTTATATTTTTAATGAAACGGTATTTTTTTTTATTTGTGGTTTTTGTTTCTTTTTTCTTTTTTGTTTTCGTTTTTATTCATGAAAGAAAAGACGCGCTATGTAGGACTTTTATTATGACACGCTATAACCCGCTCGCCGCCATTAATTTGTTTAGCCACTGTAATACGGCAACGCATTCGCCATATTGGTAGGGAATACGGCCAATGCTAGTCTATAGAAATATGCGAATCCAGTCTGATAAAATCTTCTTTAATTAGCTTTGTTTTAACAATTTTCACAGCTTTTGTTCTGTTATAGGCGTCACAAATGTCAGGTTATCAAAGGTGAATGAAACTGTAAATACATACTACTTTTATGTATTTGGGGTCAGCTTAATGTTTCAAATCTGCTATAAAACTGGTACCTGTGCTAAGTACACACTTAAGATTACTTTTGCCAGTCTGAGGCAAGTGATTTACCTTAGTTAATTTAAAGTAATTATACACTTATTAAAGATATCTATAAAAGATAGCCTAGTAAAGTAAATCAGAATATAGATCCCAAAATATTTTTTTATTATTATTTTACATAAGACTCAGGGAGGGAAAAAAAAGAAGATTCAATGAGAATTACATAAAATGACAACTTATACACTCTGTATATGATTATGTAAAAACACCTTCACAACAACATATCTGGGAGTGAGGATTTGGGAGTTTAAGTAAACTATACATGTCACTCATGATGCTAAAACGCAGCAAGCAGTTATAAATGTAATCAAAGTAATAAAGCTCAATAAGGACAGTTGACCTATCCAAGATGGCAGCACCTAATGAGCCCAGTAACCATAGTTTCACGACAACTCTTGTAGGTTATTGTGGAAAGCTTCAAAAAGCTTTTGCTCCAGTGTAGCTGGTAAATAGCCAGCTGGAGGAGCAGCTGCTCTACTCATTTTTTCAATTTCTGTTTTGCTTTTTTGTGGTCATGGCAAAAGGGAAAACAAAAAGGGCAAAAAACAAAACAAAACAGTGATTTGAAATGTTTTTCTATTCATGCACAAAGGAATAGTGCAAAAACATAGTTCTCACAGACATACACATACAAATGTAACCTCTTATCCAGCCAGACTAATGAAGATTTATTAAAGATCCTGAAGAGGCAAAGCTCTTCCCTTCTCCACAGCAGCATATTATTATAAAGGCATGTGTAAAGGATGCAGAACAGCAGCTCGTGACTCTAATCAGTTCATTCTTCTTGAACAGGATTTTCATTTAAATCTCATGAGTCATTGTAATGTGGGACTGTAAAGTACGTGGCTGAAATACAAAAGCTCCTGTTGCTGTGGGTGACCAAAGAAAGACACAATCTCGCTGTGTCCTTCTCCATGCCGAGGCTCTGCTGCACGTTTTCCTCCGATACAGTGCAAGGAAATGAGTCATTTTTCGCCCAAAAAAAAGATGTTAATCACGATTAACTCCCTGTGCCGTCTATTTTTAGACACCTGCAACCTCTGAGAACAATAGCAAAATATAATGGGATGATGCCAGTGCAGATCATGCTTCCTGCTCCATCACAGCTTGGTTGTAAAACTAATAAAAAGTATTGAGCTGCAGAGTGTCAAATACTATACCACTACTGAGGACAAGTGAACAGCAGCGCTGGTCCTGACTCAGAGCTCAGAGAATAACACCGTTCAACAAAGGTCCAGATTTGTGCTGTCCAAGTACTCTAGTTAGCACTTATATTATTGCATTGGATGTTGCACGCAAAGGCAATACGTTAGCTGTTTTACTTTTGTGGGCAGTGATGGCTCAGTGGTTAAAACATTTGGGCTACTAATCAGAAAGTTGAGTTTAAATGCCAGCAAGGCTCTTTGCCCTCACCTGCTCAGCTGGATCCTGTCCCGGTTGTAAGTTGCACTGGATATTAGAGTCAGCTAACTGTAAATGCTGAAGAGAGACTGGAAGGACACTCCCTAACTTGCTCCTCACATTGGGAGACCTAGGCCAGGATATGGGGCAACTCCAGGTCAACCTGGTTTAAGCGTGGTCAACAAAAACCACTATGTGAAATCTGCCCTGTATGTGTGTGTCTGGGTTGCAAGGATCAAAATGATGAAACCAGGCCTGTCCAAGTGGAATTTTTAGGTCCCTGTGACGGCTTTCGCTGCCTCCACAGGGTCTTGCACAAGTCTTAGGCAGGATGAGTCTTTTGTAGGCCCCCTAGCAGGAGCTTGAGCATCCCTCCTGCCATCTTGTGAAGCTGAGCCTAAACAGAGCCAGCCCGTCAGTCCCCCCGAACCACCCACACCACTGAAGGGCAGCAGTTGGCAGGGCTGATACAAAGGCAAACAGTGGACACTGACTTTATCTGATCAGTCAGTCCTGATGCTATTGTTGTAGGGATACAATCTCCAGTTCTGCCACCAGCAACCCCGCCTTCTTCTCAGGCCTCAGGGTCTCATCTACTGCTGACCTCAATAAAGTTGTCGTTCTGGCAAGAGTAGTTAGGTTGTTTGTTTGTTTTTTTTTTCTTTAGACAGAAATGCAGCTGAAAAAGTAGACCTCACAGTTCACAGGAAAAGGTTCTACTCAACATGTTTCGCTGGTCAGGAAAAGAAAGGTGAGTTCTGTGTAATTTTAGATTTAATGGGGCTGAAATTGTTCCTAAAAACCCTTCCTTAGTGCTGTAGGTTGGACCTACGTCCAAATGCTTCCAAACCCTGCCTTTTATCTGCAGTTCACAGAAACGCAGTGAGATGTGTAACTAGCAATTTTGAACCAAGTTAAGCAGACATGGGTTTAAAAAAAAAAAAAAAAAAAAAACCCAAGCAATCACCCTTGTGACAAGCAATCACCCTTTGTAGGTTAATCACAAGTTCGAATTCCAATGATTACACAGCCATCCATGGCTGGGAGCCAGTGGAGTAAAATTGGCCATGCTCTCTGGGAGGGCAGAATGGCTGTGCGCTCTTGTTCCGCTCATTGTACTTGTTTTTTTTTTTTTTTTTTAAATAAATTTACATTTATTATAAAGCTACATGTATTTACCGTTACTAAAAAAAAAAAAAAAAAATCATAATGCACTTGATCCCAGAATGCTCTAATGCAATTAAAAGAGAGTATGAGTACATTTTAAAGAATTCATTTTCTTTGGAGACCTAATCAAAATGAAGCAGTTTGCTGCCAGCAGTCTACACTTCAGGGGCCGAATGTTTAGTCAGCAGCAGCAAAGTCTGAGACCGTGGAGACAGATGAGCATCGCTGGGCCAGATTTATCAGCCATCTTCATTTTTAAACGCTTCAAAGGAAGCCGAGACATGATGATCTCACCATTTCACGTCCATCCCGCAGAGACGTGTACAGGTAAGCCGTTAGCTAGCCAGATCTTTTTATAGTTTACAATATAAACGCTCTGAATTAATCTTAAGATGTCACTTTGAAGGGTGGCACAGTGGTGCAGTACTGAGCACTGTTACCTCTGAGCAAAAAGGTTCTAGGTCGCCTTCCTGTGCCTGTGTGGGTTTCCTCCAGGTGCCCCGGTTTCATCCCACAGGCCAAAGACATGCAGGTTAGGTCAACTGACTACACTAAATTGCCCAAAATTGTGACTTGGGTCGTGAACGGTTGTTCGTCTCCGTGTTAGCCCTACAATGGACTGGCGACCTGCCCATGGTGTACCCCGGCGGCTGGGATTGGCTCCAGCGTCCCTGCAACCCTGGATGTCACGTCGATGTTCAGTAGCGATTTCCTGTTGTGTTAAATATATCTAACTGTTGCTACAGCCTATAGGTGACCCTCAGAGTAATGTGCAAAGGGTGTCTTTGCTAGAAAGTTCATCATGTAGCTAGAAATATGTATGAAATAACCCGTGCTAGCTAGCTAATGAACCAAGCAAGGTACAAAACCCCAACAGCATCTGGATGTGTTAGCTAGCCAGCCGATGGTATCGTTCTTCATACGTTTGCAGTCAAAAAATACAAAACTCATTAAAACTTGTGCACCAAATTCTAGTCCAAAGAAACCATTGAATGCCCAACATTCACGTCCATGACGTCGGTATGGAAACTTCAGACCATAAGTGTATATTCTTGCTAATGGAGGAGGTGTTGCTTAAGCATTGCTCACTTGGTCAGACAACGTAATTGTTCAAAAATACATTTTCGGGTTTGTCAATAAAACATAATTGGTTTTTACCAGATGACTTATTTTCTTGATTACATTTATTTTTACTCAAGTGAATTATTGTAGTTCTACAACGGCAATAATTTGTGCTCGGTGTTTTGTACTTTTCACATCATTCTTAAGGTTTGAAGGTCAATTTAGTCATTTCGGGCTCGTCAACATCAGAGCGAAGAAAACAGACATGCGATGCGTGTTGTGATTATGTGGATGATGTATTATTCTGTAAGACTTCATTATCTCTAATACTCATTTATCCCAAACACTTCATGTTCGAGAGCAGGTCTGGAAAGACGACCCCCTAAGCACTCCAGCAAATCTTATGGCAAATGACTAATTAAATGTTGGAGCAGAGCATGCTGTGAATCTTAATGATGAGGGTTCACCACACAGTTAGACAGTAATGATTTTGTTGTAATACATATGATATGCAGGTGGGAATCAAACCATTAACTCCAAATAAAGCCGGGCCACTTGACTGACGTTGAAAGAAATCCTGAGCAATTACATTGAAATCGTCGCTAAAGTGAAAACCCCTGACTGCTCGGGTTCAAATGTGAGAAAAATTGCCTATGTCAGGAAAGATTGGCCGTGCAAAGAAATCGAGAACGTGGTCCGTATGGGACGTCGGTGCAATCAAACGTGTCGGATCCAAAAAGAAAAAACCCCAACACACCCACACTGCTAGTCACCACACAGTCCTCAGTCAGAGTGTTAATGCACAGCATGACCTTTTCCATCAGCGCACCGGTGCACGCAGAAAGCTGCTTGCATGTGGAATCGTGAAAACAAAGCTCACAAATTGGCTGTCACAAATGAAAATTAAGCAAATGGGAGAATATTGAAAGCACATAAATAAAGCAAATTAGGCATTTGCCCTCCATTGAGATAGCGCAGGTCCTTCAGCCCTCCTGCAGCAGTTCACCGGTACATGCTGTGTAGTCTCCCCCTCAGCTTTTTTTTTTTATTTTTTATTTTTTTAGCAAAACCCTATGGCCCGCTGACCAGAGCTGTACCACAATAACACGAGTCAAGCATGTAATAATGACAAACCACAAAAAATAGGGCACAGGAGGAGAACAGGCCTGTCTCGCCACCAGAGCAGCCATGGATGACTGAATATTGTAGCCAGCTGTCCCTGAGGGCAAGAAGGGAGAAAAAAAGCATTAACACATTATCTCGTGCATGCATGCGCGCACAAACACACACACACTCAAATTTCACTCGCATATGGCAGCCTGGTTCCTTCACATAAGAGAAATTATTACAGATTTATCTTACAATTCTGATTTAACAGAACTCCGTTGAATCTTGTAATTGCGAGGTAATATCTCCGAGGTTGTCATTTTTTTGATCACTCAATCGCAAGTCACTATCTCGTAATTGTGAGTTAATATCACAATTGTGACTTTAAAGTCTCACGAGTGCAAATTAATATTTCATAATCGCAACTTTTTTTATTTCACAATTTCTGAAACACTCAACTGTATTTTTTTCTAATAATGAGTAATCACACATGTGACTTCTATTTATATCTCATTTCTTAATATCACACAATTGTGACTATAGTATCTCAACTGTGCGCTAATATCACTTAATTGCAATTTTTATCTAGTGACTGCAAGCTATTTTCACACAACTGCAACTGTTTCATGGCAAGTTAATTTTACGCAATTGTTAACATGTATCTTGCAACTGAGAGTTAATATTTCACATTTGTGACTCTTTCCCGCAATTACAATTCCAATAAACACAAAACAATCGGAATATATTCACCGAAAGAGATCACTGAATTGTGACTTCACAGTATCGCACAACTGCAAGTTAATACTTTGTAAATGCGACTTTTATATCTTATTATATATGACTGAGGTAATACCGGTCAGTTGTGAGTTATTTTCACTCAACGGTCACTTTCTCACATTTGCAAGTTAAAAATCACAGAAATTCGACTATGTTGCAAATGTGAGTTAATATTTCACAATTGCAACTTTTTACCTTGACATTACTTGCTAATATCATACAATTGCTTAGTGTTCGTGCTTCCATTTCCGATATGCAAAACCACACCAGAAATGTGCAAATATCACTAAATTGTGATTCACACAAATGCAAGTGAATGTCACACAACTGTGATTTTATTGTGCAGTTGTAAATGACTTTTTTGCTATTACTCACCACACTTGCTATTAAAGTTGTGACTTTATATCTCACCTGCGAGTTGATGTATAACAATGTTTTTATCTTGTAATTGTAAGTTATTTTTGCGCAACTGGGATGCAAACACAAGTTAATATTTCACACTCTATCTTGCAACTCTGCGCATTTCGTATACAAGCGTATGCAGTAGTGCGTGTTTCTTTGAATGATTCTTTTCAACAGGTCTTAGGATGAACAGGATAGTGTGCTGGCAGTGCTGGTGTGGTCTGGTTAGGGGTAAGGGATAACATTATACACAGAAGCATGTAATGACGCCAACTATGAGATCTTTCAAGAGCGAGATAAAATATTCCATTAGATCAATTCACAATTGATCAATAAAACTTATATTTTCTCATATACCTTTTTTTTTTTCTTTTGAAAGCTGAAGAAAACAACAAGACGACCTTTACGTGAACATCAAACATAACACAGAATTTCAGATAACGGAGCCGAACACAATCCACAAAAGCAAAATGTAATAGCAACAGAGGAGGGAAGACATTTTTTAAAAGCCTTTTAGGAAAGGAAATTGCTGTAGACCGTGCTCTTATCGATTGTGGCTTTGTTTAAACTCATCGATTTTATGCAAGCGCGATGTGCAGCAGGGGCCCGTGCCGCTCTGAAAGTGCAGCTCAACTTACTTGGGGGTCATAAATATTTTAATAACTGACATTGGGGTCATTAGACAGTGGCAGGGTTACACGCTGAATATTCATATCTAATTCATCATTGTAGCTACAGGTCCTGTCAAGGCATTCTAAGCATCCTTGAATACTTAATGAGAGCTGGAAGATGGCAGCCCGCAGTGATTCAGGGGAGGGGGAGCAAAAGAGAGAGAAGAGGAGGGGAAAGAGAATGGATAACGAAGAACGGATAGCGTTGGAAGATGAAAGCAGGAGACGGCAGGATTGGATCATTATAGATGATCTTGTGGTGACAAACTCGGCTGATGTGAACGTCCGCTGATATGAATGACAAAGCAGCTAAAGCGAAGGACCAACTCGCTCTAATCCTCAAGTGTTGCAGCAGGGCAAGATGATAAGAACGAGATATAATCACTTATCACGGTCATATTTCACACTCATGTGTCACATTGCCAGGCCACACTTTTTCCATATGCTACAAAATGGGATCATTTCTTTTTACCCTCAAGTCATTCTAACTTGGTGGAACTTTCATTAATCATAGGCTTACCAATTGAAATGAATTTTACATGTAATAAGTAGAACAAACCGTGTATACAAATAATAGTACAATATTTGGGAACACTTCCCAAATGAAGCCCATGTTCATAAAAGAATGTAAACACACACAGTCAGAAGTTTATATACACAGACATGAGTGTCTTCATGGACATACTGAGCTGTCAAGGATTTCTTCGAACTTTTCTTTTTCTGTGGCAGAATAATTGTACAACATGCATCTTTAATTAAAAATGATACGAACAAATTTGATGCACAAGCTCTAATTTATTTCGGGTTTTCTGAAACCAACACAGGGTCAAAGATTTACATACACCCACTTAGATTATTAATTCAGTGGTGCTGAAAGTTACAAAATGGCTTTTAACTTACCAAGGGCTCTTAACTTGCTGTTAGTGATCGTGACTGACTACAGCTGGTAGCTTCTCTGTGCACAACATAAAAAAGGTTTGTTTGACAGCACTCGGTGTACTGACTAGCACAGTGTACAATGGAGCAAGTCCAAGGAGTTCGGGGAAAAAAAAGGATTGTCGATTTATACGGGAATGCCTCTTGTAGCCATCTGTAAACAAATACAGAGTCGAAGACCTTCAGGTTCGAACATCTGTACTTAAGTACTAGTTATTGCGAGGTGTAGCCACTTTACCAAGCCACTTTGCCGAAAGAAGACCCGAACGTTCACCCTCAGCTGAGAGGAAGTTGGTTCAGATGGTCAGGAACAACCCAGGAAGCGTCAAGGCACAGGTCAGCCATGAACTGGAGCCGCTGGAACACTGTATAGGGTCAAGAGAGTTTTGCATCGTCGTGGACTGAGAGGCTGCCGGCCAAGAACGAAGCCCTTGCTCCAAAATCAGCACCTTCAAGCTTGAGTGAAGTTTCCTGCCGAGCACATGGACAAAGAAAAAGCCTTCTGGAAGAAAGTTTTACGGTCAGACAGGACAAAGATGGAGTTGTTTGGCCACAGTGACCAGAGGAAGATTATACCAACTGTTAAGCATGGTGGTGGCAGCATTATGCTCTGGGTCTGTTTTACTGCCAGTGGTGCACTGAAGAACAATGAAGAACCTCAGAATTCTTCAGCAGAACCCCAGATCATCAGCGAGAAGGTTGAAACTTGGACACAATTGGGTAACAGGACAACGACCCTAAACACACGTCAAATGGTTGTGGAATAGATAAAGCAGGCTAATATTAAGCTTAAAACAAGTCCTGACCTCGACCCTATCGAAAATATGTGGACTGTATTTAAAGGTCGGGTCCGTGCCAGGAAACGCACCAATTTAATTAAACGTATTGAAGCTTCATGTTGGTATTCCATTAGCACGGATGCTAGTAAACCACATTTTCTTTTTGCTACTTCCATCCAACAAATCACACCAGTTACTCATTTGAGAATGGTTAAATGCAGGGCGTCTTACATTCCATTAATTAAAAGGTGGTCCAGGATGGAATTACTCGGAGAACAGTCCATGGTGACTATTCCTTTAGACCCATGTCTGGTCAGATCATTGAACTGGCCATGTTTACATTTTCACTCCTCTTATTTTTAATCTTGGCCTGCTACCTTTCTAAACAAAATTGATATTTAATTAAAAGAGAAAACGCAATCAATGCAAGCAACTCTAAAATGACCTTTCAGATGTCTGAAGTGCACAGCTTTCTTAATATGTTCTGTATTTGCAGTGAAACTTGTGTAATAAGAAAAAAAAAAAATAAGGTTCCCGAGATCAAACCTGCATTCGTTTTCCAGATAGATTCCACAGACCTACCCCCACAGGTATTCCGTGACCGGAGGAGCCATCCATCATATCTAACTACACCCCACGCTTCCTGTCATACTGCGCTTGTGGATGCATCATAAAGAACACCTAATTGAGTAGAAGTGGCTCATTCTGATTCACACACATTACATTTTGGTGTTTTTATGTTACCCATGCTAATATACTTTGATTGGTAATTCATACCCAGATATATATATATATATATATATAAATAACACACACACACACACACACACACACACACACACACACACACTCCAAGTTTATCACAGCTAAAGGGACTAAAAGGTTGACAGTTGATCAATAAACTGCCTCAGCTATTACAGATCATGTGACCAAAAGGCCACTGATCATTGATGCAATAATAAAATCCACTTATTTCATATCCAGCATTGTTAATGCTTTACCTTTTACAAATAGTTTTTTCCCCCTCTGGTCCCCATCCATGTTGCATAAAATACATCAAATCTAAGGCATGCTACTGATATCACTATACGGTGGGGTTCAAAAGTTTAAGACCACACTGAAATAAACAAAGTTCTAAAATTTTATAACAATAAGCTTTAAAACATCCATTATCTAGATCACTTATCCGCTAAGGGTCACAGGGAAGCTGGAGCCAAGTCCTCATGAACACATGTTCAAATAACACTGTGAAGGATTTGAGCCATCATCATCAGGAACATGTGGAGTCCATACCAGCTCCGGTGCACACTCACTCCGTCATTAAAGCAAAAAAAAAGGGACATGCATTTTTAATCACGGTCTCACTCATGGACCCCGCTGTATTCATTTACCTCCAAATAACAAGAAGCAAGCAGTCAGTCTGTTATTCTTTTTTATTTTATATGAGTTTTTTCACAAGGTTATGGTGAATTAGTATTTGCATAAAATCTTACAAATCATCGATATACCACATTACATATGGAAAGGAAATAAATGCACATCGGAATAAACTCTATTAACATTCCAAACAAGCCTTTAAGATTAGTCCCACCTCTCTCCAGAATGATCCCAGTTATAAATGCATACACATCTATAATTTAGCATACTGAATTTCAACTTGAAACAAGTGCAGGAATTTAGAAATCAGTTTGTTCAATTTGTAAAACCCTCATAAACCACGATGTAAACAGTAGTTGCCTAGTAAAACTCGTTACATATTCAGGAAAACGTCCACGTTTCTTCCGGCTGCGTTGAACCTATTTAGAAAAAGCATTAGTTAATGCCACAATGAGAACCAAAGACAGGTGACTAGTCATGACATCGAGAAGTCCAGAGCTGTGGAGATTCTCAAATGTGTACAGAAGCCTTTCTTTGCCTCAGGAATATCATAGCCTGCATGCGGTGATGTAATATATAGAACACTGTATAACGCAGTGGCCATGTCAGTAAGACTAGTAAACAGGTTTACTGGCTGAACAAGTGCACTGTAAAATGAGCTATTGACAAAGCCAGTCTTACGCAGCTTTAAAAAGAAATTTTCACCCCAATGTCGATCTACCACACACACTCACTGCACTACCCCTGCTCATTCAGGCAATTATCCAATCTGTTGCTCACGTGACTGCAGCGCAATGCATGAAACCAGGATACAGGTCAAGAGCTTCTGTTAACGTTCACATTAAACAGGTCGGAGGAGAACAGCCGGACAGGAAGTCCTTGATGACTTCCCTTCACAACCGTGGTGAGCATCTCCGAATCCACACCTCGAGGTGCATCTTCTGCTCCAACAGCAAAAGCACCACATGAGGTTTCAAAAGTAGACGGCTGCAGAGTGGAAAGACGTCAGCTGGATAATTGCATAAATTGAGCAGGTGTACAAGTTTTTCCTGAAAGCGATCGTCGCATATACAGACAAAAGATTTCGATACGTTCCTTTGCACTGAGAAAAGAGAGGGCCACTAAAGATGGAAGTCTAAGGGCAGCTGCTGGGGCAGTAAATATGAAATCTTATTCGGATGTAACAAGTCAAATATTCATGTTCGGTAATCTTGGTCAGGTGGATACAGAGCCTATCCTGGGAAACCTGGTGTAATGTGGGAATACTTTTAATCAGAGGTCAGTTCATCGCCGGACACAAATTTACACCTAACGGCAATTTAGCACAGCCAAAGCACCTGATCGTAGGAGTGAACCCAGAGGAGGATCATGTGGAACTCCACACAGACACCATCCTGAGCTCTGGAGTGAACTGGTGATGCTGGAAGTGGCAACGTTACCATCATTCTGCCATACAATGCAAAACATAACCTACGTTTCTGACCAAATGCTCTAATAAAATAAGTAAAACAAGTGGACTCCGCTTTTACTGGCATGCTTTCTATACGGTAAAAATTTTGCAGCTGCAGTTCGTCATTACTTTCCACCAGATTGCTCATCACAAACCACAAATCTTCAGGAAATTAAAAGTAAACAGAACTGCTTCCTACTGCATTGCCCAAGTGTTTGAAAGCTATATCAATCTGCATAACCGCAGCTTTGGTAAGACTTCTCATAATCTCGCTGATAATTGCACCTTTATTGCTGGTGTAATGGTGGCAGTTTTGCACTCATAAAATTGTTTGAAAGAATTTAACACCTGCCCTTAGACTCCAGTTTTGACGTTGATTTCTCAGCACTGGTGTTGAAAATGACAACTACGAATGCTGTGGATTAGGATGAAAATTTCTTAAGCAGCCATTCCAGTTTGTTTTTCACTTGCGCACAGTTTGACAATATCGATTTACAGTTGTAGCATGCGAGTCGTGTCTTCGGACTAAAATTCGCCTGGTTAACATGTTTACACCAGACCTCTTCAGCTGTGTTGAGATGTCAATGTTAAGAGGTTAAAAAACAGCCATGGTGATCAAACGTTAGTCCCTAATTTAACAGTACTCCACAGCCGAAGCCGAGGTACTCCAGGTGTTGCCTAATGGATTAGCAGTTCGCCACTATTCAAGTGTACGAACGCTCGGTGTTGAGTGCTCTCCATAGACGGCTCTTGCAAACCTCACATTTGATTCCCAGCTACAAAAGAGAACACTTCAAATGAGAAACCTCCAGTGGCAGTGTAGCAGTGAGCAAGAGAAAAGGAAAGAAAGCTCGGGAACGCAGCTCTGCAGACCAAAACATGGTGCGCCCGATCCCGGGAGGAATGTAACAGGACTGGTGTGATTCACATTCAGGGGCAAATTGGAACAATAATTTGAGATTAGCGTCAGGGATCGAGGTTCCTGCTAACTCTGCATGAGCGCCGAGACGCCTGGGATTCCTTTTGACCTCAGATCATCAATGCTCATTGTGATGACTGAAACTCAGCCAAGAATGCATCAGTGGCTAGCCAGCCAACTCTTTAGCTCGGACTAATGCATTCTGGGTAAACCACAGCAGTGCTCTCAAGCTCCAAGTGCCAACGAGGCTATACATCATATTCTCAATGACATTATTATTTCACTTAATATTTTGTGAACGATTGGAAGTTTGTTACCCAACAGTAAAAAGACTGAAATGATCTCGACTGAACAGAAAGCAAAAGGTACGGGTTATGCGGGTATTTCATTCGTCTTTCAGTTTACCCAGGATTAAAGGCAACACTCAAAAGATTATGGACTAAGAAATTAGATGATATTTAGATTTCTTTAGATTGTGTTTTGTTTTTTTGTGCAAATTTGAATCTACTCATAATTTCATAATTACATACATACACTTCATTTATTGCCCGATTTTTTCCCCTTAATGACGCATCTCTTTACAGCCACAATCCTATTTCTACATATTTCTAAGACATAATGACAGCAACATTAACAGAGACACTCAATGTTAATGTAACACTAGTTTCCAGCTCATGGATCATTAGCTCTGCTGATTACACATGACAGGTGATTATGTAAAAGAGATTCAGATGACACGAAAACAAGAACTCGTCTGCACCCAGTGCACAAACACTAATTTCCAGATACATTAGGCAATAACTATGTGTAGCTCATTTAAGACAAAACATTGAACCCCCTCCATCTGTCAGTTCAAAAAAAATTGTGCATATATCTGCTTCAATGTGTGTGTGCTTTTGTTTTGTGTGCACGCGTGTGTGTGTGTGTGTGTTTTTGTGCTTGTTTAAAGCCCCATAGAGGAGCTGAAAGCAATTTTCCGAGCTGTGTCAGATGTTTTGTGACGTTGCTTGGTTTACTCCGTGATCTCCAGAATGAGGTCATCGCCTTCCAGGTTGCTGTCGACTTTGACGTACACTTTAGCCACGGTGCCAGAAAGCGGCGAATTCACCACGGTCTCCATCTTCATGGCGCTGAGGACGCACAGAGGCTGGCCTTTCTCCACCTTCTGGCCCTCCTTGACCTTGACCTCAACCACTTTTCCTGGCATGGGTGCTCCCACCTGGCCCCGCACATCCTTCAGAGCCTTGGGGTGGAAGTGCATCTCCTGCAGGAGTACACAGAGAGGAAGTTAGACTATCACCTATAAAGAACAGGAAAGAGAACAAAGAAAAAGGAGGAAGCAGGGGGTGGCAAATGGCAGACTGTGGTCCGGATGAGGAACAAGGCCCAGAGTTTCACCGCACTGAACTGAGGACTTGAAAATGACATATTAAATGACGTGCGTGTGTGTGTGTGTGTGTGTGTGTGTGTGTGTGTGTGTGTGTATAAATATATACCCCCCACCCCCCCACAGCCCATTGGCCTAGAGACTCGTTACAGAGAGAGCTAGAGAGTCAGTCATGAGTCATGGTGGGTTAAATGTGCTTCAATTTTGGGGAAAAAGAACCAAGTTTGACAGAAAATGTTGTTGGGAACATAATAATGGCAGGAGCAAATGTGATCGGTCAAACTGCCTGTGGAGTTAGAGCTCGAGTGTGATTAAAAAAAAACAGTCATTCCCACACCTCTATTTTTGTCCATGGTGCTAGTCAAAAATGGCACCGAGAGCTCCAGTATGAAAAGATACAGCCATGTCAAACCGCTGTTATACATAGCATCGAATATTCAGCGACGGGTAAAACTTCTAAAATTAAAAGACGAACTACTGTCACCAGTCAGTCACGTTAGTTCCTTATTCTTAAGTAAGGACTTTTATGTAATGGGATTTTACAAATTCCCCAATGAAGACTCCTTGTATAAAGGATGCTTAGTATTGTCAAAACACAGATTTCTATGTTGGACATGCTTTCTTACTCTGTCCAGGAGAGCGAATTAGTAAACAGTGAGTGCGTGTTATTTCAGACACGGCTCATTCTTTACAAGCAGCATAGTGTATTATGGGTGTGCTAAAGCAGCTAGGATATGCGAACCTATTGCAGCTCACGGTGGGATTCATAGGTGCAAAAGAAATCATCCAAAGTACTTTTAGACATGACTAAAGCACGGCAGAACCACCAAAACAGTGCAAATAAAGTGAAATGTCAACGTAAAATGAGTGGCCTGAAGGAATCCCATAACAAATCGTGAACTACAGTGCGTGGTCATGAATTTTTCCACAGTTATTTATACCTTCAGGGCCACTGTGTCTCTGACCAGGACAGACCTCAGCTGACCATTGAGCTCGAAGAAGACCTCTCTCTGACCGGCCTTGTTGAGATCCCCCAGCGCCAGAGCTTTAATATGGAGAGTCTTCCCTCTCTCCAGCTCCACCTGAATGAAATATTAACAAGACAAATGTTAGCATAAGACGTGTGCGACGTCGCATGGTAAAGATGAGACCGAACAGCACCTCAAACTCCTCCGCGATCTTTGGCCCATCCAGGAAGAGGCGGGTGTTGAGGCAGTCGACAGGTCCGAAGGTGTCGGTGAACTCCTTGAACTCCTGGAACACTTTGGGGTACATGGCTGCTGACATCACATCCTCCGGAGTGATGTCATCGCCATGCGTCTCGCTCAGCTGCTTCTCCAAAGCCTTGAAGTCCATCGGCTGGAGCGAAGCACCTGGACGACCCTCTATCCGAGGCAGTGATTTCAACACCTGCACCAGACACGATCCGTTACGCGACTCCGACAAGGATTAACGGCAGCATTGTAAACTCTATGAAATGTGGTTTAAAGCCTTCCTTAGAGAGACTAAGCTCTCCACTCCAACCACTCTTGCATAGAGGACCCATATGCACATATGTCTGGAGTTGAGTGCTCATAATCCCCCAGAGCCTGGCGCAAAACTGTACGAATATTTATATACGGTCGTTACAGAGAGCTCAATTAATCCTCCCCTCTTTTTCTCTCCATTTGCCTCCATTTAAGAGGCTAGACGAATCAGCTGGATAGCACTCCTTAAGGACATCCTTTGAGTGGTGACAGTTATGAGCGAAAATGAAACTTTAATATTTGATGTGGATTTCGCTAAGGTCTTACTGCGGCGGAGGAAACGCCCTGCAACATGCTGTGGGCTAAAATAAAACACTTCTTCATAGCCATAGGCAAACACACGCGATATTTTACTGCACTGAACATTGTTCATTTTGCAATACTTAATTTGCATGCTAAGAATGGGGGGGGGGGGGGGTGAAGGGGCGATGCAAGGGAACATATTTATTATCCACAAAGCACGCTCAGCAGATGCCCTATTTATCTTCAACCAGTGTGGGCAATAAATTAGCCCAACTGCAGAAGGGATAGACATTTGTCTGGGAAACAATTGATCTTGCACAGAAGAGGCTGCTGGGTAACTGGGGCATGAATGGCAAATGGGGAGGATGAGCTTTTTCGGCAACTCTTGCTGACAAGCACAAGACGCAGGAGATGGCTATAAACAGAACAATTTTATTTCAAGTGAGGAGGAAAAAAAAAAAAAAAAAAAAAAAAAAGACAAAGACAAAGTGACTGAGATTGAGAGATGAAGTCATCTAAGCCAAAAAAAAAAAAAAAACCAACTCAGACAGGCACACTCTAAGCAGAGTCATATTTTCCTAACTGCATAAAGTGGCTCTACAGAGCATAAATAAACTTTGCTACCACTTTCTGTTCTGCCTGCACTCATAAACCTTCATGAATGTCCTAATGATTCTTTATAATTTAGTAACAATGCCCTGAAATCATTTTTATAAACTCGAATAATGCATCGAAAAGCTCTTTCGAAGTACTATAATTAATTCCTTGGTGACTTGTAAACACTGAAACGTATCCCTGCTCATTATAAAACCATGTACCATGCTGCATTACGGTCACGGCTAATAAGGATCCAAGCACCATTATGAGGCACTTGCAATAGTTTATTTTAAGGATTATAAAAAATGTAGAATGTCAAAAGTTAAAATGTCATCACCGCGTGCTTCAAGTGACTAATGTTTTCAGTTTCCCGTCAGTCAGCTGTAAAGCACTATAACCTTTATTTTCTAAGGGATGAAGAGGAACTGCTTCAACTCTAATTACAGCTCACGTACATAAACACTAGGGATGTAACCAAAAAATATGAATGAACAGATTGTGTGTGCCTGGCTTTAGAAATATCAAGAAGTATTTATTGGCCATATATTTTCCATGCGTTCGGTCTTTGTTTCAAATAACCACAGCATGGAGCTTTTAATTCCTGGCCAATTTCAAGTTAAACT
>JAQQZR010000011.1:4409942-4421819 GCA_030068235.1 Notoglanidium macrostoma | reverse complement strand
CCTAGAAAACACTTGGCATCTGCCAAAACACTTTACATCTAGTGCCAAGAACAAATTAAAGAGACTAACTGCTCACATTAAAATCAACTCCACTGAGAGAACTTATCTGGCACTCAATACTCACAAGGAACAGCAAACTAGTAAAATTACAACACGCCTCATTTTCTACGCCGAGAAAATTTGCTGAAAAAGGCTGATTCAAAACTGTTGATGTGGGTTTCGGGTAGGAATCTGTAGACCAATTAGATATTGCAGTGTTTTTAATCCAGGTAAGGTTCAATTTTCAGCTGTTTTGTGCCTGTACACAAATGATCTAAGTAGTAATCAAATAAGCAAATTGAATAAAAAATAAATAAAATCATAAAAAATGGATAGTTGCTCACAAATAAATCCCTTCAATTACTTCACTGTTAGAACTACATGCCCGTCACTACTTAAAGGAATACTCCACCCTTCATATAAATCTTATTCAAATGTGAACAACTTCCAAGGTTAATCTTGAAATTCAAAGTAGTTTAAACTTGTCAAATCGACACTTTCATTCTGGCTAATTGTTTTCGCAGTAGCCCTTGATTCATCTCTAGCTAAAGAGATGCGGCGGCGCTTTAGTCTTTCCGTCTCTCCAGACGAGCTCACTTTGCAAGGACGTGGTGATGGAACATATTTAGAAATATTATCCATTTCAGTAATCTTCCGTAAAATGAAAAACCTTAGGACATGTCGCATGTTGGACCTCGGAGCATGCTTTTTGTCCTCACTGATGATTACGTTCAGCTACAGAAGGTTAAACTTCACCTGGCCTTAAACGAGCAGTATTCATTTAAGATCTTCGTACCACCTGGAAGCTGAACGGCATGACGACGGGGTCTTACCTTAGACCTGAACGACTCAGGGAAACCTCCGTGCGGGATGCCGATGTGACCCTGCAAGAACTCCACCACCGAGAGAGGGAAGGAGAGCTCGTCGGCCCGCTCTTCTACCTCCGCCCGTGTCAGGGAGTTCTGCACCATGAACTGCGCCAGGTCGCCAACGATCTTTGAAGAGGGGGTCACCTGTGCGAGAGACACGAGTGTCAGGAGTTTTTCTTCAACACCACCTTCTTCTTCAACTCATCTCTCCACCACCACAAGTGCTACGACTACATTCCTTCTTTGTGTTGCATTGTGAAATTGGCTGAAAGGATATGACTCAGAGAAGATTACATTTATAGTCACCCACAGCCATCAGCATGAAGGCAAGGGAAAATGAAATGGAGTGATGGAGACAATGGCGAGGCGGTAATGAAAACCAGTGTTAGCACGGCACACAAACGCTACGCTACTTGTTGTGCCTGTTCCGCTTGAGCTGGAGAACAGAACAGAACAGCAGCCATTAATTAAACAGTGGAAATAAAAAGCAGCAAGGTGAGACCAATTATGCACAGACGCCATTGGCTTGGGAAGGGAACGGATAAAGGGCAGACAGATAAAATTTGCTGAGGAGCTATAATTTGCGACCCGCTTGATCCGTCTCCGTGCCAAAGGAACCAGTGACAGGATCACTCCCCTCCCGTGTGATGTTTACGGCATTTTCTATTTTTATTACAACTGAGGATTGCAAGACGAGAGTGACGGTGAAGTCAGCGTGCAATTAAAACCTGAAGGCAGAGTGGAGCTCTTGGGTCCAGGACTCTTGTGATCTCGCAAATGCACGTGTGAATTGCAGAGAGTAGACCGAGGTGTCTGTCGGAGCAGTAGGCGATAATTAAGTCGTATTTAACTATAGAGACCGTGCTGCATGAAAATTGTGTTATTTAATTACAGCATATCTGTGCTTTCAAAGTCCTCATAGAAATCAAACAGCTGCTGCTGACGAAACTGCACTTTCGGCACACTTGCCACGGGTCTCAAAGGACACTGATTGGCACGGTGGCAATCATGCACGCTGCAGCTTGTGAACCCAATTGAAACAACTGCACTGTACTTCTCTTTCAAATACAGGAGCCTTGCTTGGATGTGGTCCACTTACCTTGATGAGGTCTCCCAGCAGTTTGTTGGCCTCAGCATAGGCTTTCTTCACCTCCTTGAACTTGTTACCGAGGCCCATGCTGTGAGCCTGAAAGTGCAAGTTGGTGTACTGGCCTCCCGGGATCTCGTTCTCGTAGACATCTGCGTTCCCGGATTTCATAGTGGCCGTGCAGTCAAATGGAGCGTAAAGACCACGGGCCACTTCCCAGTACTCACTGTAGTCAAAGACCTTATCCAGAGATATGCCTGAGGGAAAGATGTACACATTTAGGTCATTTTAACACTTGCAGGTTTTCTTTTTCCCCCCTCAGACTGTCGGGTCAAAGATACTTGCTGTACCCTTGAGGGTATATCACGCTGCAGTGATGAGCAAAGGGTATTCAATACTATTATTCTGCATGTGCTTCTCTGCACTGCTCCCGAGCTCCAAAACGGTTTCACACTTCACCAAATATTGCAAAAGCTGTTTCAAGATCTTGGAACTGATCCCTGCTCCTTTTGAAAAAGGTGGTCTGGGGCTCGCTTCAACCAAACCTATGTGCGGTCTACAGCCTGTGTATAAGCCATCCACTCTCAGCTATTGGTTACCCTTTTATCGTTACTTAATGTTTTAAGTTTCATGACAAGAGGGAGAGAGTTGATGTGGTTAGCAGAGGATATAGAATGTCTTACTGATGTATAAATCCAGTCATTCATAGGACTGCAGCACTGTAATTCTCAACATGTGGTGAGCTTTGTGAAAAATGCATGTCTTGTGTCGGCAAAAAAAAAAAATCTTACACCAGAACATTTCTAATTATGCAGGTATTCCTGCACAATGCACCCAAGTTCTGTACTTCTCTGCATGAGTATTAGTACCATAGAGGGGGAAGAAATAAAAAAAATTAAATAAAAAAAAAGCAGATGGATGAACCTGCCATGAGCCTACCAATTTGCACTAAAGTGATGTATGGAATTGCCCAATCGATCCACGGTTCAGAAAGTATTCCTCGATGTGAAAGCAAAGCTGCGATTATGAACCAGAACAAGCCAAGAATTGGTCCTGAGTGCTGACTCGAGTATATAAACCAACCATGGTCATTTTTATCCAGAATACTTTTTACAAATATTTTCTAAACTTTAAAAGTAAGCTTACCAAAAAAAAATAAAAATAAAAAGGAACCAAGCTATACACTTCGCTTATCGCCGCAGTGTACCTCAGGGGTATATCAGCCATCTTATCTGACAAAGTGAAGGGACTGTTCTTGTTTAGAGTATATAATTAGACCTGAAGGACCATAGTTGTAACATAAAAAGGTACACTACATTCAGTTCCCCTGCAAGATACATATGAACACATACCCTTGGGGTACACTCCAGTAATAAACAACCGTACAATTTGGTGCATTTTTGTTCCTAAGAGTATACAAACTGCTGAGGATGCAAGAATACAAAAGTACACACAGAATCTATAAGGATATGTAACCTGAAATACTGTAACCTCAGACAAATGCTGGTTTGTCTAGAGTAGTTTCATGCAGTAATAATAATAATAAAAAAAGACAAACTACATATACATAAAACACTAAAAAGTTTGGTAAATCAAGCATTATTAATGTATTCCAAAGAATACCTTTAGAGTGGCCTGTATAAATGTCTAGTTACTGTTATACGAGTGGCACAAATTCTAAAGCATCAGAACTTGATACTGTCAGGTTACATAACACATAATCCTGCTCATTCATCTTCAGTAATCACTTTCATGGTGGATTCAGGGCTTATCCTGGGAACACTGGGTGTGAGGCGGGAATACATCATTTGCACATCCGCTCGCGCCCAGGGTGATTAAGCGTCACCAGTCCTGTGGCATGTTTTCGGGAGATGGGAAGAAACATGAGAACACGGAGGAAACTACAGGGACAGTATGAGAACACGTGGAACTCCACACAGACATTAACGAGCTCAGGTTCAAATCAAGGACCCTTATCCTGTGAGGAGTAATAACTGTACACGAAGTTAAGCTAAAGCCTGTACTTTAATGCATTATAATACAAGTGTGTATTATGTTCTTAGGAACAAATCTTATAGCATTATATAAAATATATATAGACTTAATATAAAGTGTTGTAACAGCAGATAACTATTATAGGCTTATCTTAGGCAGTACTATATACATACATAAACATTATATTATACACACACATACTGTACATTCATTATCTATACCTTGTCAGAGGAAAGCTTGAGCCAATCGCAGCTCGATTTCGGGAGTCCATTGGAGAGCCAACACGGAGATCAACAACCATTCATACCTACGTGCAATTTAAAAGTAGCCACTTGACCTAATCCGCATGCGTCTGAAAAAGCTGATTCCCCTCCTGAGAATTCAAACCACTAACCCAGTGAGATCTCTGAGGACACGCCAGGCACCCTCAAGCTAAAGAAAGACAGGAAAGAGTTTGAGCCAAAGACTAGCCCTGGGAAAAACTACAAAGCAAATAGCTGCACGTCATTAATATTTCATTGTTAATAATCAAAAGAAGTCGTCTACTTTACTGGCTGTGACTGCTAATCAAACACGCGGCGCCAAAACCTACTGGAGTGTTTAATCAGGAGAGTGAGTGTGTGGAGACACGAGGTGGGGGGTGCGGGGGAAGGGATGACAGGGCATAGATTGCTTCCTGCCTCTCACAGTGCCATCACTTATCAGCAGCAGCCAATTAATCAATCAACGAGACGCTTCACTCGCAACGGTTTACATGCGCATTTAACCCACTCACCCTCCCTAATTACCCAGCACTGTGATCAGCACAATCCAGCTCCAACACGGCACCCGAGTCTCAAACAATCACACACACACTGAGCTCTCAGACAGTAAACAGTCTGACACTCAGTCGAACTCTTTTATTCACTCGTTTTCCTATGCTTACATATGCACACGTTTCTTCCGCTCTTACCCAGCACCACAAAGTCTGCAAGCTCTGTAGGCGATACTGATGTAAGCATGAATCTTCTGCTTCCCTACTTCCTAACCATAATGATTGGGTGTTATGTGCAGAAAGGAGAGCGAGAGAGAGAGAGAGAAGACTGTAATAATGGAGAGATACCTACTGACAGAATGATGGAGGGATTAGATAAAGAGTGAAGGGAAAGCGGAGACAGACTGACAAGGTGATGAAGTGAAAGAAAAGCAAAATGGAAAGAAATGCATGATTCATGATTTGAGCGTATAATAGTATAAAAATACCATTTATACCACAACGCTGACTCAGATTGGCCAGAACATTCGAGTTACCTCTTATTGTTACTATGGTAACTGCTCATTCACAGGAACTTGTATGGGGCACAATCCACATAATCTAAGCAGAATAAATGTTTTTGTTTATTTAAAGCTCCACTATGTAGGATTTAGGGGGATCGGTTAGCAGAAATAGAAGATAATATTCATAAGTGTTTTCACCGGAGTATAATTACCTATAACTACGAATTATAGGTGTTTTTGTAAGCTTAGAATGAGCGCTTTACACCTACATAGAGAGCGGGTCCTCTTCCACAGAGCCGCCATGTTGCACCACTACAGTAGCCCAGAATGGACAAACCTTTACAGAGCACCTGTGACCGTGGCATCATGAATCCAGAAGGAAGCACCGAAAGGATGACAAAGAAGAAGAAAGGATGACCAGGACAAAGAAAGAAGATTAATCAGTGTATGCTGGTGCTGCTTAACAAGTTTGAGGACCCAAATTTTGAAAAATGGAGGATCATGCTCATTATTTAGCATGGAAAATGCAAGGGAGTGTACTTGGAAGTATGGTACCGGCACCGTACGTTTCAATACACGCTTGAAAAAGGAGGACCTTTAAGTAACGTTTATGGAATGTGTCTCAATTGTAGCAGTAAGTTTTCACAGGAATCTTTCAGACACAGGATTTGTGCATTTGCAGGATTCTGGGTAACATGACTAGACAGAGCACAAGAGTGACGAGTGAGGGGACGACTGCTTCTAACTGCTAGAACACAAGTTGACAGAACTGACTTGTAATCGCTGGTAAATTGCGGTTATAAGAATAATAAAACACTTCAGGAAGTGCTGAAAAAGGAACACACCACTACCCGATCGTTGATTACTACAGCACATCTTGAGGCGTTTTATCCATTACCATTTCTCACAGCCGGACATTGAACAGAACATCTGAAGCTTTCAAAAGCTTTCCCAGGAGACCACATGAATGTCAGACAATCTGTGCATTAGGGGGAACAAAAAAAACAAAACAAAACAAAACAAAAAAAAGACAAAGAATTAAATAACCACTAAATTCTCAATATCAAAGTGAGCGAGAGCGAGAGAGAGGAGGGGGGGGAAGCGAGAGAGATGGGTTGTGGAAGTTCCTCCATGCACGAATGCATACGTTCTTGTTTCCGCAACACAGCTTCCAGTCCCTTGACTCCTATTATCAGAAACATCAGCAGTCACTGTGTTTGTCTACTCCACTGTGTCACCACTGAGCCCCTCACTTTAGGAACACACCAGCCTGTAGCACTCACTCAGTGTCTGAACAGCTCCATCTGCACATTGCCAGCAGGTTTATATTACATGGGCAGTCCACGGGTGTCTTTCAGAATTCCTTGTGGTTTTATATTCTGTCATTTTTAGGTTTGACAGCAGCTTTAATTCCAATACTGAAGAATGCAACTGCCGAGAATGCTTATGTAATTACCCCTTGTATAGTACTTCTTATAATTATACTCAAATATCAAGGCTGCACTAAAGTTGGTGGTTTAAGATCAAGAACAAATCAAAACCTCAATTTGGAAGGTCTGGAGATAAATTTGACCGACTGTTACCTGGACGTTTTCTAGTCTTCGACTGCCCATTTCCAGAGACCCTGTGCTCACAGAGGCCTCAGATTCCCGTCCTTAGCTGACAGGAGTGGAACCTGATGTGGCCTTCTCCTCTTGTGGTCCATCTGCCTCAAGGTTTTATGTGGTTTGAGATGCTTTTCTGATCAACACTGTTGTAAAGAGTTGTTGTGCGAGTTAGTGTGGCCTTCTGGTCAAATCGGGTTGTCCGTTCTCCTCGGACCCACCAATTTCTCTAGAACTCTGGAGACTGTTGCATGTTAAAATCCCAAGAGTTCAGCAGTTTGAGTCACGGCAGGTTGCAAACTCCCTGCTCTAAACAAGGGTTCCCAGTTGTAAGGAAATCAGTCCTTGGTTAGGGGGCAGTGCATAAACCTCAAGTACTTAATTCTTAAACCATACTTATGTAACTTAATTCCTACCAGTGATCTTGTGCTATAGGACAGGAAATTCGAACCTACAAGAACTAAAAGGAAAGCACTTCCGTCTCAGCTGCTTTACAGGAGCATTATGCGCGCTCATGTCCTTTCACACTGTAGAACGAACATATTGCAATTCTAGACTACAACCCACATCATCAAATGTGCCAGTGATCCTGCAGTAATTGGACTAATCAACAACATGACTACATGCTGAAATGAGGGCACAGAGTGCACTAAGCAGTGCCTTAATGACCGCCTAGTCTTAAAATAATCACTGTCGACTTCAGGGAGGCACTTGGGTGCTAATCAGCTTTAATGGAACCACGGTGGAGACAGCTTCATGTTCCTTGGGATTTATTCTCTTACAAAAAATGCAAAACGAAACAATGGCATGGTCATGAAAGGGCATGTCTGCATCTTTGCTTCTAACAGCATATGAAGACAAGAAATTACTACTACTAGGGAACTACTGCTATGTTCTAATGGGGTCCATGGTCACGAGAGGATTTCATCGGAGCTGCCTGTTCCTGTGCTTTTATCAACTTCGGAAAACCAATCTTCCGGATAGAGCTACCGAGCTGTGACGCAGCGTTGACATTTCTCGAATTGGCAGAACTTGCGTCGCGTTTAACGCCAAATGTAGTTGCATTGAAATCTTAGTCATGGATCGTTCTTTTAAGTGAACTCATGATCCATGTTTCATAAACCACTTCAGCGTTTTGTTTTGCATACCACAAAGACTTTTGGGCATGAAAATCCCAGGACAGCCTTTTTTTTTATTGAATACTCAAACCAGCCAGTCCGGCATCAGCAACCCTGCCTCAGTCAGTCGGTGGGTCTCCATCACAGTTCTACACAAAATAGAAGCAATTTCTTTAAAAAAA
This sequence comes from Notoglanidium macrostoma, assembly GCA_030068235.1. Classification (NCBI taxonomy): domain Eukaryota; kingdom Metazoa; phylum Chordata; class Actinopteri; order Siluriformes; family Auchenoglanididae; genus Notoglanidium; species Notoglanidium macrostoma. Next base: position 4,413,668 of record JAQQZR010000011.1, on the reverse strand, counting down.
AACAAAAAACACGACACTATTGCGATGGGCTGCGTTTCCACCGAGTGATGTTACGTGATTAAAGCTGGGTTTTCTCTGGCAATAATCATTCCAATTGAACATGGCTACAGATCTCCAAGACGTGATAAGTGTTGGTTGGCTGGCATGGTATAGTGATTTCGATTGCATCCACCACCTCATGTCAGGTCATGCGACTTAATCATGAAGTGTTTCCATTTCAATTTTGCCGTCAAATCGCCTGAAAGACCACCTCACACAGGCGTACAAACATTCGTGCTACATTTAAGACGATTTTCAAATTTCACGGTTCCATTATGTTGGTTTTTTTTTCACAGAACACGCGTTAAAAAGGTTAATGGAAACCCGCCTACTGACAACACATGGTCTTCCTGTTCTGATTATTAAAACACGCTCTTGTCCTGTTTTTGCATGATTTTATGCACTCTATCTCCGTGATTAGGATAATTGCATGAATGAGAAGGTATATAGATGTTCCTCATAAAGTGGCCAGGGTGTCTAAACGACAGAAGGCTACAGCAAGAACCGATAGCACGGCACAAAGAACCAGATAATGGGTGCTGAAACCCGTTTCCTCTTGTTCAACAGCCACAGTACAGCCAAGGGAATAAAATGCAGGATCCAAACAACCCGAAGCTACAAACGTTTGGGAGATACTGTGGCATCAAAACACAGACGACCAAGAATTTATGCCCTGAAGAAACACCCTCAAAAAATACCAAGACACTCACATGTGCACACTTAACATGATACACACACCTTCTCAGCTGTTACATCTCCCATAACCTTACTTACTGTGGCTATTATGCTGTACCTGGTAACTGTAGTGCAAATTGTTTTTAGTGGCCTTTTGACTGAATTACACATTGCAGGGCCTTGATGTATCGTCACGCACTGTGAAACTGCTTATTGCGGACTACTGGAATGTTTCTCTTGAGTGATTTCACACTACTGAGCTGAGCTGCACATGTGAGAATCCCTAATGTGCGGATTTTGCATGGCGTATGAGAAATGCAAAGCTGGTGATGAATTCTGTATGGCACGGATGGCTGCCAAGTAGTGAATTGTCATGCAGTAGGGGCAGTGCTGATAGCAACGTTGGCTCCTAGGAACTCGAGCCTCCTGACAATTCAGTTGCTCAGGCATCATCTCCAGAAGCCAAAACCAAAGACAAGGCCACAGGAAGGAATCTGCCGGCGATAGACAAAATCGAAACGACAAAGCAGCGAACGCCTCCTCATCGCGACGAGTGCTCTGATGTGATTCTCTCTGCCAATGTCACACACCCACGACATGCTGCTGGGAAGACGAGCAGGTCGGGATTGGGGGTGTTTCTGGGTAGGATTTTTCATTTAATAACACCACGGAGAGGAGAAGAGCAGGGACTGACTGGATCGTGTTTGTTTTTTATACTTGTGTGAGAACGAGAGAGAAATGAGGCACAGGATGGGGTTTTTTCCCTAGAAAATGCAAATCGAATAAAAGTATTTAATTTCAGTACAGTAAAGAATACAACCGACAAATTAATTCTTAAAGCTAGGGGAGGTTTTTTTTCCATTTATTTATTTTTTAGAGAAACCAGCAAGAGTAAGCTAGAGTTTGAAAAGTATGCCATGTTGAGGGGGCGCCCGACTACTCCTGGAAGACAAGTCCACATGAGTGTGTGTTAGGAAGAGGAGCATAGCGCATCATTGTCATGTCCAACTACCTCGCGTAAGAAAACACCCAACATGATCATAATGAACGTAAACAACAAACATGGCTATTGTTCGTACTCGGCTCTCAAGTTAGTATGTTACTGCTGGGAAATATTATTGAAAATGGAGTTCAAGAAAATAAATTCCCCAAAAAACAAAAACAAGAGAGATAACTGCCTGTTCAACAGAAATTCAGCAACCATGCCGTTAATTTTCAGGCCCTTCAACTCCCTCAGATGTCGCCATCGTTGAAAAGTCATACCAATGTTCACTCTGGTTTGACCTCTTGCTTTGTCCAACCTTTTTTTTTTGGTCATAGCCCTTTCTACTGCAGTCTGTCTTTTCTTACCTTAGCAGTGCAAGCTGTTGTAGGTATAACAGGCACTTTAGACTGCCCTTTCTCTGCCATTCTTGTACGACTAGCTTGCTAGCTTTAGCAATACATTTGCCAACCTTGAGGAAGACTCCGGGCACGTGCAGTGACCGTACAGGCAGACTGCGCGCAGGTAGGCCATCTAATCATTGGACCAAATGAAATGACTGGACGAGCTTTTACAGCCCTGCGATTTCTTTATTTAAATGGTCGGAACATTTGATTTTTGATTTATTCATTGCTCTCAGGTTATAAAGAGAATTTCACAAAATGTAACACAAAAAAAATTATAAATCTTAAAAAAATTTATTGCCTGCCCTAGCTTTAAGTAGCGTAATGAAGAACAATTACTCCAGCACTATCCACCCCTAAATATTAGACCTTAAAATAATGTGTGAGGGAAGTGATAAACGGTTTAATATGCTCAGAAACACACACAAATATCCCAGGAACATCTCTACACCTTTTACCACCATGAAGTATGCAAGGATTTATGAATATGCATGAATATGCAAACATGTCCTCTATCCACCCCAACCACCCACTGCTCTCTCACAAAAAGTCTAAAGGCCATCTCAGAAAATGCAACTCTGTACATCAGACCATCTGTCTCAAAAAATCTGGCAATTATTGATGGATCAGAATGGTTTAACAGCGTTCAGGTATCGAGAAGCTGCTACTGTAAAACTACTAGAAATACTCTTTTCTGATTGGCTGGATGGGTGTCTAATAAATTCATATATTACGGGAGACTTATAAAGTAGGTGGTTGGAAAAAGATTTAATCACCATTCCATATCAATGCGCTGGGAACTTTTAAATGGTAACCATAGCAACCATAGTAAATTATCTGTTGACTGGCATTCTGCATAACCGGTAACCATAACAACCAAACCGACTAGCCCGTCCACCCCAATGTCTGTTTCGGAGAAAATTACCCCTCGTGTGTTCTTTCAAGGCCTGCAAATATACAAACGTTTAGATTTTTGGTAACAGGGGTATAAGAGGGATGATGGCCTTCGAGGTATCCCGTTATTCGGAATTAACGAACTCTGCGGTGAAAACTCCACTTCATGTCACGGAGTTCTTAGCCTCCTCCTCGTCCATGAATTACGTATAATGGGACACCTCAGCAGCAGTTATCCCTTACATGATATGCTTGAAATAAATATAAACTATAATCAGAATTACAGCCAGCAATACCGTCAGAGCTGCCGTTATAGGAAATTAGTCAACACCTTCTGACCAATCAGATTCATGTAATAATTTGTATGAATTTCAAACCATGCAGCTTGTTTTATGAGATCACAAAAAAAAAACGGAGATATGAAACAAATAATGGAATCTTATCTAAGTACTTAGTAAGGCCAAGTTTTACATGAAAAAAGGTTCATTTTTATTGCCAGGTTAAAAACTCTGGCACCAAATACCATCCTATAGAATAGGAATTAGCTACTCAAGGAGTTAATGGTTTAAAAATCACATATTTAATGTAGGGGTGAGTAAGGTCTAAAATTGTAGCTGACAGTCTAGTGACCTGAAAGGCTACAGAACTGGAAACTATCTGCCACACACACACACACACACACACACACACACACACACACACACACACACACACACACACACACACACACAC
>JAQQZR010000011.1:4375781-4390029 GCA_030068235.1 Notoglanidium macrostoma | reverse complement strand
ACACACACACACACACACACACACACACACACACACACACACACACACACACACACACACACACACACAGTGAAATTCCATGACACGATCCAGCTTGCAGGATGCTTTCATCAGGACAGAAAAATAGATTATGCTGTCAATAGTAAAGAATCACTCAGCTTTTTCCCCCCTATTCAAAACCAGGTTTAATTTGTTTTAAGGAAACAAGTTATATATAAAATGTACAAATCGACTCCTGATTGATGCATGAAAACATTAAGATGGTGCACATACAAACTAAGCTAACTGATTTTCATGTAGATACATTACAGGTTATAATGATGCCACCCTCGCAATCCCCTCCCAAAACCATTACATAAGACTCCCATAATATCAAATATTCAGATATCAAATACTCGTAGTCAAAGACAGAGAGACATGTACAACACCCTGATATAAGAATCCCATCAACTGCAGCACATTAAATCCACTCAAGCATCTGGGCTATTGGAGTATTTGAAACCGCAGAGCTTTGATCACACTCATAAAAAGCAATCCAGCTTCATTACACACAGACAGGGTTATAACACACACCGTGACATGGCACACAACACCCTGCATGCACACATGCAGGCAGTCATGGATCAGAGCAATGGAGCAATCAGACCACTGGAGGAAAGCAGCAGGCAACAGAGTGGAGAGCAAACAAAAGGATACAGAGCCAAAGTAAACTGACTTTGCCTGTATACACAGACCCATAAGTAATCCAATCTCACAGTCATGACATAGGAGAGATCATTCACCACTGAATTGTGGTAGATCACACAAACCCTTTTCCCAGGTCCACTTCTCATTCATGTTACTTAGCACTACAGTAAATGATCACTGCAATTGACCGTGACTGAAATGGAAAACTTAGTCGTACTTAATTAAATTTTTTACTACTTACATTTTTATTTAGACCTTCAAATTACTCGTTACAACTCTCAAAAGGCCTTCTCTTTGCTCATCCGTCCAATGGCTGCTCATTATACATTAATAATGGCCTCAGCTCAGTAACCAATCACTTCCCGTTTAACATTCAAATATAGAGAACGTGCAACCCTGATCCTATCCCAGTAAAACATTTTAATAATGTGCATTAAACAAAGTCTTGTATAAAAGAAGAACTGAGATCCATCTAATTTGATAACATTAACCAGCTATATTTCACCATCAGTTACATCACCAGGCTACATAAGCTAACCTGTTTTCTTTGGCAATGCCAGAAATGACTAGCATCCAATGGCTAACATAATTGGCTAGGTAGCAAGTTCAAGTTAATGGTTCATATTCTTTGTTCACTTTAGATTTTACTGCCGATTAATTCGTTAGCAGACTACATAGCGTTAGTCATGCATATGACCAGCAAATGTACAGAGATGAAATTTTTTTTTTAAAGCAAAAATGGCATAATTACAAAAGTTTTTTTTTTTTTTTTCCCCCAAATGAAAAGTGATGTGCAATTTTACCAGTTATAAAATTTACTTCTTAATTCTGGAGTACGTTTAAAAGCTTTTGCACTGGTACATCCACTTTTATTCGAGTAAGATTTTGATGCATTATCTATACATTCACTTAAGCATAATTTCTTCATACTTTTTCCATCAATTGTGTAAAAAATTAAGTTAACTGGCCAATGAATTCAGGCAGACTGTTTTTCCACTGTTGGCTGTAGTTACACTCTGAATTCATATGTAGTTCAAATAATCAACCAGGCCCTCGATGAGCATATTGGGATATGACCAAGACGTATTGGTAACTGATGGACCACTGAATTTGCAACGACAACCTGTAACTAAAAGAACAGGTTTCGTATTGGTAAATAACAGACTGCTGAATTTGTGCTGAGAATACCTTAATGGAAGATCAAGCCTAAGGAATATCCGTAGAAATAATTCGCACGTACAAGCCGAGGCTGAAAGTACCCAGCTAGTGCGGTCTTAAGCGGTTAATATTTTATTGATTTAACCTAAATTCAAGTGCTTCAGATAATTTGCAGAGATGAAACGGCTAACATTGTGGACCATCTTCCTTATCTTCCTATCCAGGTCTGTGGATAAATAAATCTATCATGCCAAGTCCAAGACTGCAGTGTATATCCAGAATAAATGATCTACCACTGGAACAGCTGCAGGAGAAAAAATGCATTTGCCACCAAAGAGCAAATTCCTGTGTTATAAGCCCTTGGTCTTTCCTCTGGTTAGGACTAGTGAATTATATCCTGTTGGGCTGCTGTCCAGGTGTGTTTGCTGGAGAGACATGGGGCATGGTCTCCATCTGCCCCTTCCACTGTGTGTGTCGGAACCTATCAGAGTCCCTAAGCACGCTCTGCGTTAATAAAGGATTGCTCTTTGTCCCAACCAATATTGACCGCCGCACTGTGGAGCTCCATCTTGCAGACAACTACATCCTGGAGGTCGGTGGGCCTGATTTTGCCAATATGACGGGATTAGTGGATCTGACCCTGTCTCGTAACACTATCCATATCCTGCGCCCGCTGGCTTTTGGAGATTTGGAAAGCCTGCGGTCACTTCACCTGGACACTAACCGGTTGACTGTGGTGGGACCTCAGGATCTAACAGGGCTCCTCAACCTTCAACATCTCTTCATAAACAACAACCAGCTTACAGATGTCTCGGCTGACGCCTTTGATGACTTCCTGCTCACCCTGGAGGACCTGGACATGTCCTACAACAACCTTCGCAGGGTTCCCTGGGAAGCCATCCAGAACATGGCCAGCCTAAGCACCCTCAACTTGGACCACAACCTCATAGACCAGGTTGCCGAGGGCTCCTTCAGCGAACTCTACAAGCTCTCTCGACTGGATATGACCTCAAACAGGCTCCAGACACTTCCCCCTGATCCCTTGTTCTCACGCTCACAAATAGGGGTAGTCAGCCCAACACCCTACAATGCCATCATGAGCCTGAATTTTGGTGGAAACCCTCTGCATTGCAACTGCGAGCTGTTGTGGCTGCGGAGGCTGATCCGTGAGGATGATATGGAGACCTGTGCCACACCTGCACACCTTGCTGGGCGTTACTTCTGGTCCATCCCTGAGGAAGAGTTCATATGTGAGCCTCCACTAATCACCCGCAACACCAACAAGCTTTGGGTCCTAGAGGGGCAGAGGGCCATGCTTAAGTGCCGTGCTATTGGTGACCCTGAGCCAGTCATCCACTGGGTATCCCCGGATGACCGAATTGTGGCCAACTCAAGCCGCATACACTCATACTACAATGGTACCCTGGATTTTCTGGTAACCCGTGCCAGAGACGATGGCGCGTATACATGTATCGCCATCAATGCAGCTGGGGAGTCCACTGCCCAGGTGGAGTTGAAAATCATCCCACTGCCTCACCGAGGAAATGGAACGGTCCCGCTTATTAACCCCAGAGACCCCGGTGCCTCTGATATGAGCCATGGTAGGGGAGGGTCTGTAGGAGGAATGGTAACCGTGAGGAACGTGACGGGAGGTGAAGGGGAAGATGGAACAAGCAGTAGTAGCACTGGAAATGAGCGACTGGTGGGAGTTCAGGAAGTGACCTCTAACTCCGCTCAGGTGCACTGGTTTATGGGCAGAACGTCAGCGCCTTACCTGGTGTGGATGTACCAGATTCAGTACAATAGCACAGCTGATGATGCCCTTGTGTACAGGTAAGAGCATATTCTTAGCTGAACTCATAGGTGCAACAAATTACATATGACTTGCCATCACATTCTGATATATACATATTAAATGGGAGCTCATCTGAAGTCTAAGTCAGAAATAACGATTAAAGAAGAAACAAATCAGAGAAGTGATAACAATTGAGGCATTTGGTTTCAGAGACACTAGAGAATATTTATAGTCTAAAGGTGTGAAAATGGAGTGAGAAGGCCTGGTGACTACAGAAAAGAAAGGATGAACTCTTTAAAAGAGCACAAATTACAGAGTTTAGAATCACATCACAACTTATCAGGGTGACTGAAATGGATCTATATAGAAGGAGAAAGGAAAGAGAGGGGAGCGAGACAAGGCAGGACACGACAGGGAAATAGGGCTATGGTAACCTTTTATGTTCGAGCTCCTCACAGAGGTAGAGAGATTGTCTCAGTAATTCTACACAACAAGTTACTTCCAAGGTCAGAAACCATCACTGACAGTCTGGTTTCTGCATCCCTACCAGGGGCATGAAATGAGCTCAATCCATGCCTCAATTTTCTTCATTTATTGTCTCGGCAAACCCTACCCCCTTACAGGATCTCTCCGTTTCCAGCTCATCATACTCAAAAATGCTGTTAGGGTGGTCAAAACAAACCAAACTGCATTTGAACCCACATACGGTTATGCTCACTTGTACCTGCAATGCAATGGAGATGTATGAAAATAGTCAAACAATATGCATAACAAAACAATATTTGAAAGAGAATTGCCATTAGAAGGCACTATGACATAATGGCTGAAAATGGAACTACTATAGAGCAATATGCAGTTGGAATCCTATAATGGGAATCAATAATGCACAGTGAGAGGGAGGGAAGCCAAGTGTGTGACAAATAAATATATGGAGAGGGGGGGGTTGAATGCAGAAAGAACGAGTAGACGTGAGGTGAGATGAATCTCAGTGGTTTCTGTTTTTCCATCAGTTGCTCGGTGTTGAAAGGCAGAGCGATAAAAGGATGAGTGGGAGGGCAGGACAATAGCACTCGTATAATAGGTTACTAATACTCATCAACATGCAAACATGTTCGCTCTAAACACCCAAAGTCAGTCTGAGCAAGCAGAAAACATCTATAATGGTACTACCCGCATTTAACCAACACAGCAGGGTAGAAGCCCCTGTTCTTATGCAATTATATTTGAAAATACTGAGAAATGGACAAACCCAAGCGGTGTCACCCAGATATTTGACTGGCGGACAATGTTATGAAAGCAAAGGATGTAAATCAGAACGAATACATATTACATCCCAGAAGCAGCCAGTCACCTGTGCTTCAGCAGCTCAAGGAATTACAGAATGCATAGCAAGACAATACATACAGTATGATGCTGAAACCGATGCATCGCATTATGATATACTCCTTCAAATACGAATATGGAGAAAAAAATTTATAAAATCCTTAGAGGAAAGGGTCTCTGCAAATCAAAACAAATATACAATACAAATCTTCTGGACTACCAATTTTATCCTAGGATGAAAGATTTTTGTGGCCTCTTCCAGGATAACAATGTCCCTGTCCACACAGCACAACGGAAAAGTACAGGTTTGATGAGTACGAATGATGTAATCATGTGCAATGGCCTTCAGAGTCACCAGCTCTCGACGTAATTGAACACTTATGCAAGACTTTTGACTGACTTTCATGACAAATTCACACCAGATCCATTGCTTAAGCTTTTTATAAAGACCTCCGTTCATCCAAAACAGACAGCTCTCAGACGCAATTCCTTACACACCATGCGCAGGAGAACGAGCAACAGTGCGTGTTCGATAATCTGCTTTAATCTCCAGCATTCAATTATTAGTTATGAGTAGGTGAATACTCTTCAGGCTATTTTTTGTTTTGAAAGAGATATTTAATAATTAATGGAATAAGCCTTGTTTAAGCGCTACCAAATCCCCCACCGACAACCACGCTTTCCTCGTAGCTAAGCTGATCGAACTCTCGTGTTTCTCCTGAACTCTTCCTGTTGCTCATTACTTCAGTTTCTTGTACAAATGCCCACCCCCTCCATGTTTGTAACTCAAATTGTTAAACAGGATTACATAAGGAGATTAAACGAGAAGAGGAAATCTCCTCGATACTCCAACGCAGAGGGCGCACAGTGCATAGAAAGTGTGGTCTTGTGATTTCAATGGAGTTTACACATCACTCGTACGTAGAGAGGAAAAAAGAGAGGCTCGAGGTTGACGTGACCGATGCAGCCAGTATGCGTAGAAACGCTTGGTAAAATGGAATGGAATGAGGTCTTGATACGACGCTTCCAGCGTGAATTGGTCAACCAAGGGAATATCTTTTGGAAGAATGGAGTTCATCCCTCCAATACAGTTCTACGCATTCCCAAAAGAAAAGAAACCCAAGACACAAACGCAATGAAGCACGACTTTTACTATGAACACTGAATTTATTCAATGATCGCACAATCCTTCTTACCAGGGATCAAAGGAAGAGCAGCAAATGCAACAAAAGCAGTTTGGCATAGCTAGGAAAGGAGGGACGAAAAGGGGTAGAGCGCAGACTGAAGCCGGGATAGAGGAGATTAAAAATTGCTCAAGGCCTTTATGCAATAGCTGAAAATGACCTCCTTGATTCTTGTTTAGCTATGCAAAGCATATTCTTAATGGCATTGCATAGCCACTGATGGAGTGATGCATTGAAGAGCTTTACCATCAAGGTTTTACCAGAATGTAGAGAACGTAATCTTCTCAAAATGGTAATTAATGCAGGAGAGAAGGCAGGTACGGCTTCCCTGAAAAAATGCATCATTGCTCGTCATACTGCCTATTTTCATGCATCTGAGATTTCCTTTGAATTTCTTCATTTTTATATTGTTGCAGTATACTGACTTTTTCCACTACTTCAGACAAGCTCCACTCGTCATTAGCACAATTGTGTTGCTCCTTATTAGATAATATTTAAATCCTCGGTTTTAGCTTGGCAAGGCCCCAATTCTCAGGCACGTATATGATGCATCCATTATATCTTCTCTCTATTCTTCCCTTGCAGAATTCTGCCACCAACCAGTAATGGCTTCATGCTGAAGAATCTAGTCTCGGGTGCAGACTACAACCTGTGTGTTTTGGCCGTCTTTGATGACCGCATCTCCACCTTGGCCACCACAAAAGTGTTAGGTTGCACCCAGTTCAGCACGAAAGAGGATTATCCAGAATGCCGCTCCCTGCAGGCTCACTTCCTCGGTGGCACGCTGACAGTGATGGTAGGCGGCGTGGTGGTGGTAACATTGCTGGTCTTCACTGTGGCTATGATGATGCAACACCGAGTGTGTGGAGCTTGTCAAGACCATGTTGGGCAATCAGGGGAGTTCCTGCCAGCCAAAGGGGTGGATGTTTACGCCCAGACTAACGGAAATAACAGCATGATGATGGTGGCCTTGCCAAACAGGTTGTTGGCGCAGCAAACGAGGGCGGCCCAGGGCAAAGCCAAGCATAAGGAGCACATGCTGGTCAAACTGAGTAACGAGCCCCACTGCAGTCAGGGCTCAGACATGGACCTGGTGAGGCAGAAACCCAATGCCTCTTTCACTCCAGAGAGTGATAAAGTGACATTCTACTACTCCCCAGCCAAAAGTGCACACACCTTACCCCACCCAGCACACAAAGCTATGACGCATGACGGCAAGCTGAAGCTGCGGAGGTCTCTAGAGAGAGAAAAAGACAAAGACTCGGTGCAAGGTGTAAAGCAATCTTTAGCCTCACTGGCTCTCAGTCAGACAGAGCAGACGGGAGAGGAAGGGAGTTCAAATTGGCCTGGAGAGAGGTGTGTTCTAGGGGCCAAGCGCAGCTGCTCTTTTGATGCAGGTGACATCACCACCACAACCTGTTACAGCTACGCCAAGCGGCTGAGCGTCATCTGGACCCGCCGCAGCCAGTCGCTGCACAGCATGCTGGTCCACTGCGCGTCCACCACCAGCACGTCCAGCGCAGCGAGCGAGCAGTATAGCCATGTACTGGTGCATGGATATCTGCATGCCTATGCCTCCAACAACTCAAACTCCAACTCAAATTCAAACTGTAGCATGGATGCCAATCCTGGAGACCTGGAGGAAAGTGTGGTGTAGTGACTGATGCAAGAAACGCAAGACTGAAAGATTAAGCTGGTGGAAAACCATGTTCAGCATGTGCCAAGCTAATAAGTGTGCCAGTCAGAACACTGAAAAAGAAAAATGTTTTCATACAATGGAAGCAAGGAAAGCAAAAGTGAAAAAAAAAAAAAATAAATAAATCAAATCAATAAAATAAAAATGTTATCAGGAAAGAATGGTGTAATAAGGAGTTCTGTACAATACAAAATGCCTATTCTTTGTTGGGTGTCATTTTTCCTTTTTTGAGGCCAAATCAAATTAAGTAAAAATAAAAAAAATAAAAAAAAAATAAAAAAAAGGCAGAATTTGGAAAAATGAGATTCAAGGACACGTTTGTTCGGTCGACAGGCCCCAAGCATATGGGATTACAACCTGGAGCTTCTGTTTCGACAAGATTAATTAAGCAATTAATACATTATTCAATAAAATCAGCCCTATACCAGTGCAACAGCTTCTGAATGCAAATGAGCTCAAAAGCACAAGAAAAAAAATAAAATCAGAAATCCAAATCCAAGTTAGAGAGAAAGCGTATCCACCAAAACATTCTGCAGCAAGGGAAAGGGTTGCGAATTTCTCTTTATGATCATGTTGATAATTGTTTTTACTAGAAATACAGTATTTTAACTTCAAGCACTTAACAAGGACATACTTGTTTATTTGTCTACAATCATACACCAGTAGATCCACTGGTCTGACTTAGAAGCCGAGTGTTTCCATCTGGTCTCTTGCTTCAGAATAATAAAACGAAAAAGTATTACGTCAAACTGACATTCTGAATTACGGAATAAAGTCGTTGTGCTTTTTTATTTAGAGACGCCTAATCCTTCACGATAGGAATTTTGTTAACGTGAGCGTTTTACTCTTAATGAAGTGGGAAATACCTCGAACGACACAAACTCAGGGGTACCTGACAGCTGGTTATTGTTCTAACCGTTATAAACTTTCTGCTGCTAATGTGCCAACATAATTGCACTGGAGGCAAATTTGTTTAGTACAATTCATGCCGACACAGATTTAATAATCCGCAAAGTAATAAAAGTCTTAAGATCTCAAAGAGGAGTAGAAAGGAAGACAAACACTGCAAAGTTTTAGGTAAATGGGGAAGCAAGCATTTGTAGCACTGTACAGGAAGACTTCATAATTCCGGAAACACGGCAAGCTTTGTCCATGTGCCTTCATTTGTTCAGATTGTCAGTTGTGATAAAACTCGGATGCTATTTTCCCCCATAAGATGAGGTATGTGAGAAATAAGGCACACGAGAATTCAATGAAGATGGAGGCTTGTGATATGGTTAGAAATGTTTAAATATCTTCAATAATGATAAAAAAAAAAAAAAGAAGAAAAAAAAATAGAGGTTGCTGGCAACACAGTGACGCTGCATTGCCGCCTCACAGCTCCAGCGTCCCCTTTTCAAATTCTGAGCCCGGGTTACAGGTCTGTATGTATTCTCCGTGCCCATGCAGATTTCCTCAGGGTTCTCTGGTTTCCTCCCACTTCCTAAATGTATTCAAATGTGCCCCCAGTGTTCCTGGTATTATCTCTGGTCCCCCACCACCCTGACCGGTATAAAACAAATCTTTCCTGTCAGACAAAGTGACACCATCCACTCATGGGCATCTTCCAGCTCATATGTAGAAGGTGGCGGATTTTTTTCCCCTCCCAGAATACTCAAACATCAATTTGTACTACTAGTGACCGTTCTAAAAGTCAGCTTCACGTTATGAACGCATGCGTCACCTCCCAAAGTCTCGCTGCAAATTCTTTATTGGTGCTAAAACTGACCAGCCAGGGAAGCACAAATGTCAAAGTGAAAGAACAAATGCCTCGTTAAAAGTCCACATAAAGCTGCTTCAGTCATCACTCATGGCTTTATTGCCAAGTCTGTTATTTCCAGCCATATTTCTCCACTTCCCCTGTTGGGCAGATAAAGAATATGCTTTCTGACAGAAGACAGACCTATGGTGGGACTGTTCGAGGAATAGAAAGAAACAACGGGCTGAGAAAAGCTTAGAGATGGATGGCATGAACAAGAGAGGGAGGGATAACGGTTGGTGTGTGGAATAATAATGGAATGATCAAGTGGTGCTGCAGGAAGCCTCTGCTGTAACCAGGTTAGCTGCTTCTTTATATATCTTCGTAATGTGTGGCACATACAACAGGGTTGAGGGCTGGGACGCGTCTAGGCAATGTCTACAGGATGTAGTCTGAATTAGGATGTGCAATTTGGGTTTTTCCCTGACCGCTATACACCATTAAACAAATCTAGATTAAAATGATAGAAAACACAGGACACTCAATACTGTTTATGAAACTTCATTTAAAGAGAGTTAATTCGATAATTGGCAACGCAGAAAAGGATTCACCTCATCAGGTGATCTTAAGTTTGAATCCTGACATATGCGGACAGAAACCAAGGAAGCAAAATCGGTCATCCAATCTGGGATGAAGGAATAGCGTACTCTCTTTCCTGTCAGACAAAGTGACACCATCCACTCATGGGCATCTTCCAGCTCATATGTAGAAGGTGGCGGATAGTGCTTTCCTCCAAGTGCGTTACGCTGCCCTATAAAGCAGCTGTTCGAAAAGATATATTTGGCTCACTTCATGGGTCTCAAATGAAACAGATGTTAGCCGTTACTCTCTCTGGTTGGTAGCCATCATATGATGGAGAGCTGGTTGCTGGGTGTGACCTGGCAGGTGACCAGTGGTGGGGAGAAAAATGTAGGGGTCGGGGGGAATCAGAGTAAATTCAATAGTTCAAACTTGCACAATGATTAATGTAACAGGAGGTAAACGTTACTGGACATCATGGCAAGGCAAGATGATGTAGGAACTGTTAAATTTTTAGATCACTCAAGCCTAGTCTGAAGGCAATGAGGCCTAGAACGTGTGAAACATTAATACTTGTTCTGCAGATGCAGTGGAAATCCTGTCAATCAAAAGTATCTGAATACATTTTGGAAAGTGGCGATGGAATGAACACCGAATTCTGCCAAAATCACTAACTATACCTTTAAGCCCTGCTGATAGACATGTGCACGTATGCAGGATGACGGGCACCAGCTATGCAGACAGAGACAGCTTGTTCTCTCTCTCGCTCGCTCTCTGGCTGGGAGAACTCTGCTGCAGCTGCACCCACTGTAGCGCCCTCTCTTCTTCTGGCTATTAACCGGGATCTAGCTAGCTCTTCAAATAAACCCCTCAGCAAACAAGTCTCAGCTTCAACATCTCCAACTGTGCTTTCTGCCGCAAACTCCAAACCTGCTCCGCATATTGGCTCCCATACAAGCTACACTAGCGAGAGCATGCTTCCCTCCACTGATGTGCATTGTTCACGCAATGACACCGAGCACAAAAGGCTCGGCTTGTGCCTTTTGGATGTCAGCCTACATGCACTATAGAGGATAGCTATAGACGCCACACCTCTGAGAAAAGAAAGAAAACAGATCTTGAACGCTGCTCTTTGGCACTCGGTAGACTCGAGTGCAGAGCGTGCTGCGCTAATTGGGACACCTGGAGCACACCGTTCAGCTAAGATTAATGTACGGTCCAGAATAAAAAAAAAAAAACCCCAAAAAAACCATGTAATAGAGAAGATGGAGCTCTTGTCCTGTCTACATCCCGGTCTCACTTCCTTTACTTTGGTCTTCCTGTGTCTTAGTCATACTGAAGGAGGAGGACAGGCTGAACGGATATGTTTAGACATCTCTCAGGCAGAAGGGTCATGATGTACTCGTTCTGCCTCAAATTTAAGCCGAGTGAGAAGAGAGAGGGGGTGAGGTGTACGGGAGAGCAGTGCAAGAGAGCTTTAAGAAGCAAATCACGTTCATATTGCAAGCCAGATGAGAATCACCCAATAACCTTTGCTTGTTCTTTTTACCATTTCTCCCCCCACACCTTCCCGGTTATCTCCGAGGTCAGTCGGGTCAGCCTCCTCCCACTAGACGAGTATCTGCAATACAATGATTTTTATCATTTAACACTGCCTCATTTTCCATTCAAGAAGGAAAGAGAAACAGGACAGTTAAGATCTCAGTCAGAGGGACGCATTAGTCTTCGCGAAGCATCATATCACAGCGCTGATAAAAACTTCCAGTTGACAGAAATTACTATTGACCACCTAGACCACAGGGTCGGGAGCAGGGAGAACACTACCGCCCCAGAACCAATGCCTAATCAATGCAACGGAAAGTGAAAGCGATCGTCCACGCTTGTACGTGCAGTATGGCAGCAACGAAGCCCAAACGAACCCCAAATCTGTGCCTGACTGTTTTCCGAGTAAGAGACGTATCGCTCGAGTAGCGCATTCTTGTTTAACGAGGCCAGCGCAACTGAAGACGGAAGCTCTGTTACACTTACCCATCCTCAACAGCAACAACGCAGACGGGCACAACCCTGCATCTCCATGGAAATATAACATTTATTATCTTAAGAGGGAGCATTTGACACTCAAGGGCTGCAACGGGAGCAGAAACGGAGGAGAAGTGTCTGCTAAGGGACCAATTCCTCTTATAGTAGAAATATTCCAGACCTCCCTAGGGCAATAAGAGGGCATATTTAAGTCTGCTTCTTTATTCAATTTCACATTCACTTCAGAGGATGATTGGGTTAGTTTTCCACCACTGCTCTTTTTCGCTCATTCTTCCCGCCATCTTTTTTTTTTTTTTTTTGGAGAAACGCCGTTTCAGCTGCTTCTCCATCACCTGCTCAATACCTCTGCTACTGCAGAGATTCTCCTCCCAGTCCGTCGCTCTTTCTATTCCCACGGTTTCCATTTAAATACAATACGGCCTTTGGGCACCGGGCATGGCACACTTTCCTGACAGTGATGTGCAACACCTTGGTATCGTGCAATTCCAGCTTCCCTCTTGGACTGAAGGAAAGTCTGGAAAAAGGTAAAAGAGGAGAGAACGAACAAGCGCATATCAGAGTGAGCGAGCAAGCAGAAACGTGAGATGAATAGAGCAGCAGTAAGAGGCTCAGGAGTGGAATCCCTCAGATCCATGCAAGGCGCAGCCAACATAGCTTGAGCCTTTGAAGCAGGCAAAACTGCACCAAAAGATAAGAACGTGAGAGGACGTATTCATGCATTTATTAAACCGCTCATCACTCTTCATCAGGGAGCTGTGAGGGGTCACAAAGCTCTTCGCTTTTTTGAGACGGACTGCGTTCGGACTTGCTGGAAATCCAAACCTTGACGCCCATCCACGGCCTCCTCTGGTCTCTTTTTAAAGTCGGTCACACATTCCGGAATCGGTTAACCGTGCATTGCATCTCGTCTTCAAAGTCCACCAAAATCCTTCAGGTAGGCTAGGGGTGTTCATGCATGTTCTCGCAAAGCATGGGGACGACTGCGGAGCACGCTCCCAAAATGTAAGTGCCACATTTTCTTTAAGATATTGAGATATTTTCAGAGCACCACAGTCCTACAGCATGTAATACAAGAGCAACTGCAGAACAGCTTAAAACTACACTTTGGGTAAAAACTGTCAAAATAAAAAAAATTAAATAAATAAAAAAAAAAAAAGAGAGAGAAAGCTTGTGTACGTACACTGACAGATTTGAAACCAAACCTGCAGAAAGGCTGCAAATGAGCAGTTGAGAAAACCAGAAGCATCTGTGAGGGTAGCTGCTGTACCATAGGAGGAGACTACTAGAGGATAATTAGCAGTGATTACAGTTGGTTGGGGAAGAGGGGTGTTTTTTTGGGGGGTGGGACGACGACGAACCTGGTCAGTGTTGCGTCTCGGATTCCAGTCGTTTCAATTCATTACCTCCCCATTCCACTTTGCACCTTTGTTCACAGCACTGTACCGTCTTCACTTGCTTTAATCCATGTCTCCGGACTCATTTACACACCTCATGCCATTTGCACAGTTTACCACGCCTCATATTCCATGCCATGTGCACGTCACGTTGCCCTTCACCGCCATCCTACCTTATGGTCTCTTTCGTACTGCATACTTGATGCGACTTGCCGTTTTGTTTACTAAACTGTTTTTGTTAAGAGGCAGTGGTACTCCGTATTCAGTTGTTGAATACTGATCAGAAGGTCATGAGATCAAATCCCAGAACTACTGCTTCAACATCTCAGCTGTATAAATGAGCTAAATGTAAGCTGAGCGGGTCTGCTACAACGACATAGGACTCGAATCACCACGAACAGTCTTGCACTTAAACTTGACCCTAGTATTAAAGTGTATTAGTTATAATTGCACTATGCAGTGTGACCCAAATGACGACGGGATCCTTTTTGAGCCTGGTTCCTCTCAAGGTTTCTTCCTTTCGCCACCTCGGGGAGTTTTTCCATGCCGCCGTCGCCACAGGCTTGCTCATTAGGGGTATATATATATATATATATATATACAGGGAGTGCAGAATTATTAGGCAAGTTGTATTTTTGAGGAATAATTTTATTA
>JAQQZR010000011.1:4365593-4375681 GCA_030068235.1 Notoglanidium macrostoma | reverse complement strand
GATGTGGCCAAAATACTCATTTGCCTAATAATTCTGCACTCCCTGTATATATATATATATATATATATATATATATAGATTCATAAGTTTATATTCAGAATTTAAACACTTTTGTGAAGCCGCTTTGTCACAATGCCTGTTGTTAAAAGCGCTATACAAATAAAATTGAATTGAACTGAAGTTGCTTTGGATAAAGTCAACGACTGACAAGGAGTGCAACATGCAAGAACAAGTTTAGCTAGCTAACGCAGAAGCTAACTACGCCCTGGCTCTGCTGATCACAATAAGTTTTGTTTTTTTATACGTTAATGATATTCAGGACAATAACGGTGGATTTCTTCAGTTTGTTCACAGCTACAGACACTGGAATCATAACTCCAGCATACTTCTTAAGTTTTTGAATTTGTTTGTAGCTTCCCAGACGAGGTCTTTGGTAGCTTGCCTCTTCTGTCTGACGACCCATCAGATTTTGCCCTACCCTAGATTTCATCCTGAATAAAGTCTTTGGGATTTTTCAACTTCAAACACCGCAAGAGTCATTGAAAAGACGTTGCAGTGAGGACTCCGTACATGACAGTATTTCTCAGCTAATGATGTGCTTAAAAAAAATATATCTGCTCTAACTAGGTGACTTGACGTTGCACAAAAAATGGAAAAACTGCCATTACACGGGCCAAAATCGGTGTGCTAGAAATGCTTAGTACTAAATCGATCATCTCCTAATAAAACCTGTCCTAGTTTCTGTCTCCATCAGTCTCATTTGTTTAATTCCTTTCCCTCGGAGCTACCCATGCCTCATCCTGCCTATTTCCTGGACGGCAGAGCCTTGCTGGTGATGCCAACTCGTCACAGTTTGCTCATTATACCTCAGAGGATTGTGCAGGACTTAACTCAGCCCTTGTACTCGAACAGGCAATTGAATCTCCTGCGACGGAAAGGTACTACATAAATTGGCCTAATAAAGATACCTAATAAAAAAAACAAAAAAAAAAACACACAGAGGCAAGTCAAGCACCCTGGAGCAGTGGTCGATGCCTCTCGCCTGAGGAAAAGAGGAAAAGCGAGAGAGGGAGGGACAGGGAATGGACAGAACTCGAGTACACAAGAGGTTCACACCGAGGAAGAGCAGGTGAAAAGAGAAGCCGTGACCTTTACCATCATTTCCTCTGTACGTCCGTGACACGGAGCAGGAATTTCAGCTAGACGAGAATGGAGAATCTCGATTCCATGCGAATTAGATGCGACACGATAAACTCCAAATCCAAACGATTGGCTCGGACTCTGGAGTCTATGGAGTGCGCGGTCTTCACATCCCCAATAACAACAACTTCAGGTCTTAACCGATACACAAAAATGGTAGAAAATCAATAACCGTCTCATTACAACCTCTAATTAAATGTGTATATTTTTCATGTGAAGTTTGGAAGAACGTACCAAAGATCGTTCGTGTCCGTGGTGAGTGTGTGTCGCTAGTACGGTTAGCTTGCTTTGCGAACTCTGAACACAAAAACCTAGCAATTTTCACACCAACTAGTGCATTACACTACGATACTACTATAATACGACTGACTGCAATGTCGGTGAATAACGTTACACGATGTTCGCACGAATATTATTTCACTTTCGATGCAATATTTTCAGTGCCATCATCTCGGCGATTTCCAAGCTGCCGGATCCCAAGTCATCCTTGAATAATTTGCATTAGACCACGACGGGTTCAAGCCGTGAGATCACAAACCGGATTCCGCTCGCAGCTGCCACAGTTCATCAACAGCGTGCGGAAAAACACCAACAGTAGCGACAATGGAGGGGCTTCAAGGTCTGATTTGCCTTTTGTTCGGCATTTGGTTTTATATGAAGAGAAATAAAGCGGCCAGATCTTCCGCATTAGTCGGCGAGAATGTTATCAGACACCGCTATTGAAGATTGCCGTGCTGTATAGTCAAGTAGAAAAGTAAGCAAGACGGGTTCAAGCTGTGGTGCCAATTACACCAGATCACATACTGAGTTTAAAGCGTAGCGCTCCTGAGTTTGTAACTTCAGTGCTGTAGTTATAATAAAATAAAATAAAAAAACCTCCTCAATTATTAATCTATAGAATTATTTGGGGGGGGGGCAGCATTAAAGTGACTGATCTCAGTCATTATTTAAAATAGTCAGGCTGTGTTGTATAAGGATCTGAGGCCATGTTCAATAGACTACTGCCCTACTGCTTATTACAACTCAGCACTCAGCTCAGCGGGCGCCGCGCTCATGGTGGGAAATAAACAATATGCTGAGATGTGAGCATCACAGGAGCTAGGAAAGAAACCGAGGCGGCAGAAAGTACACTGAGCGCGTGTATGTGTGGTCAGAATAGAGAGACTTCTCAACCTACTCAAAATTGGAAATGGTCTGAGCTTTTTCACCCCATGTTTAACTGAGCGAGGGAAGAAAGAAGGGCGAGTGTGCATGCGTGAACACGCGCGGAACGTAATCGTCGAGGAGGCATAAACGGAGAATAATATAGTGACAAAACTCAAGGTCCACAATAAAAGGTTCCCTGACCGTCTCCACGCCGACGCTCAGATGTACCATAACACAGCTGCTCTCACTCCCTCGCTCGACTACTCATTCAGACTCCGACGCGCGCGTGCACTTCTTTATCAAAGGCGCCATTCAGCCAAATTTTAAGTCAGGGCTGGCAAAAAAACAGAGGCTGCACAAAGCTCCACATCCTACTTATGAGTTTGTACTGTTCTCAAACAACCATTATACAAACACAACAAATTTAATTCCAGATGATTGAGGGAAAACATGACCTAAAAAAGCCCTCTGATCTCCTCACCCCTCCTCAACACTTCAGCAGAAATAGCTGTGGCCTGCAATCACGGCATTCAATTTATAGCCATCACTAGGCTGTCTGGTAAATGTAGAACGTGCGCGCGCGTGTGTGTGTGTGTGTGGACTATAGCCTAGTGTGACTCATTCCATATAATTAGACTCAAGTTCTGAACTCCCATATCTTCAAAGCGGACACATTTCAGCTCCGCTTCTGAATGCAGGACGGGGAAAACGGAATAATGTGACATGACCATTCATTTTTAAAAAAAAAAAAAAAAAAAAAAAAAAAGACAGGTTTCCTAACTAGCTACATAAGCATGACGTCTAACTAACAGAACTCGCTGCAAACATCTACACTCCTCACTTTTAATAACTTGCGGTCCATCCTTTTCTCGCCGCGTCCCGTCACTCTGTCCCCTCCCTGCTGCGTCTCGTGAGACAGGCTGCCACTTTCTGCGCTTTGGGCCGTGCATCTTTTCCTGACTGATGCATTAGCGCTGTAAATGTCTTTAACCGTTTTACACTAAACACGCATGCCGTTGTCAGATCTGCTGCTTCAGCAAAGCCTACAGCTGAGGGATTCTGGTTTAACAGTCTTGCTGAACGCCGGTGCTTCTTACTTTATTGCTGCAGACTCATGAGGGGAATCTAGGTTAGTTGATTGATATTTAAAGCCGAGTGCTGGACTCTTACCTTGACCCCTCGCACGCGGAACTCCGCGAGGGCCCGGCTCATTTTGGCAGCGGCGGCAGGGAGGTCCTTACCACTGGCAATGACTTTAACCAGGAGCGAATCATAGTGTGGGGAGATCACGGCGCCCTGGAAGGCAGAGGCACTGTCTAGCCGAATGCCCATCCCTTCACCGCTGCGAAAAACCTGTGAGGGAGACAGAGAGAGAGCGTGTGAGAGCCACTACATTATTATACCAGGATTGTTTGGACAAAATCACAAATAAACAAACGTGTTATGAACAAGCAACACCAGGTCTGATTTCCTTCTAGCCCAGAATGTAGTAGACGCCTGCAGAGAAATTCAACTCCTAGATTTTATTCTGTGCATTTGGGCTGAGATTTTTCCAACACAAGTTGCTGACGCACTCCCGAACACGTCATCCGCAGTGAATAAGAAGGTGCATGTGAAATACAGTCATGGGTGTCATGAAGACGAACGGTTTAGTCTTTCCACCAAAAAAAAAAAGCCTTTGGAGGAGAAACTAAAAGTAAACGGACCAAACAAAGCACAGAGTCCGCAGGAGGAAAGATGACCGATGTCCACTATATGGCCAAATGTAAGCGGACACCTGACCCTCGTACCCATACGTGAACCTTTCGCAAGGGAGCGCACAACTGTATAGAAGGTCTTTGAAAACTGCAGCATGAAAATATCACTTCATGGAAACCAAAAGGCCCGAACCTGTTCCAGCAGGTCAGTGCGCTTGTGCACAAAGTGAGCTTCATGAAGACATGGTTTGCCAAGGCTGATGTACAAGAAAATGAGGGTCCTCCACAGAGCCATGAACACCTTTGGGATGAAGTGGAACGCTGACTACATGCCAGGTCTTTTCGCCTGACTTCACCATTTCTCTTGTGGCTGAATATGCAAATTTCCAAAGCCTACTGGAAAGCCTTCCCAGAAGAGGTGAGATTATTATAAACAAAGAGGAAACGTTTCTATATTAATACCCATGCTTTTGGAATAAGATGTCCATCAAGCCCATATGGGTGTGATGGTCAGGGGTCCACATACTTTTGGAAAAAAGTGTATTTATTGGTTTAAACAAACCGGTTACGTCTTTTCTGTTTACCGTGTTTGGTAATCAAAGCAAACATGGCATGAACCCAGGAGAGCTTTATGGTGAAAAAGTGATTCTAGCTAACCAGGCTACACCCCGAACAACCAACCTGTTCTATTGTTCTTAACAGCGCAGACCACTCATGTAACTCTTCCGCTTAAAATAAGTCAACCGTCTTATTCGAAAGAGCACTCGGGATGCCTGGATTTGTAAATTTTGTAAATTAATCAATTACTACTATAACGTTAAAATTGCACCAAAGAATCTTTCAGGAACCAGTCGGCTCCGAAGCGGTTACAAGTCTTCAAAAGGAAAAGATCGTACTTGCGCTTCCGATTATTATAATTTATTTTGAAGAGGTTGTGGTGAGAACTCTCCAGTTCCTGGGATCTCCGATTGGGGTTTTACGAACAAATCAAACAGAACAGAGAGCACTTTCCCGAGATGATGTTACGCTCTATTCCGGGGGGAGAGGAGGGAACGAAAGAAAGAACAAAACAAAACACACACTTGGCTGTTGCAGTTGTGCTCGTTCTACCCCAGCAGAAAAAAACGGAGCTTTCGTAGTGCTGGTAGTGATGCGCAAGGCAAAAAGTGATCGAGGGTGAGAAGGGATGCGAGAACGAGAGGGGGGGTGGGGGTGGGAACAAGGATAAAACAAAAGAACGATTTAACAGTGTATGCGTAGTCGTATATAGTTTAATGGCGGTTGTGATCGTGCTTCTGTTATTCCATCAGAGATTACAGCTACACTGTATTTAATATGAACTTTAATACGCTCATGCACCATACTTAATAAACTGAAGTCACCAACAGACTTGAGTTTGTAATACGTGTGAATCAAGTGTTGTACTTTATATTCCAACACACAGCATTTTAATGTACTTGTGATGGAACGATATCGATCAGTGTTTTAAAGGGAAAATATCTAGTTTAAGAACATATTCAGCAATTCTGAAGCGGATTATTTTGCATTATAGATCTTACAGAATACGTTCATTCTTGATACTGTGGTTTAAAAAAAAATAAATAAAAAATCTCTTTCTTTGCTGAGGTACACCATATATTAATTATTTATGAAGAACTACTGCTTAATAAGAAACCAGACCGTATTGGAGTACAGAATAATACAGGCTTATCTACATCGGTCTCAGGATTTCGATAATGCATATATTAAAATATAGCCTTTGCAGGGAGTGTAGATTTCAGGCCCTTGGAGTTGCACTAACTGGAATGGTTCAACGTTGACGGCCAGGTAGAACGCAAATCTGTTCACACCTTAAAAATTATTTTTAACGGCGACATTCAAGTCACCTTTCGGAACAAAAAAAAAAAAAAACCAAACAAACCTCGATTAATCTTCTGACTTGGAGATATTTTGCGGTGGATTGTGTTCAATTCACTAATACCTCCCAAGAATCTGCTGTAGTCTAGTGAGCAGACGAGTGTCTCGATGCCCATAGCTGTAGAAATAATACTGCATGTAGTTTACATCCTCAATATAGTCAGTGCTTAAGAAAGCCCGTCTTTTTTTTTTTTTCCCTGCCCTCTCCAAGGCCATGACTCTTTCAGGAACAAATGCTCACTCTACATACTTTCTTTATGCAACATTTAATTGCACTGTAATAAAATATTCAAACGCATCAGAGGAACATGGTGCAATAGGATAGCCGACGCTGGGTTAGATACATTTACAATGCACAAAAATACGACGCAAGACAGTGGAATAAAAAAAAAAATAATGATAATAAACTATACATTTGTGTTTACTGATATTACGATTGCATGCATGCATCATAATCAAACAATGACTCCGTGCTACAGCTACACACCGCGCAAGGCCGACATCCTGACGACCAGCTCCGCTTAGAGAATAGAGGCACTCCGAAAAACAAAATAAGTTTAGTTTATAGCCCTTCGGCGGCTCACAAAAACGCCGGACAGAAATTGAGTTTGAAGTCTCGGCTGTAGATCTAGTGTACACTCGGCTTGGGATTTCATAAGGAAGTGTCAGACGTAATGAAATGTATCGGAACGCTCAGGTGCTCTAGTTTTGTTTGGGGGGTTTTTTTTTTTTTTTTTTGGTCAAGTATGATGCGTTGTGATATTTCAAACGGACTCAAAAGTCTAAAGAAAATCTACTGTGACCTCGATGGTGTTGATCAGGTAGATGCAACCCTACTCACACCTTTACATCAAGGTTAACTGCGTGATGGTCCAAGAACAAACCCCTCCTTTCATGGACATGGGGTTCGGACCAGCTTTCCAAAAGCTGCAAACACGAACCTTGCTTTATTTCTGTTTAAAGGCATTAAAAAAAAAATAAAAAAAAAAAAAAAGAAAGACAGACGACAAGCAGGTATTCATGGCTTCCCAAGGGTTGCACTTTGCTGTGCTCATTATCTCATAAATACCTTACACAGGAGAACTTGCAGGGAGAGTTTAAGATGCGAGAGCAGAGAAAAACCGAAAGCATGCCGGGCTCCATGTGAATCGCAGATTCTTCCCGCCACTGGTCGCCCCGCATCATCTCCCCGTGTTGCACGGATGCGGAGGGAGATTGAGGTAGCCTGTGGCTGCTACTCCTCAACCAGCAAGAGCGCACTCTAGGAGGACACAATGTTCCAGGAGCAGGGTTAACACCCCCTTATCGATCACTGCTGTCTACGCAGGTAGAAATCTAGCCTTTGAACACAATGCAATTACAAAATCCACCTACAGCGTGGAGTGGAAAGGGAGGCCCCTGGGACGGTAACAAAGCCAGCTTTCCAAGCCTCTGATAAGGAGTGTGAATGTGAATGAAATAAAGAACGGGAGGTTTCAATTTGAAGTTTTAAGCATGCATCCGACTACTGCGGAGCATGTTGCGACCGACAGCAAACCACAGCAACACCGATATTTTTAATGGAAATGATGAATGAAATGAATGAATGAAAAAAAAAAAAAAAAAAAAAAAAAAAAAGTTGCAAATGTGGGAAGCTCCTACTCTCTAGCCATCACACCTGCTTAAATTAGGCTGTATAAGATAAGGCCGTGTGAGGGATTGAAATTTCTATCCATCCATTATCTATAGCGCTTTATCGGTCTGGGGAAGCTGGAGCCAATCCCAGCATCTACAGCTATAGTGAGTATCAACTGGTTCATTTTTATTTGGTCGCAATTGCTCCAAAAGAAAAAAAAAACCCCACACCAAAAACACCTGGGGCTTCAGATTCCCTCTGAGCAACGTCTCGCAATACAAGGCGTCTTTACGGCTGCGGTTCATCCACACTCGGATGGACGCTTCTAGCGCGACAATACGCCACGTCACAGGCGGTGTAAAATCACTGAACGCTTCAGGAACATGACGGCAAGTCTTCACTGCTTCGGCGGCCCGCGCCGTCCCCAAACCCTCAACCCTATGGAGCACTACAGGGACGTGGAAAAACACAATGTTCACAGGGAGATGATTTTGTGCAGCAGCGCAATTTGCATCAATGGCCAAAAAAAAACGTTTCTCTACATTTTATTAATGGGAAACACTGTATTGCGGCGTCCATCATAGGGACAACGTGAAGAACCCGTTAGTGTTGCAGAATTAACCTGGGAATGTGCTCGTTAGGTCCAGTATCTTAGAGAATGGATGCCTGAGCAAACGTAAGAGCAGACTTTCTCTTACCGCAAAAGATGAACAATTATGGAACGCAGACCTGGGGCAACGACGACAAAACTGGAAAAAGGTCTTCTCGCCAAGGAGAAAGCAAGCCATCAGGTCTGTCTAAACAGCAGAGTGTGCGCGCGTGTGTGTCTAGCGACATTTCGACATGATGGTGAGTAATGCTGGAGGGCTCAGCTCATCAGAGTGTGTGTGTGTGTGTGTGTGTGTGTCTCTCCATCTGGAGAAAGAACCAATTAAAGGTGTGAAGGGTCTTGCTCAACATACCAATGCTCCATGGGTCACATAGTCATACGCTATTTGCAATGATCTTTGTGTGCCAAAACCTCCCACGGTCACTACAGCAACTCAAAAACGCAGACTGCCCATGTGGCCTCCCTCCCCCCCTCCCCCTCTTTTCTCTCCTTAGCCTTAAAATACAGCATCGATCGTCCTCCAGCACCTCCCAGTCCTTAACTCGCACTGCTGTTCCTGCCTTCCACTTCTCCGACTTAAAGATCTTTTCCTCCTCCAGACATAATGTGGTATTGAAAAAACTACAAAGCCCTTAAAATGGATCACCAAGAGCCACTTGTGTACACAAAGGCTAAGAAATGCTAAACAACGCTGCATGTTTTGTCTGACCGCCTACTTGTCAATTTGAATAAATCTGATGACGAGCAGGTATCAGGTATTTCCTGACGAAGACGGTGCTGAGAAATACATTAGTCTCTCGCCGGCATCCGATTTTGCAGCAGTCATACTCCGGAGCACGGCAGTACAAACCGGAAACCTGATTAGCGCCTCTCGAGTGTGTTAAGATCGTGACCTCTGCCCTGTTTGAGTGCTGACTCAAGAAATCTGCTGCTCTGTGCTGATGGTCAGGGTTTCATTTCACACTTAAGCTGGAGGATTAGCTGGATTTAATTCCATAAATACATAAAAAGTTTAAAAGCCTGTGAACTTGGATTTTATAAAGGGAAGAAAAAAACCCCCGTAAGGAATAATTAAATATGAGCCCTTCAAAGCCAGACCGTCAAACTCATTTTAATCATCAGGCCACATTACACGCAATCCAAAATTAAGTGGGCTGGACCACCAAAAAAATAAAAAATAAAAATCAGATTCGAAGCATAACATCAACTCCACATAATTGGAAGCATTTACCTGAAAGCCACAGTCAGGCACACACACACAAGGATTCACCATACTCTCGTCCACTTTTATTAGGAACACTTGCATACACACACAATTAATCTAATCAGCCAATCATGTGCAAGAAACATATAGACTCATGCAGGTCCAGGTCAAGAGCTTTAGTTAATGTTCAGATCCACGACACGATCTCCGTGACATTGGGAACGGTTCAAGCTAAGAAAATCTATAATACCTGGAAATCCGTGGTAAGCAGAAGAGAATCTCAGAACGCCCAACACGTTGAATCCTGAAGCTACAAAAGCCCATCAGCCAAGAACAGGGATCTGTCGATACACTGGGCACAGGATCACCAAAACTGCACAGCTGAAGGATGGAAAAATGACTACAAAAACAAAAAAAAAAAAAGAAAAAAGAAAAAGATGAACCGACTACAATTTAATACCATTAACTAATTTCCTGAAATATGGAAATACTAGATCGGCACGGTGGTGCAGTGGTTAGCACTGTCGCCTCACAGCAAGAAGGTCCTGGGTTCGAGCTACGGGTCACCCAGGGTGCCTTTCTGTGTGGAGTTTGCATGTTCTCCCAGTGCATGAGTGGGTTTCTCCGGTTTCCTCCTACAGTCCAAAGACATGCAGATTAGGTCAACTGGCTACTCTAAATTGCCCATAGGTGTGAATG
>JAQQZR010000011.1:4341011-4365493 GCA_030068235.1 Notoglanidium macrostoma | reverse complement strand
GAAGATGCTGGGATTGGCTCCAGCTTCCCCGCGACCCAGACGGATAAAGCGCTATAGATAATGGATGGATGGATATACTATATATTTGGATTATATTCACACCATTGCTGCAGTAATGCTGATGGCTAAAGCTCCAGTTGAAGGCTGTGGGTTATTGATCAGAAGGTCAGGGTCTCGACTGCCAAGCTGCCACTGTCAGGCCCTTAATCCTCTGCTCCAGGGTGAAGCGTCTTGCCTGATGCTGCGCTCTGACCCCAGCTTCCTAACAAGCTGGGATGTGTCAAGAAAATAATTTCACTGTGACAAAGGCGGCAACGGTGGTTTGTACAAATGCTAGTCGGTAATCGAAAGCACAGTTTGAGGGACTAAGCAACTGCACATAGATGCAACTGCACAGAAATACAGATACTAAATCCCCGAGACGTACAAGGACGATGACAGTTCGGCTAATGTAAATATTATCTGCTAAATGCACCATCTTCTAGATGGGAAAATCTGCTCCCATTCAGTGTCGAGATGTACAATTCCCCTTTTGTTGGAGCACAGCAATTTGTATCACTAAAAGCTCTTCTAACTGCTAATATTTTAATATCTAAAGCCTGAGCATGTGGAAGGTCATGGAGTTTATTCAATGTTTACAATTTTCGATTTTATTCTGAATGTCACTGCTAGCAGCCTACAATCTTGTTCATTAATCAAAGTTTAATGGCCAAGTTCACAGGGGTTAAAAAAAAGAACCGACACTATTAACAGCGTTACTGTGCGTGCGCGCGTGCGCGTGTTTAACTGACAGGCGGACACAGAACCACAACTTTAATTAACGTTCACCAGGGCCTCAACTAATGTGCAAGAGAAAGCTTTTTTCATTGCAGCTTTTATTCGTGAATCACAGCTTGGTCAGACGTAAAACTCTGCGGAATATTCCTATATTAGCTCCAGGTGGAAGACCGAACATTCCAAGTACAAAAAGAAATCCTGTCTTACACCATCTTATCAAGTTAAAAGATCCTAAACTTGTAGATAATCAATTGTCTTCTACTACAGCAGTGTTGTGATTGGTCAGAAGGTGTGCATTTGTGGTATTGCAAATCATGTTTATATTTACACTCGTACTAACATTACTGTTTGAATAGAAACAAATAATTCACAGGGACTCGTATGCTGGACGCGCCACATAACCTAAAGCTAATAAATGGATTTATTATGGGAAAAAAAAAAAAAAAAAAAAGGTGTAATTTAAGAAAGAAAAGCATATACTCATTGATATGTTCTGTAAGGACGTTTACGGAAGGAGTTTCCATTATCAGGGCTTTGTAACAGTCTGGCTAACTTGAAGAGAAGAAAGAAAAAAAAAAAATCAAATCCTCTGATTTATGTAATGTCATTCTTTAAATTGTACTGATATAAAATAAAAGGTTATAAAAAGGTACAAGTCTTACCAAAAACTGATGGCGTACACACTGAAGTTAGAATCTGAACAATACGAATTTAGTTTCTAGTCCAGGTACAAATCACAACTAAGACTAAAAGTCAAGCCAGCATTAGCGTTATCGTGAAGTACACTTTTATTAGGATGCGTCTGTAATCCTGTTTTTCCTATAAGGAGTTAAGATTTTTAATTTATTTATTTTTTTAAATGCAAGAATTATTCTGTTACAGCTATTGTCCTTAAAAGTCCTAAACTCTAGTTGCCATGGTTACAAAACAAGATTTTGCAGATAGGATATTTCTGTAATTCACTTGGTTCATTAGTAGTTGCCTTTTTTTTGTTACTTAGAACTTTTGAGCTGTATATGAAAGGATAGTTTTGGCTATGAGAAGAAAACCGGGCGTATTATAATTATGTATAAATTATACATTATATTACTTTTTTTTTTTTTTTTTTTTTTTAAACCAAACCTCGCGCGTTACAGCTCACGGCTGCTGGACATGTACAGACAGGTGACAAATGAGTGGAGAAACCGAGACGCTCCCAGTCATGTGTAGCATATGATACGATTAAACAGCCGACATCTTTCCGTTTTCTGTGGTACGTATAAAACGCTGAGCAGATCCATTCGACATTGATTTTGGATGAAGATGGCAAGAGGAAAAGATCCGAGTGACGTCGAAAGAGGATTCATTATCCGAGACGAATAGGCAGAAGCTGCAGTCGCATGCTGCTCAACTGGCTGTAATTCAATATGAACAGTGACTAATGTGACATCTGCATTTAGATCTATGGGAAAGACATCAGGACATGGAAATAGTGGGCGATATACGACAGCAGGGTGAAAATCTTGAGTCAGGAGGTGTGCATTAATTTTCTAGAGCAGCACAGCTTTGACAGTAGTTCCAGCTGTAACATAAATGACAGGTTGGCGCTCGCTAATACGTCATCATTTCTATAGTAACGGCTCACACGCAGATGCTCAACATAACCCCAGTTAATTTATTTTTTTATTTTATTTTAAATGTGTTCAACAAGGAAAACATTGTTAACGTGATGAAACTTTCTGTTTAGAGAGGTTTACACATACGCGTGTGATATGTCTACAAACCTTTGCTCATAAAGTGTAGTATAGAAAATCTCCAACTAGCATCTTATGAGTTGTGTCAGAATTTTTATTTTTATTTATTTATTTATTTATTTAAATCATTTATTTAACAAATCCAAAAGACAGAAGGAAATCTCCTCATAATTTAAGAGTGATATTTTTCCCATCCTCTCTCAAGCTAGGATATAATTAAATATCCGCCGTGTCTGCTACCTTGAAACCAATGATGCAAATGTGGCTAAAAAGACACGAGATGAAAATATAAACGCAAAGGGTCAATTTCAAATGTAGTCCTCTATAAATGCTGGATTCAGCTATAGTAACGCAGCTTGTAAAAAGAGGCTGCGGTAGAGGAGGAGAAGAGGAAGAAGAACCAAGAGAAGGAAGTAGAAAGACGACAAAGAAGACAAAAGAGGAGGATGAAGTGGAAGAGGAGGAGCAGGAGGAAGAAGAAAGCAGAAGGAGGAAGGAGAAGGAAGGACACATTCAAGGAAAAGAAAAAAAATTGTAGAAGGAAGAGAAGAAAGAAGAGGGAAGGAAAGAGAACCAAGAGAAGGAAGTAGAAAGATGACAAAGGAGGAGGAGGAAGGGAAGGAGGAAGATGACGACAGAGGAGATACTGAGGAAAGAAAAGAAGGAAAATGAGAAGAAAGAAGAGGAGGAGCAGAAGGTGGTGGAATAACATTACAATGATTACCTTTCAAAATCTGTTCAAAATCCTTCCGGGTCCATAAGTGCAACAATTAAGTTGTCTAGCACCAAAAAAAAAAAAGTTCTTTACGAAACCAGAAATAACGATTCTTCGATGGAAACGCTCTTTAAAAAAAAAAAAACCACAGAAAAAAAAAAACAAAAAAAAAAAAACATTTCTGCCACCATTAATTTTAAAGGTGTACCTGTGGCGCCGTCCTTTATTCTGCCTTCTGCAGCATTACAAAGGCTTTTTACTTCCCTTTAAAACCGCTCATTGCCTGGAAGAAGCGTCCGAGCGCTCGAAATGATGATTACCGAGTGTTGGTGTAATGAGCACGCAGAAGTCAAAGTGAAGTTGTCCGACGCACCTGAACTCCCCTCCTTTATATTTCTCAGTGAAAAGCTTATTGTTGCACCTTACTAGTTTTTCTAACAGAGGGAGGGGAAAAAAAATCATGGTGTTACTCATTTTAACCGTTTCCTTTGGTAATTACTTTTGATGGGTTCACATCAGTTTCATCTTCCATTTTCACACATCTTATTACATTTATCCCTATACTTTTTTCTTTTTTTTTTTTTTTTTAAAAAAAGATCGCACCTGCGTGTAAATGTTTAGCCGCATTTAAAATTTGTCACCATGTATTTGTCATGTATTTACTGTATTTATCTGCTTAGAGACCACTGGGGGAGGAAGGAAAGAAAAAACAAAAACAAACAAAAAACCCCACACATTTGTAGATTTCAGCTTATACAGCCCAGTTGAAAATGTGTACATACACAAGTGTACTTTTTAATTCACACAGACCCATGACAGGTACTCGTCTTGCCTTTCCATCAGAGTTGGAAAAATAGGCCACTGAATTCCTCCCAGATCGAACAAATCACAGTGACATGGCAGCAGTCCAACCCAGCCGCTGCAGCCGAGCAATCAGACCATCAGGGAAGACACTATCGCTCACTTATCCTGTTCTTCACCACCTATCCCTCCATCATGCCTCTATACAGCAATTATTACTCAAGTTTGCTCGGTCAACACGAGAAACCACATGATCGAACGTCAAGAACACTGCAGCATCCGCGCACACTTCTGCCCGACATACAATTTTGTGAAGCTTTTCTTGAGATAGGATGCGGACGCCGACAAGTGATTGGGGGAAAATCTCGCTGGTGAGCGTGTTCAGATGGGAACGGCCAGATTACTTCTAGCCGACAGGAAATCCACAGGAACTCGAATCACTCAACAAGCGTGGTGAACAGAAAAGCATCACGGAGCACACATGTCGAACCTCGAGGCATACCGAGGATGGTCTACAATGGCTGTTAACACCTGCTGGCTCATCCGTTAAATGGCATCAATGGTGGCTGTTCAGCTCCCAGCAAGCCGGTGCAGTCATAGTTTACAATGGTAACAGGATAATAGCTATAATAATCCAAATTTGATATGTAAAGATCACTTTTAACGCTGTTACAGAAGCAAGAGGGGGAAAAAAAAGAAGGATGAAACACCCACAGACAAAGATAGAGCGAGAGAGAAACATAAACCACAACTATTAAAGTCCACCATGTAGGATTTTGAGGGTTTCCATTAGCAGAAACTGAGCATATATTCCATGATATACATAAAGGTATTCATAAGTATGTTTTCATTACCTGTAACTACAAATACTCGGTCTTTTCATAAGTGTAGAACGAGACTTTTATATCTACATAAGGAGCGGGTTCTCATGCACGGAGTCGCCATGTTGCGCCACTACAGTAGCCCAGAATGGACAAAACTCCACCTATCGAGGGTTTTTTTTGTTTGTTTTTTTTATACAAGCGCCAGGGTCAATCCAGGAGCAAGCACCGGACGGACAAGGAAGAAAGAAGAGGAATCAGTGTCCGCTGGTCCTGGCTAACAAGTTTGAGCAGCCAAATCCTGAAAAACGGAGGATCGTTATTATTTAGCAAAAAGGTGAGAACGCAAGTATTTGAAAGTATGCCGTGGCACCAACCACGCTCATACAGATTGCAAGACTTTGATGGCTGAGACTACAGATGGCACTGATCTGATAGTCGGCAAAAATGGTGGATTGGATAGCAAAGGGGAAAAAAAAAATAAAAATTGAATGAAATTGATCTGATCCTTTAACACATGGATGAGTTCGAACGGGAAAAGATTTGTGTGAAATGGAAATGGTCACGTATAAATAGACTTTTTATATTAGGAGTTGGCAAGGCACGACGTTTTCTTTTCCGACACGGATACTGAAACCTTGCATATCAGCGGATACATATATCCTTCCGATACGGTTTTCTTTAAAAACTAAGCTTTAAAACGTTTTGTTTTTTTTTCCCCCAAAAACACTTCACAAAAATTCTTTCACACACAAAAAATCACTTAAACTGTAAATATAATAAAGTATTTTCTAAAACCGCACTTCAATTCCCAATCATTACAGGACATCTTGGGTCCAGTTTGGTGTTTTTAGTTCCATTGGCCCAATACTGATACCGAGTATCAGATCAGTGCCATTTCTAATACTGAATTTAACTTAAGGTCAAAACTCTTGAGGTCTTGGCTCTTAAAGGTCATAACTTTTGACCTCTGACCAGAAAAAGAATAACATAAAAAGCCCCCTCAACTCAGAAATCTTACTCAGGGAACACACTTGAGATCCCCAGCGCACAGCATTAGCAATAAACTAACTAGCACTTCTTACCTTTACAAAAGTTACACTGTGTACGCAAGTATTTGCTTTCCATCCATCAACATGCAAATGAAGCGTAATTTATTGTGTTAATACTTTGTTACAAAAAGGACCGTGAGAAAAAAAAAAAAAAGTTGCGGTTTTAGGGAAGCTGTTTTTCGGACTAAATTATGAATACTGCATCGAGCCAGCGCGAAACCGTTTTAGGTTTCCAAACAATACTTTACCGAAGAAGGAAAAAAATCCGTATTTGAAAAATGTTTGTATGTCGGTAAAGAAAGCAGCATATTATACAGGAGAGCACTTTACAAACAAAAAACATAATGAAGGCTCCTGGGGGTTTGCATGCGGAAAAAGCAGCAAGTACGACAATCAAAGTCTCCGGCAGATTCTCCGAGACGCTCAGGAAATCTTCCCAGCTCATTCCCCTTAGAAAACTGCACGCATTGTTCCTGGAACTACAATTTAAGAAAAAAAAAAGCAAACGGGTCGTCACACCGACTTTGATTATTACTGTTTACTTCACACTGAAGTATTTTTCTTTTACGTGTAACGATTTAATTTCATTATTTATCCTTCTTCACAGCACACACTATATCGACAAAAGTATTGACCATTACACCACCACGGACAGCTCAATAGGAACCGGGGAAGATCTGGTGATGTGGAGATAAAGCTAACGTTTTTGCTGGTCTTTGGACTGAATATAAATTGGCACAATTGTGAAGAATGCTTGGGATCACCATCCTGCTGGGGAATGAAATGGTGTCCAAT
The DNA here is from genome assembly GCA_030068235.1 of Notoglanidium macrostoma. NCBI lineage: Eukaryota > Metazoa > Chordata > Actinopteri > Siluriformes > Auchenoglanididae > Notoglanidium > Notoglanidium macrostoma. The sequence continues at coordinate 4,358,799 of JAQQZR010000011.1, read as the reverse complement.
GATGCGTAAAACTGAAGGAATTGTGTGATGTTGGATAATGGAGTGATACTCTACTTTTTTTTTTTTAAATTTAGACCAAGTCTCCAGATCTTCTGCCCCAAAAACACCCCCATGCCATCACCGATCCACCTCCAGGTTTCTGTGCTTGCCCACATGTCCCAAACGCCACCTGACAAACAAAAATTCTGACTCCTCAGTTGTGATCCAGTGCAATAGGAGGTTGAAACAAGGAGCTGAACCTCTCGCACTGATCAGGGACGAGCCACCATTTAGTTAAGTAAGACACGATCAGGAGAGGCCAGTCAAGTTCTGCCATTAGGAAATAGAATTCCAACAAAGTGGACGTCAGTGCACTAAAGACAGACCTGGTACGTCTGCAAAAACCAATAGATTCAGCCTTTGTGGCTAAATAATGCTACTACAAGCTATAAAACATTGAAAACCAATCAGTTTTTGTAAAAAAAAAATAAAAAAAAGTTTTACAAAGCAGTGCATTTTATAATTTTTTTAATATATAAATACAAGGATGGGTCAAACTTCTGGCCTTTAGTGTGGGTGTGTGGACACACCAGTGTGTTTCAGTGTCAAAAAAGTTAGTTATGACATCATTAAGACAAACAAAGTACCTAGGAATACCTGTTATAGCTGACTAGGCAAGTGACTTGGTGCCTTTGAGTCTTTCAAAAAGACATCAATTTTTGAACAGCAGAGATGACAGCTTGATGACTGGAGACTCCGGCAAGTCATCCAGGATAAGGAACATGTCCCAGACTGGCACTGAATCCTGTGGCAGATCAGCTCATTCATCAAAAGTTTAATTAGGAGCTAAAAATTAAGCATTGCCCAAAGCGTTCAACGCAGGTCCAGTTAGTTTTAACACCGTTCCACGTGATTGCTTTAAAATTCAGGTTGAAAGGATTTTTAATTCAGTATATGAAGAGTTGCAGCTGATTATATACTTTTTTTATATATATATATATATATATATATATATATAAACATAAACCACGGCATTGTTTAACTCTCGATTCCGTTAGAACAAAGGATGCGGAGTTATTTTCTAGAACAGCAGCTCTGACGGTAGTCCTTGCTCGAAAGTAAATCACAGGTTTATGGCAATGTCCTCGTTCTAATATGCCATGGTTTCTAAAGTAACAGCTCATTCGCTGGGACTTGTATGACGGATGCTTCATGGACTCGAAACCTAAGAATAAACAAACAATCTTCTTTAACAAAGAACAATGTACAATTGAGGACATATTGTGAATTGTAAAACGTCCATAAAAAGATGTTCAACATTTCTTTAAGGAGTCAGCGGTGCCTACACTTTATAACACGAAGCTGTAAAGCTGCTCCTTAACGTTCTCCTGCTCAGGGAAGCCTTCGGGACAGGGACCTTTCCGGTTTCTTAGTAACAAGAAAAGCTGCATAGTAACAAGAAAAGCTGTGTCTTATTGACTTCAAGAGGGAGAAAAAAAAAAAATCTGGTGAAGGAAGACTGCCATAACGCAAGTGATTAATGACGTGGCTAGTCTCGACATAAACCAATAAACTATAATAACGTCCATTATCTATAGCGCTTTATCCGTCTGGGTCGCGGGGAAGCTGGAGCCAATCCCAGCATCTTCGGGCGAGAGGCGGGGTACACCCTGGGCAGGTCGCCAGTCCATACACGCTCGCATTCACACCTATGGGCAATTTAGAGTAGCCAGTTGACCTAATCTGCATGTCTGCGGGAGGAAACCGGAGCACCCGGAGGAAACCCACTCATGTGCGGGGCGAACATGCAAACTCTGCACAGAAAGGCACCCTGGGTGATCCGGGGCTCGAACCCAGGACCTTCTTGCTGTGACGCGACAGTGCTAACCACCGCGCTAACCACCGCGCCACCAACTATAATAACCTAAATACCAAAACACTACTACATTTAACGTAATGACTCAATTTGCACCCTTTAAATCTTGTGCTCCCATTTGTTATATACCAATGGAGCCCCAGTCATGACATGAAAAAAAAAATAATAATAATTTAAAGCTGGCCACGGTTGAACTAAAATGAGGGAGCAAATTATTAAAACATGGCCACAATTTAACTAGATACATAAATGTATGGCTATACACGTACACAAGACCTGTGCGTCTCTTCTAGGAACCCTTTACAGTCAGTATCACACTCTCGAAGAGAGACTGTACATTCATTTAGGTCTTTATGCATTTAGTTCAGCTGCGTTTTGTCTTCAGGCCTTTACAACACCTTTGGGAAAAATGAACCATTTTATATATAATAGGAGGGCCATCATGCCGGGTGGCTTAGAACAAAGGAAGATTAAAAAAAAATTATTTGTCCCTTTAAAAAATAATCCAAAGCTCCGAGGTATAGATTGCGTGATGGGCCTTGTCCTCATTACCCCAGCTTATACCTCTGTATCTGAGCACCTAGCCATCCCTGTCCTTCAGCTGAAACTTTCTAAAGCTGCTCTTATTTCCCCCCGACACCTATTCTCCCTCTTTTTTTTTTTTTTAAATAAGCAGTCAATTTTAGCCACCGTCTCTCTGGATGCATTATTTTTTTTTCTGCTGTTTCTTTGACCAGCAAACTTGCAATTTGCACATCTAGCAATAGTTCGAGCTCATGTGTAGTCATTTCAAAATATGATCGCTTTAACCTCTGAAGGTCCATTAACCTACTGACTTTATACAATGCCTTAACGAGCAAAACCCGGGAAGAGTCCTGGATTTGATTACACTTTGGATGCAAATCAAATACACTATACTGTAACTCTAAATTAAAAACGGTTTCAAACGAAGCTGTGTGGAAGAAACTAGTGTGAACAGATAAAACCTCATCAGCTAAACGGTTATAAGCTGATTTTATACTTGAGACCTGGGAAAAAACCTGTGGAAAAGGTTTATGGTGTTCAAATGAACAAAATGCTCATTTAATAGATCTGCCTTAATAAATATTCAATTTGGCAGTCCTGGACACCAAATAAATAAATAAATACATAACGCAGGTCAAGGTCAATCGCAGAAATTAACTGCATCCTGTTTCAGCAATTAAAGCACAAACAGTTTTGGAAGTAAAAGCAAGTCATTATAGATGTACTAGAACGTCTCGCAAATCTTTAAAGCGTTACTAAGACCATGGTGAATTTAGAAATAATAAAAAATTTGATTGCAGTAATACAAAGTCTGTTTTGACCAAGTGTTTCATTAACTGTTTTTAACTAAACGTTACTTTTGTACATTTCCTCCAGCAGAAACAGGTAACAACGTAAAACTCCCATGTAACAAATTTTGCAAAACCAGATCAGCATTTTTCTTAAAGTGTCTCGGGATCGAGATTGGTGCATCAGAGCTTTACGTTCCTTTGTTTCATTGCCGTAAACTATATAGTAGCTCCATACCACGGTTGAGAAAAAAATAAATAAAATAAATTAAAAAAATGGCTGGCGTTTACTCTACATGCAGAACATGTTGCTTGCTATCCTACGGTCAGGTTTGTTCACTTTGTGTGGGTGTGGCATATCTACACCGCTATTGGGTATTGTGCAAATCAATTAAGCACATGCTGTTTTTCCAAAGGAAATATGTAAATACGCGGAATCGAATCCCAACCAAGAAGGCACGTCATCGGACTCCAATTCCATTTATTTCCAACTTCCCCAGTTTATTCTTTTCATTTCACCCACAACCTCATTTAAATGTCGTTTTCTCAACCTGCTACGCGTGTAATTATCCTTTGAACACCAACTGCAGATTATCAGCCTGCGCACACCATTCTTTATTTGAACCCTTAGTAAAGCAAAGCAAAGCAAAGCATGTTGGAGATGCCAAGCTCTGGTCCTGGAGAACCGGTATATTATTTTTGTTTGGTTGCTTTCCTTGCTCTAATACACTCTATTCAACTATTCATCTAATAATTAGGCCTTTCCAAAGTCATTGTTGCAGAGGAAGAGCGGAGAGAACGATAACGTCAGAACTAGAAGACGGTTAAACGAAGAAAGAGTCAGGCAGTCTTTCAGAAAAAAAGACAAATAGGCTATAGAAAGTACAGAGAACAGAGAGGGGGGAAAAAAAATAACCGAACAATAACCGTACTGCAAAATAACAATAATAAAAATTTTTTTAAAAAGGTGAACGTTTGACAAAACATTAACACTATTCTGAAGAACTGGGAAGAGAATGAATCTCATTTAATACTAAACATGAAAAAAACAAACAAACAAAAAAACGCAGGTAGGAGAACAGGAGTGGGGGAAAGAACAAACCCACAGTGTAGATAGGTAAGATTTCAGCAGTTTTATTATTAGATAAACTAATAGTTAGGTGTAGTCTTGAAATTTGTAGTTACATTTTAGTCTTTGTTTTAGTCTATTTTCTCAGTTTCATAATGCTTACTGTAAAATGTGCTTTTTTTTTTGAAAGATGGTACTGATGGTGTAGCTATGCAAAAGTTATGTGGAGTTGGCCACAATTCCCTTAATGTTTTGCTCGTCATCAAGTGAAGATCCCATTTTCTACACCGTGATGACGACGACTGCTATTTTCATATAAAGATGTTGCTTCATTCAGACCAATGTCATGTGTCTGCTTCCTGATTCGCATACTTGTAACAATCCAGGGGCAGTGTGAAAGCGGTCACCAGGCTGGATTCCCAGCTAGAGTCAGAAATGTGCAACAAGGAAGGCAAAATATTATAAACATAAAAATTGTGCTTAATGATGTTTCTCCTGGTTGTAAATAGTCCCTTGAGAACTAAGCTAGGTTGTCCACCTTGTACTCTATCTATCCATTATCTATACCGCTTCATCCGTCTGGGGAAGCTGGAGCCAATCCCAGCACCTTCAGGCGAGAGGCGGGGTACACCCTGGGCAGGTCACCATGCCACCACAGGGCCAATACAGACAAACAACCACACATGCTCACATTCACACCTATGGGCAATTTAGAGTAGCCAGTTGACCTAACCTGCATGTCTTTGGACTGTGGGAGGAAACCGGAGCACCGGGAGGAAATCCACGCATGCACCGGGAGAACATGCAAACTCCGCACAGAAAGGCACCCTGGGTAACCCGGGGCTTGAACCCAGGACCTTCTTGCTGTGAGGCGACAGTGCCAACCACAGCACCATCGTGCCGCCCCCACCTTGTACACGTAAGGGGATAATGAACAAAGATTGTTGTAATTTTAGTCATCACATTTTTTCCATTTACATTGTTACAAATTAGTCACGAAATAAAAGGTCAATGGATACTTGGTCAAAATTTTCATTGACAAAATTAACACTCAATTTCCAGAAGCCGGAAACAGCGGGGGGAAATCACCTATGCAAACAGTTAGTGCAGAACAGCAAGAATGGAGGGGGAATGAGCGAGGGAATAGCGGAGCAGAGAAACTACCCACAGACACTGCAAGTGAATGAGGAATAATGAGCAAATGGCCAAAAAAATAAAAATAAATATGGGCAGGAGTGCCAGAAAAGAGAGACTCTGGATGATTTCATTACCTCTAAATATGGATTGTAATTTTTGGAGCATTTTTCATTAGGAGGAAAATGTCAATCTCGGTTAGAGCGGAGTGCGGGTTGCTGAGCTTTCTGCGGAGAGCGAGGGGAGGTGGAGAGGAAGCGATGTTCATTTCACCGCACTTCTGTAAATGGGAAATTTTCCGTTTCATTTCGAAGGGCGGCAGAAACGTTCATTTTTTTTTTTTTTAAGCAAGGTGATGCTATCTGTAATGAAGGTGTCCAGAAATGTATTAGACCAAGACCAGACCAACGTGGATAACATCTACAAACTACAGACTCTATAAACAGTAGACAGACAAAAAAAATCTTCATGCTCTACAGGACGTATAGATGATTTTCCCTCCTCTAGCTATGTTTTGAGAACGATTCTGCCTTGTGACCAGTCATACACATGACCAATGGGGAAAGTCAACTTAAGGTCAGGAACAATACGCTCTACGGCTTCAACAAAATGCCAGTGGTACATATTAGCTTACTATTTGAAGAGTTGGATCATATTCGTGAAATAGATCTGCGCTGAGGGGAAACGTCGCACATGAGCGCGCTTCAGTTCTGCGAGCACTGAACCACATCCGCTTCCTTTCTCCAGGGTCTACGCTTTGCTCGCAAGTCAAGGTCTAGTTAACGGCACCATGCGCCCGTTTGTAATGACGAGGTCACGTTTAAACGGCAGAACATCTTAAATATAAATTACATTCAGCATAAGGAGATTACTACAAGCACCACGTAGTAGCAATACAACCAATATATACACAGAGATAAGTGTGACGTCCACGATGGCCTTAAACTAAGTAGGTTATTCATTTTGGGATCATTACGTACTCATACACGGCCTAAAAATAATAAATAAATGCCATCTCTATTGGCTGCAAAAATTGAGAACTCCTGCACGAGAGGATAATCAGGTCAATTCTAAGGCTGATTCGCCCTTCCCAACGGTCGCAAAAAGGTGTCCCAATTTTAGTCTGGTTTTAAATGATGGCTTTTCCCAGATTAGATTGTGGTGTGAGGGGTGTAAAGTCTACATAAACCCCTCCAATCTACTCACAATCCAGTCAATAAGCAACCAGTAGTGTGGGAGGGGCACCAGCAGTCTTGACACTGGGTGAAAAAGCAACAGAAAGTGACCGCAGAGCTGAACGGTCAGTCTTCGCTTGTTTTGATGCGGTCACGATTGTTCGGGAGAAATTTCGCAAAGACATCAGGTTCAGAGAGTCAGGATCAAGAAAAGACCAGAGCAGGAAAATACTAACCAAGCTCATTGTTCAGCCAGTACACCCGAGTTGTAAATAATACAGTGACTAAACCCAACTGACTTGTGAAAAACCTTCATCCCTTTCCTAGAGTTTAGTTCTCAACTGTGCTGCCTGCTCAAGCCGCTCTACAAAGACGTACACAAGTGCTTTTTAGTTTAGTTCTTTTGCCCTTTCAGGTGTATTGTTAGAGTGTGTACTCGCGCCAGGATCAAACAATTACTAAAGAGAAATCGAATCCATGGTGCCTGCCTAAGAAATTAAACATTTCAGACATTTTCCGACTTTACCATATTCCATTTAAAAATCATTGGATTGTCCGTAAACGCCGCATGGAGCCACTTTGGCCTTCCAAAGTACGTCGGTACAGTGCGGTATTATCAAACGTCTGCCAACAGAACAGCAAATCTTATAGAGGTCGTTTCTAGACCCACAGGTTTCCTGTTTGGTCAAGGCATGCGCAATTAAAGCCACATTAAGAGCGGAGGTGAAACGTGGCAGCTTTGGGAGCGCCGAGGAGCAGTTTCGAGGTCACGCTTGTGTAATTAATAAGCCAGACGGAAGCCTGTGGGCAACGAGCGGCGTTTCCGCAAGACCCAGGTTCCAACCTTTCTTTTCTAAAACGATCGCGTGCGTGCCGGATTTTAAAGAAAGTGTGAGTATTCGTCTTCGGTATTGAATTCTACTGCTACTTGATTGCTTTAATTGTGTTGCACTTTTCACCGACATCATTACAAGGCGGAGAAGGTTTACTGCCTCGTGAACTACTTGCTGACAGCAGAATTGGAAACGAGGATAAGGAAAGAGCAGAGTCTCACGGCAGGGAGTGCAGACAGCCCAGACAGTGTCCAGGGTTTTACAAAACGACTTTGAATGAACTTGCAGAAATATTTATAGTTTGAGTCGGAGTCTTCTGGGGGAGGGGGCTTTGTGAAAATAGGTTACGAAGCGAACCAACAATGGATTAGAGAGATATAAGGAAAATAAAGGGCTGTTTTTCCCCCGTCGGATCTGAAGTGCGGCTGAGTTGAGCCGGTCTCATTAGTTTTAGGGCGGCTCTTAAATCTTGGTGTATAACTGTACCGAGACACAAGAGACAAATCACAGACACGGACAGCAAGAGTGACGAGGTTCATCTCGGCACAATGGCATTCTTGTGGTCGTGTCCTGGCGCGCCTCCAGTGGCTTTGTGTAAACTGGATGTGATGCTGGGGACACCTCTGGAATACCAATGTGCTGAGTGTGTAACAGCATCACATCCCCAGGTGTCTGGTTTGCACACTGCCATGAAGCACAGGCCGGCTCCTGCGGTAGCAGTGGCTCAGCAAATATGATTATAAATGGAGCTCCAGTGGGAGGAAAAGCAGGGGACTGTGCTCGACAATGAAGCAGTGTGTATGCAGGCTGCCCTTTACACACTTCAGCTCACCACTACATGCTGATCAACCAAACACTCAGCTTGTCCAAAATGTGCCGACAGAGGAGAAGGAAACAATGCACATTAAAGGAAAAGCACATAGCTGTTTACTGTTAAATGTGAGCTTGTTGCCGGTTCTTTATAACCTAATGCCTAGCCTAAAGCAGACCAGAGGGAAGGAAAAAAAAAAAGAAAATCACGATCCTAGTCACGAGCCACATTCACACTCTATGAGAAGCGTGTCACACAAACCAGATGAGACAAGCTAGTCTCGCCAGCCATCTGGCTGAGAAAACAATATTTCCTCATTCCCGCTCTAATAAAGATGGACGCGAGATGGCTCTTTCGCAACCCGCGCGTTCGCTTGACGTTGTGTGTATTAGCAGGCAGCGTGACAGACGAAGAGCTGAGGGGCACACAGGTACGCTCCAGACATGCCCAGCCTAACAGGTCCATGTGTTCATGCTTAAACAAATCTCACACACACACTGTCATTATCTGGAACACAGAATGTTTTACACTGACTGGTGACTAGCTTTGAGAGCCTTCAAAACATCATATGTTTCTCGAGCAATGTGTTTCACTGATGGTGAGCCAGACAGACATCGCAGCTAAAGAGACTTTCAAAGTAATGAGGGGAAAAAAAAAAAAATAATAAAAAAATAAAAAAAAGGAGCCGACTGAAAAACTCTGCCTCTACAATGAGAACGAATCCTTTATTAAGGTTCGCATTCATCTAGGAAGTAAGGAATAAAACATGACGAGGTGTGCTCTGACTGGAAAATAATCCATGCCGGGTGGCGTGATGAGGCGCGTCGGGTAACCGAGGGCTTGCTGTTCTCTCAGGGTGGTTTATTATACTGCAACAGTCGGTCCCCAAGTGTTTTATTCCTCTTACGCCACAGCGGTTGGCCAACAAGTACAATTTCTTCATTATTAAGGAATGAAATCATGCTGCATAACCATTTATAGTTAAAATGAATGTTGGGTAATGTCCACAAGACAGGTTGGTTATCACTGTATTATAAAAGCTGTAAGCCGAGATTTCGGTCTTTTGAAGTGAAAACTCTCCCCTGGCGGAAAACTGATGTAACGTTCTTGCTGGAGGCGAAGGTCTAGAGTGATAGCGAGGGAATAAAATTCCAGTTGCTGGTTGGGTGCAGGATGGTGGTGGGTACGAGAATGGGAGAGGGTAAGGAGTTCGAAGACAGGCATTCACCAACAATAACTACTTGGACAATCACTGATCCAGGACAACAGGAAAGCCAGGTCAAGTTCTGACACTGGAGTCTCCTTCCATACATTTTAAAAAGTGCAGTATGTAGGATTTAGCGAGCTCTATTAATAGGACTATAATATTCATAAGAATGTTTTCATTAGTGTTTAATTACCTCCAAGTAGGAATCATGTTTGCAAACCCTTTATATCTACATAGGGGCAGATCCTTGTTCACCGAGCCGCCATGTTGCGTTGCTACAGTAGCCCAGAACGGACAAACATCTAGAGAGCGCTTTCCGCGGTTTGTGCTGTTTTTTTTTTTTTTTTCCTTTTTTAAAAAACAACAAGTGGCAGAGTGAATGCTGAAGGAAGCACCAGAAGGGAGACAAAGAACAAGAAAGCAACACAAGGAAGAAGAAATAAGAGGAATCAGCGTTTGCTGGTGTTGGCTAACAAGTTTGAGAACCCAAATTTTGAAAATGAATAAATAAAATAAAAATGGAGGACCATACTTATTCAGCACAAAAAAAAGCAAAAGGAGTGTGAACGCAAGTACTTGGAAGTTTGATACAGGCACCTGACGGCCACCGTACGCTCTAATACACGCTTGGAAAGGGAGGCGTAAGGCAGGGTTGGTTGGTCAGTTGGTTGCGTTCAGCTGAATCTGATCTGTTTATCATTAAATTAGATTATGTGGAGCATCCCTGCGCAATCCCCATACAAGTCCCTGTGAATGAGTGCATTAATTTAAACCCATGATATGAATGATCTCTATGCCGTTATAGAAAATGAATCGCCACCTTCTGCCTCCAGAATTGAAGCACTTGACACTTTAAATGTGGACTAAATGGGAGACCTTTACAATGAGTACATTCAAGATAATTACGTTTATCTTAAAAGACATTGATGATGAAGATAAAGCCATTGCTTGGTGTTAATGATCAAATCCACACACACACAACTACACACTCAGCAGATGGAATAAGCCGTGCCAAGAGCTAAAGTAGCCATTCGTCGTTTCATAGCCAAGCCCTAATAAAAGCTCTGTAACTTACACAGATGGAGTCCAGGATTTTAAACAGCGTTTTACAGGGAACATTACAAGGAGCTGAGGCAAGACGGTGCTGCGGATGTCGAACCGCTACCCTGACGCTCGCGGCGCTGAATGTCTCCACTTCTCTCCCTCTACAGCTGTCTCACACCCACAAACATCCATCACAAGAAAAACAGCCTTCCATTACACTCTAGAGTTCCAAAAAGGACCTTTCAGCCCCTATTTTCTACACTTATTTACTCCGCCATTCTATTTACCCATTATAGCCTTAGTTACCCTTTCATAACAAAAACCGTGCCACTCCAGATGCACCCCGCCTTATACCATACCACATTTCTGAGAAAGCACAGAGCCAGAGATAGATAGGGGGACTCTCTCTTCCTTTCCCTCTGTCTGATTTTCATATCAGACGTTGCTGTTGCACTCCTGTCTCCTCTAACATGCATCTTACGTAACATTTCTAGGCTGTACTGAAACATGGGAGGACTTGAGCCTTGCTTATAAACCTATACAAGCACTAAGAGCATCAGCCCCCCCCCCCGCCCCCCGCCCCCAATCTCTGCCACTTCCTCCTGGCCTTTCTCCCTTTCCCTACACCTTCCACCTGAGCCGAGCTGCATGAAACATTCATCTCACACTTCAGCTATCTGGCCGCTAGGGCCATTTATTGATTCATCAATATGTATCCATAATTCAGTATGCAGTCTATTTTAGTGCTCGTGCCAGCACCCGTCAGAGGACCCCATCCATGCGCCTATCATTTTTCTCAGTCTTTCAGTCCTTCCTTGCGCCTTTTCATAAATCCAGGCATCTGATATATCCATGCTTCTTCGGGAGGTGGGTACAAATCCCATCTTTTAATATCTGATAAGGGCAGGAGCTAACATACTTCCAGCACAATGAATGTGATTTGAAAAAAGAAAAGGCTGCTCTGGGAGGAGCACGTTATTGGAGTGTCTAGCTGCTGAGCAGGCTGAATGTGAGTAATTGGGTGGATAGCGCGTTGTTAGAAGCCAGGGACCTATGAACAAGGTGCTCTAAAAATAGTATAGGCAGAAACTCGCCATCAGGAGCAGTCAGAGACCAGAGATAATTCTATACCATGCTCCTACCCAGAGCCTTTGATGAGCAGTGCTTGAGGGAGTCACCCCAGGGGCCACATGGAAAGCTTGCGGGCTGACTCCTAAAAACTGGCACACAAACAAGGTCACGGAATACTAAAGCAATGAAAAATGTACCATCGGACATGTTTCAGGAAGACATTTTAAACACCTCTCCCTCAATTTATCCCAATTAGTCACGCACAACTCCCACCCACCAAACAGCTCTAGCCATCATACGACAGCTAACCGTGAAGGCTAACCGTCACATGCAACATCAGGGGCCGCTTAACACACTCGGAGAAAAGCACTACCCACCCACTTCCGTATGCATTAAGCCGTGATGCCCATGATTAGTTAGCTTCACTGTAATTTACAGGGGAAACGGATTATGCCACCCCTCCCGCCCGAGAGCACAGACCGCATTTGCTCACGAGCTCCCTGCCACGGATGTCTATGGCATCAGTGGGATTCAATCTAGCCATTTCCAGATGATGGGCTGAAGCTTTTCTGTTGCGCCACTCATTTACATGTCAGCTCCCAGTCAAGTGTTGTGAACACCTCCAAACGTTTTACTGGTTTAAACACTACTTGTGCCACAGATAAAACAAGAAAGTACAGAATGGCTATTAGATAACCAAGACATGGACACCCTCAAGGAACAAGCCTCAGCCTTTCTACGCAGCTCATCTCAAAATATCTCACTATGGTAAAAGAAATACTTCTGTCTCGGTCTGGCTGGTAGGGAGATGATGGCTGTTTTTGGAGCTGGTAAAATTTAGCTACTTCCAAGAGCTTTTTCAAAATGGACTCACATTTATAATGGCAGTTTAAGAGAGGGGGGAGGGGAGGAAAAAAAAAAAAAAAAGAAAGAAAGTCTCCTAGATTTACAACTATTTGACAAATTCACCTGAAAATTCATGTAATTTCACTAGAGCATTAATCGACTTTCCACGCGACTGCCTTAAGACTCCCAGAATAAGGGTAAACAAGATTCATTTTTCGAAGCATGCTGAAACATTGGTCACTGCACACATCGTGCCATAGCCTTGAACCTTTCATCTTCAAATAGCTCTGATGGAGCTTTAATACAGGCTTTAGTTCACCATCCTGCAGCCCAGAGAGTATGGCATGCCGTTGAAAAAAAAAAAAAAAAAAACTGAACTCGTTCCTTCAGTAAATGTACTGGTCCCTGAAGCATTACACTACTTCCAACCTTCTGAACTGTTGGCTTGAAAACATACATGAACCAGTTCAGTATACATAAACTCTTAACAATAAGCTCAGGTTTAAGATTTCCAGTACATCACTCCTTCCACACAGCAGCAGTCCAGGTCTTAAAGCTTTTAGCCCACGCAAGCCGCTCAACCATGTTTTGATGCCAAAATGCATGTTTCCAAGCTGTTAAGCGATCCATCATCTCTGCATCCTGAAGTTTCTTATGCTCTGTTGAAGCGCACACTTCCTTGTGTTGAGACTTTCTGCCGTGTTTTCATGTCTGGTGCAGACAGCCTCCTGTTACACATGTTACAGACCCTTACATATCAGATTTTGCGGTTGATCTGCCAGATCGTTTCTTCTTTCCAGACGCCTTTTCAACAGAGCTTATAGATATTTTATACGTAATTAAGTACAAGCTTATAGATATTATAAGTAATAACATCTTGCTTTTTTCCCCCCCTTATCATTTGTCTTCAGTGATGGCCGAGTGCTTTAAGGGTTTACATGGTATAATTTTCAGCCCAATTTTGCTGTTGACAAAAAAAAAAAAAGGCAAAATAATTAAAATAAAGGAGGCACACACAGTCGAAAATGGTGATCTTAGTATGAATTATGTAATGTGCTCACCTTCAGCCAATATAAGTGCAATTGTGACCAAAGTCAGTCGACGACAAAATTCTGGCAGCGTCCAAAAACGTGAATGCCGCAACGACACTCATGTTAAAGTGACCAACAGAGGAGTTAGCACTATTGCATCACAGCAACAAGGTTCTGGGTTCGGACCTGGTGGCCTTTTTATGCGGAGTTTGCAAGTTCTCCCCGTGCCCGCATGGGTTTCTTCCAGGCGTTCCAGTTTCTTCACAGTTTAAAAGATATGTACATTAGGCTAACAAGCTACTATAAATTGGCCATATGTGCAAATATGATTGTGAATGGTTGTCTGTTTCTGCAACACACTAGGCTGCGGTACACCCGGGGCAGGTCGCCAAAGGCAGCTGGGATTGGCTCCAGCTTCTCTGCGACCCTGACGAATAAACGGTTCAGATCATGGATGGATGGACACCTGGCCCTTTGTTCAGGGAGTTTAAAAGCCATCATATTTTAATGGACAAAAACATTCTTATAGCTTCAAACTCACTTTGAAGAATAGACACTCCATGATGTTTTCCTTTATCCAGCCTCAAACAACTACAAACACCCGCACTTCATCTTCAAAAACTTTTGTCTAGACATAACATTTCTAATTTATGTTTACGAGACCCCAATTTGCCACCAAGCCCTGGTCATTCAGGGAGATTGACGTAAACAGGACGTGCTTTGCTTTAATCGTTAGAGGATCTTCACCGTCTAATCGGTTTTATAACTCTGTCCGTTATAAAATTTTTAAATAAGCCAAAATTTTATCAAGATCACACGGCGTAAAAACAGCTGTTGTGTTTTCCACTAAAGAGCTACATTTTTGTATTTAAGAAACGGTTGCAGTCACACGCTAATGGAACTTGTTAGTGAATGCTTTATTAAAAGGCATGCGCACTTAACTTGAGGGTACAGTTAAGCTTGTAAATAATAGACCCGGTGGTAGCATCAATTACGAGACAAATATATGTTATGTGCTACAAGTGCCTAATTAGAGCATAAAAAAAAAACGACAGTGATGAGTCTTCCCCTCTCGCCCAGCTGACCCCACCCCATCTGTTGCAACTATAAATGCCTCAGGAGGAAAAGGGCAATGCTGAGCAGTCAGTTTTACTTGTTTGTGTATGTATTAATGCATTTAACTAGCTAATCAGTTTGCCATACTTGATTTTGTTATGCTAGTGACAATTTCTAAGCTTAGCTAATATGATTGGGCGACAAAATGCATTGCTCAAGGCAGTACAACGGACATTGGACAGCTAATGGATTTATAATTATCCACACCTGTATTTCAGGTCTAAATCACCAAAATCCTTACAGGTGATAAAATCCTACAAGTGCTTACAGATAAGGACAGCATTTATCTTGGTTACACACCAAGGCAGATATTTTGGGCCAACATGCCAAGGCTCCCATCTAAATGAATATGGAGTGAGCCATAACTGCACTTTCAATGGCCACTGGGACGTTAAAAATACATTTACTGAATCACCAGTCAAATCTGCTAAAAAAAAACTGCAAAAAAATTTAAAAGTTGCGACTTTGCCCAAACATAAAGGTTGAAAAAGCCCCCCCCCTTACCTCTACTACGCACGCAAAACTGCATGCTTGTGTTAGTGCAACATTGGCTCATTGTTTTTCCGGTTTTTGGAGGGAGGGGCGGGAGACATGTTTACACCCACCATCTTTGCCGTTACAGATTTTTTTTTCCCCCGCAGATTTCTACTCCGGACTCTAAAATGGTTCGTCTCTTCCCTTATAGCATCTCTGGTAATACTTTAATACCACTAGCAACGCAGTGTGAAAAGCCCTTAACCAGTAGCAGGTGCAAATGCCTATAGCATACCGTGAGCAAAATGACCAGAGAGCATAATATCCCTACCTCCTGGATTTTTTCTGCATTTCTTTGAGCATTTGCCCGCTCAGGTTTGTTTCTTTTTAATATCCCTCTTTTGTCTTTGCCTCCTAGCCCAAGTGGTCTTCAAGGGTCCTTCGCGTTATCAAAGGAATTCTACATGCAACACTTTAAACGAATTCTTCGAGCTCTAGATTTAACCCCTCATTTTTGTGGTTTTCTTCTAACACAAGGGTTAGCATACATGTCCCACAATTGCATGTGCTGGATCTGATGAATGCCTTCATGGCAGTGTGTAGCTCGGGTTTTTAGCATCCGGTCATCCCGGTCACAGCATGGGTGTAGGGATGCGTGTTCATTCGGCCACAAGAGCATTAGTAAGATCAGGCACTGAGGTCTGGTGCAGAATCAGTGTTCTAGTTCATCCCAAAGGTGATCATTGGGGTTGAGGTCAGGGCTCTGTGCTTAAATTTGAGTTCATCTGCACCAACCTTGGCAAACCATGGGATACCTGGATGTGCTGAAAATGATTCATTAGCCCATCACATGCATGATCACAGCTTGGATCTGTTCTACATGCACAGGGATACTCTGTATACCCAGATGCTACGCCAATGTTGGTCAGATTCACGGCTGTGTAACCAAAATAAAGTGGATATTAATAGCAGATTACATCACCACCAGACAGAGCTTTTTGATCCAATGACCGCATTCTACTATATTTACAACACACACGACTTGACAGGCAGATAGTTGTTGCTTGCCTACCTCTAGTCTCCCGGTGTCTGGCTGGAAGCCTCGTGCAGGGTCCTCAGTGGTCACACGGCACTGGATGGCAGAGCCATTGATCTTGATTTTATCCTGCTTCAGACCCAGCTCGGGCAGGCTGAGGCCTTCACATACCCGCAGCTGAGCGTGCACCAAGTCCACGCTGCAAAAGAAAGATCGAGACAGAAGGAAAGAGGGAGAAAACGGTGTTGATTTGATTTACAATCTCAATATCTGGTTTCACCTACAAGAGATTGGGTTCCCTTTTCTTTGGAGTCTGCTTTTTTCCCCCCAAGGTTTTTCATCATTCCATCACTGGGAGTCATTTCCTCGCTGCCATGGTCTCTGGCTTGCTCATTAGGGACAAATCTAAATTTGTCTACAGATATCTGTAAAGCTGCTTTGTGACCATGTCCATTGCAAGAAAAAGAAATTCATAAAAAATGATTTAATCATTTAAAAACTACCCTACATAAGCAGCAATAAGAGTGATAAAAATAAGTAGCTTTAGATAGCACGTTCAAAAAAGTTTAAACCTGGGGGAAACTTCAAAAGCAATGCCAACTAATAGGTTTTAAAATGTCTTTTTAAAAGTGCTCTATGGCTCTAAGGTAAGTCCATAAACACAGGAATTAGACTCCTCACACTCCATTTGGTTTCTGTAAATGACCATCTTGCTGCCATCAGCATTCTAGACGGCATATATTTAAGAATCATGTCACTCTGATGAAAATATTCGAAAAGTCTGTGGACTTAAATATTAATTCCAAAAGCCACCTGCAGAGAAAGGAAAAGTTCAAGATTCTTTGGTAAAGCCGTTACACGTACTGGAATCGGAGCAGTCTATTCTAGAGGCGTGCTTTGGGGGACAGGGATCCTGCAGGACCCAACAATAACTCGCAGCAGTGGTGGTTTTTCTTTTTTTTTTTTAATTTTCATATGGTAAGAAGTGTGCAGTCAGATATTACGTTAGTGGGACAAAGAACGGCAAAGAACACGGAAGCGTATGTGCTGAGCATCTACTCATTGAACTCATTTTCAGTAACGGCATTCATTTCATCATGATCCTGGTCAGGTTCATGGTGGTTTAACATTCATAACGGGATAATATTTTTGAGAATTAGAACCAAAATATAAAATAAATAGATCCTAAGCTCAGCAGAAATCACTACCTTCAGGTACAAACAATTGTAACTGTGGACGTAGGCGGGATTAATCAAACCTTCAGTGAAAATGAGCAGGATTGCCGAAAATTCCCTTGTGAATGTAACACTCTGGATCTACGCCTGTTCAGCCTGTTCAGCCCAAACCTGGACGATGCCACGGCCATCTGTAGCCAGGAGTCCTATTCAGCAAAATTTGCTGTGCTCTCTGGTTGGAAGGGATGGCATACAATCTATTCCTGGCCATCAGAGCAACATTAGCCAAGCGTTAGAGTCTGTAAGCTCATGTATTAGGACGAAAGCAGATAATGCTCTCCTCCGAGTGTATTACGCTGCCCTGTGATGCATGAGCAGCAGTTTGAAAAGCTGCAGTAACTGGCTTTATTGTGTCTCAAAGGAAACCTATGTTCGTCTTCACCCTCCTGGTTGGTAGCAGTTGTGTGATATGGAGCGTTATGTAATTGGTGGGAATTAGCAGAGAAAAATGGGCACAATTACTCAAAATAAAGCACAACTACGGTCTATTCGACTTGGAGCAAAAGTAGGTGGAATCTTTTCAATGCCTGCCTAACAT
>JAQQZR010000011.1:4298183-4335152 GCA_030068235.1 Notoglanidium macrostoma | reverse complement strand
CCCCCCCCCCCCCCCCCCCCCCCCCCCCCAGCAAAACAAAAGCGATTGCAAACCTCAAAAGGTGTGCGCAGGAGCGGTGGCGCACAGAACTAGGAGGTGGAGGTTCAGGGAGTGCGCTCACTTAATATATTCACTCTGATTTTCTATTCCATTTTAATTGCCAGACTGCGGCGTACGCGGTGAAGGAATGAAAAACTAGCGGTGGTCTCTACATAAAATACAAGAGTGACAGATGAGCTTTGTAAAGCGAGTCGAGGCTCGTCAGATCCCCACTGGCCATGTACGACTCGGTTTTAAAGGATGTCTGACATGGTAACACGCACGGCAGTATACAGCCGATTGCACTTCTGCTGCCATGGGCCTTTGGTACACTCGGCACATGTGTCTAATCTCTAGCCATGAGCATACAGCAGATGACCGGTTTGTTTTAACAGCAGCGTCGCCCGCCCTCTGTTATTTACTGATCACTGGAGCTGATCTGCCAACAAATGGCAGCTGTATCAAACAAGACCCATGAGTATGTGTATACTTCGCAAGGCCAAGGACATACGAAATCAGAAGCCTTTGTCATCACACACACACACACACACACACACTCTTTTCCTTGCATGTCCCAACTAGAAAGTTGGGATCAGAGCACTTGATTCAGCACCCCTGGAGAAGAGGGTTAAGGGCCTTGCGCAAGGGGCCCAATAATGGTAATTTGGTGGTGCTGGGGCTTGAACCCCCCAACCTTCTGTTTAGTGACCCAGAGCCTCAACTGTAATCACAACCCAGGAGTGAGGAAGTGGCTGAGACAGCTTTTAAAAAAAAAAAACCACATTTCATTGATCTACACTTACCAGCCATTTGTACAACTGCTCATTCATGCATTTACCCCATCAGCCAATCATGTGGCTTCAGCTCAATGCATTTACCCCATCAGCCAATCATGTGGCAGCAGCTCAATGCAAAAGGTCACACAGATATAGGTTAAGAGCTTAAAGGAAATGTGGGGGGAAAAAAAAAAAAATCTGATTGTGGCAACATTGGTGGCACCAGATGGATTTGTTGGAATATTTCAAAAAAACTGGTGGCTTCATGTAGTTTTTACACAAAGTTTTGTTTATGGCGTGAAAAACAAAAAACATCCAGCGAGCGGCGATTCAACCGGCACAAATGTCTTACTGTCGAGAGAGATCAGATAGGAATAGCCAGCACTGACAGGAAGTCCACGGTAACTCAAACCACCACTCTGTGCAACCACGGTGAGCAGGAACCATCTCAGAACTCACATCTTGAACCTTGAGACAGATGGGCTACAACAGCAGACGACCACACCGAGGTTTCCACTCTTTCAGCCAAAAACAGGAATCAGGCTACAGTGGGCAGAGACTCCCCCAAACTGGACACCTGAAGAAGTTTTTCCAAAAGGTTAAGTCACTGCGGGTTGTGCGTTATCTTTCTGTTCGTTTTTCTCAGTATATAAACAGGGAGCGTGAGAAGAGATCAATTTGATCAGATAAGAGAATAGTGGCCTGCAGCCGCAACACAGACGGACAGGACAGTGAGGGATTATCCCCATCACAACAAGTAAAAATAGAAAAATTCCCATGAAGCTTCCGCATCAACTCCCTGACCTTCACTTCAAATCTATTCATTACTCACTAGCCCGTTATTCCTTCATTCCGATTTTCATTTAATATCAACTCCATGCAAAATCATCTACTGGCTCCAAAATTTCTGGGCTCCCATTCAAAAATGAATCAATGTTCTAGCGTAAACGGGTTTGACGCGCTAATGCCTCATTCGGTGCCCCGGAAGACTGGAAGAGCGTCCAGCCATCTGTCTCATTCATCTTTCTTAGTCTTGCTCTCCTGCTCCCACCTTCATATCAGTCTCCCATCTTAATGTCCTCGTCTAATCTTTCCCCGACAACAAGCGGCCGGGTACAAACGAGCGGCTGCAATTTAGTGGCAACTCCGAGTAATTACAACCCCATTACCAAGGGCGCCCGAGAGAGCCCACCCACAAGCCAGCACAGAAAAACAAACACCAATGCAGATGGCTTGGGGGGGGGTTGGGGGGGAATTATACAAAAGCCATCACGTGTGCAGAGACCCTGAGGAATAAGCAAAAAGGAAACACTTATTCAGATTATCCTTCCTCAGATAACTCGAGGAAATCAGCCTTCTTTAAAACTAGATACCACATACAGAAAGATAATGCGGAGACGGCTCGTCGGATGAGGGACGCAGACTCGTGAAACACTCCCTGAATGAATTACGCCGTCAGAGGTATCGCGTTAGTGGCACGGCAGGTTAAACACGACCGAAATTCATCTTCCACTGTGCACACAAAAGACAAATTTACGGTCTGCAAATCACCCTGACCTAAAATCTGCTGGCATTAAAGGCTATTCCATTTGTGTTTAACAGTGCAATGCACTGCCTGACTTCATTACCATCACTACCGAGTCTTAAGATGTATGTAAAGCCTCTGTCTGCAGAACACGGACAGTGAAAGCAAAGTAATATTGATTAGATTTAATTGGAGCTAGCTAACATTTAACAGCAATTTCATTTATTGTCAAATTTTTATATATTCGTACCTACAAAGCCACTTATATTTGATTATCATATACTAAATTACATGTTAAGGCTTTTAAGAATTTAGTTGTTGCTTTGATACATGCATACATTTAAATCATACATTTCAGATGTCCAGAGGTTGCAGGTTTGAATCCTGAGGATGCCACAGTCACTCGTAGGCAGACGCCATTGGAGCAAAACTGGTATGCAGAAGAGGATGGATAGCGCTTTGGGATCCGTACCTTTATCATGCCTCGATCATCAAAAGATTCTCCCGATGATTAGCAATATATAACCGGCACTTTCCAGATGGAAATAAACAGGCGAACGCATGTTGTGAAAGTTGATCGGTATTCAGCATCATACCAGGAGGCACCACTAGATGGAGCTTATTAGCCTGGCTGGTTGTAGGATTTTCAGGAGAACTTCTGGTTGTGTATTGTGTTCAGTTACTGGGAATGAATGGAGCTAAATGGCTAAAATAATATACACCTGCTTCTTGAGAACAAAAAAAAAAAAAAAAAAAAAAAAACTTTAGTTTTGCAAATACAGTATCGATCATTTATTACATATAGACGACAGTCACATAAACGGACAATGATTCAGAGGTCAATTTATTTCATGCCAAACGTGAACGATAGTCAGCAGAAGGCCAACGCCAACAGCCGCTCACTCCCTCATGGCGGGTACGCATTCCAAAACGCTCGATTACTCCCTTCTTGTGAACGAGCAAATGAGTGGTCGGCTCAGATTGTGTACGGATTTTATTTCGCCCCCTTGTGGTGAACGTAAGCTATTACTCCTGACCATTAAAATGAAGGAACTGGAAAGCGCATGTAATTTAAGTTTCGGCTAGATTCCATCGAAGCCCCCAAAAAAAAACCTCTCGCTAAAACATGACCATCAATAATCGATATTCAACGACGTCCCTATTTTCATGATTGTTATGCGGGTTATCTTTAAAAGTCCTCCAAAAAGGATTTGCATGGTTTGTTTTTGTAAAGAAAGGAAAATCAAGTATTCGACAGTCTGCAAAATATACCGCAATCACTGAAGTAGTTAAACAAACATGCCAGATCGCCTTCTTTAAGCATCTCAAACGCAAAAGATTTGGGGCGGAAAATAAATAAATAAAATAATTAGTCCTCCTTGCACTATTACAAGTCACTATAATTTCCACAGTAAATTTGACTGAAATGACAGATGCCATTTTTCAAACCAATATTTTCATAGGCCATACGGTATTCACTGCTGTTCCTCACAAATCCCAGAGGAGAGAGGTTTTTTAACTACACCCAGTCACCGCCAGTTATCAAAGCCACATGTTTTCATCTTCAATGATTATGCACAATAAACAGACAAATGGGAGCTTTAATGAATTAGGAACATTATCCAATTTTATTTGGCTCTTACATTTTGTTCCTAAATCAACAATGTTTAAATTGACTGGTGAAATCCACAGAGCGTAAAAACCACAGATGCGGCTGCCCGACGCCCATTTCAGAGACGGGCTGCTTTTAAATGGATCCTATTATATCTCCAGGCTCAACATAGCTGATTTTACCCTGATTAGTTTTCAGGGAAGTGGCTCGGCTTTTTCGCTCACTGGCACGCAATATAAAGGTCTCGTATGATTTGATGCGAAGCAAACGGATTATCTCGGATGTCTGCGAAAAGCTGTGAAGACTTGGATTATGATTTGAGAAAATACAAACTCACTTGACGTTTATAAATGCATCCTCCGGAAACCTATTCGGAATGGTTACGGCATTAAACAGTCCTCTAACGTTCTGGTACGCTGCTGCTTTTTAACGCGCGTCAAGAAGCGAGGCAGGACATGTTGCGCACAAAAAAAATAAATTTTAATAACTCTGAAATATTACATTAGGAATAACTGGCCAACACTCAGGCTATTTTCCATTTCAATTTCAGATGCTTTTAATGTGACATTTGCCAATTTCACCTTCCTGAACAACCACCGCTCGTACTCGAACGCAGTTAATGAATTTCTCTCTTGTTTGAAGGTTAAAAAAATAAATAAAATAAAATAATGTTAAGACCTGGATTATTTCTATCTACAAATACAGGCATTACTCAGCGTTTGTCGAGCTGATATTTGCCTTCAGTGTCTGGTTCTGCTTGGATGTCTTATGTTTATAAAAGTGTGTTTAATTCAATTTGTACCGCAGCGTGGCTGAATTCTCAAATCAGAAGGTATTGATTTAATTTCTACAGCAGCATGGCTCCGACAGCACGACGAGTTCTAAAATGCCACCATTCTAGCACTTGTATAATAAGCGAACATTATAAACTATATAGAATCATTGAGATGGTGAAGCTTTCTGGAAGATGGCGTTTATTTAACGTTCGTGGAAGGAGTCTCCAGTATTAGGACTTGAAGCAACGGTCATTAATTTTCCCCAACAGATCCGGAATCGTTTTTGTTTTTGGTTTTATCATCGTCAAGAGAGGTAAAAAGGGAAGCCGGAGCAGGAAAGACCGATCATAGCTGTTGTTGTAAGCAATAAATGATTTCCTCTCACAGACCGTGCACAACGTTGAATGAAAATATAAACAGGTAAAAATGTACAATATGTTGTTCATTAAAATGTTAAACACGGTCATTGTTGGCAAATCGCCGTGTATGAGCAGAACACCACTTTGGACTGTGCTGGTGTACAAAAATAATCTAATTCTGCTTTGCATCAGGCCATAGATTTGTATAACAGTACGGTGCGTCGTGCGTTATTCTTTACAAAGGCAATATTGTTTGCACTGAAAGCGATAAAAAAAAAAAAAAAAATTTAATGGATTTTTAAATGAATACTAAAATGGAAGGCAAATGTCACAGTGAAACCATAACTGAGCCATAAAATAAATAAATAAAACCATGGAACGCCATTCAGTCAATACTTCAGGGTGCTTAAAATACAGAAAATTGCCTAGCCAGAATATAAACCATGCCAAAAACAAAAACTTTACCAAAAAAAAACACACCGTTGGATCAAAAGTACACGGATTAAAATGACACCCTCACATAGTTAGCACTCAAAATTCAGAGAAGCCAATTCAGAAAAGAACAGTGTCTGGTGCGCGGCAAGTGATGTTAAGCAGCTCACGCCGCAGTTATGCATCTGACAGTTCTGTGCTTCAGCTGTCGAGCTCCATTTATTTACCGTACTCGCGGCCGATAAACTGTGTCATCCGATTCATATTTTCTCGGCATCACTTAGCCAGCCGAGGAAAGGACGAGTTGCCAGCTGCCAAGTGCTTGCTTGGCGTATTAAGAAATATGCCAGTGACCGCAAACTGATGCGAACCCAACAGCTTCCAGCACTCGGTTTTTGTCTCTGAAGTACTAAGAGGACTGTCGGATCATTCACAATAAACAGCCACGTTGGATCCGCGCTCAACCTGTCCGCTGTATAAATACTCGGATTTTTTTTTTATCCATGATTGATATCTGCAATACTGGAAATAGCAGGCAAGCAGAATAGAAAAGCAAGGCAGCGGAGAGAGAATTAAATTAGCAGTCGGGGAATATACACCACGTGTCCTGCATGTTTGCGTTACTAAAAGCAGGATGAACAAATGCAAGGTAAATCCACTGTACCTCAAGCTGATTCTGCCGTTTCATATTTTTCTAGCACAGCACTCCTTTGAAAGAACAAATCCAGAGCATTTCCCCAGTGGGTCAGCTCTTGGGCTGCGCCTTAACATAGTGTAGAGAAAAACTCGTGTATTATTGGGCAAATCCAAGGCTAAATTAACACTTTAAAAAGGTCCGCTAGGTGGAATTCTTAAGGGTATCTATAGGAAGAAATGGAGTACATATTCCATAATATACTTACGGAATTCATAAGTACATTTGCATTCATGTATAATTACCTGCAACTACGAGTCATTGCGTTTTCTTAAGCACAGAACGGGCCCTTTATATCTACATAGGGAGCGGGTCCACCTCTACGGAGCCGCCAAGTCGCGCCGCTACAGTAGCCTAGAACGGACAAACCTCTAGAGAGCGTCGTTTCATATTTTGTGGCAGCATGAATCGGGAAGGATGCTCCAGAAAGACAAGGAAGAAGGAATCGGTGCTTGCTAACAAGTCTGAGAACCCAGATTTTGTAAATATGGAAAATATCCTTTATGTAGCACGCAGAAAGCAAGGGAAGGTGAATGTTAGTACTTGGAAGAACGCTACAGGCACCTGATGGCGACCGTCCGCTCTAATATTCGCTTGGAAAGGAAGGGACGTTCACGTGGTCGAATCCTACATAGTGGACCTTTAAGTAATCCTCCCAGTGCAATAATGCGTGCCCTGGAGGATGCTGGGAAATCAAGTGAAGTCCATATGTGCAGATTTTACACATGATCAATAATAATAAAAAAGATATTAGCTTTGTTTAAGCAGCCTAATATAATAATACTCTAATATTTATTAGACAAACAAATGCTGCTGTGGGGATTTCAGCTCAGAGCACGAACAAGCCACTTTCCTGTAAAGAAATGAAGGCAGATGGTATAAAGAAAAAAAAAAAAAACCCACGCCGTCTATAGACTGGTACGAAATAAGTTTAAAAAGAATTCCCATGTAGTAACCATTCCCACGTAAAGCCTAAATGCAATGACTTGCAACTTAGGGGTTTCACCATCTGCAATCTAGAACACCAAAAGATTCAGAGAAATCTCTGCACATAAGGGACAAGGCCGAAAACCAACACTGAATGCCTGGGACTTTCGAGCCCGCAGGTGTCCCTGCATTAAAAACTCACACGGCCGTATAAAGGACATTATTACACGGGCTCAGGAACAAGGATGGTAAGCACAGTTTGCCGCTGTATCTACAAATGCAAAGCCAAAGCTATAGGACAACAGACTGTTGAACAACTGAAGATGCGTATGAAGAAAGAACTTCACTTCCAAAACTTCGATAACTCCCGTCCTCACTTCCCAAACTCTTACCAAGAGTTGATCAAAGAAAAGAGATGCAAGACCGTGGTGAACATGCTCCCGTCCCAACTTGTTTGGAACGTGTTGCAGGCATCAAATTCAGAATGAACGTATATTTACAAAGTATCAGTTAGAAAAGTGAATCTCTCAACTTTTAATGGAATAGAATAAGGTCAAAAAATAATTCGCCCATCATTGCATTCGGTTTGGATTTATTGCGTCCCAACTTTTTTGGATTCGGGCTTGTGCATGTCCTGTGTCTCCCATCGCTCTTATGCCTCATCGACTTTTCAATTTTTCAACATATTTGTAGGTCTCTGGGAGGCACTAAGCGGTTTCAATATTACATTTACGCATGATCACAATTTTGGCCCCTTTAACCAACACCTGCCAAATTATATTAATTCTACTGCGAGTAAACAAAAATCTGTAAACGCAAAGCAGTTAAATGGAAGAACATGGAGATGTAAATCTATGACGGTAAGTGCTTTTCTTTAAAAAAAAAATTTTAATTAAAATGAGTAATTGTTGAGAGCGTGCTACCAAGGAATAAAACATCAGGCCATGTGGTTACAGGAAAATAAGCAACCTGATTTTTATTTTTTTACGTATTGGGCTAGTGTGTGTAGGATCTTCTGCTTTAAACCATTCAGGTTGAACTGAATGTCTTGCAGAACAGAGCTCAATTTCATAAGTTTGCGTAGAGAGAAAAACAACAAGAGGTTTGTTTAGAGGTAACTTTTTTTTTTTTTTTTTTTTTCCTTACATATATTCACATACCCCAGCATTAAATGTACAGATGTGCTCATAAGTTTACATAATCCGGCAGAATTTATGAAATAAAGGCCAATTTTTGGAAAATGACCGCCTGACACCGGTGCTTGAACAAAACCACAAGGACTGCACAGACGAGCTGCAAAATAAAATAAAAAAAATTTTTTACTGTGCCAATGCCATAAAACAATATTGTTTATCGATCTGGGCCATTTGCGTGATTTCAATGATCATTATGGGCACACCCACAAGTATGTGAAAATAAATGGCTTTACATGACCATCCTTAAATAAAAGAAAAGTTTTCTGCATGATGAGTCATGCGCCATAAAAACGGGCCAATACTTCACAAATGCAGCCAGGGTGTGTAAACTTATGAGCACGTACAGTCAGACAGCTGTAGTGTTGGAAAACGCTGTGGTAGGAGAGGAATAATACTTCAGGACATGCCGTTATAGGAAAACTTCTGGGTCGTAATGGTGACCGATACTCGCGTCTGTCCACATCACACCACCTTGTTGTTGATTATTTTCCTAGAACGGCACACACAACCAATATTACACAAGGTTTGGCTTCAGACATGCGACTATGCATCAACTGAATGCCATGGGAGATGGAGACACGGTTTGTTTTATTACGATGAGACTTTTTTTGATGCTCGTCTTGTAGCCTAAGGCTTCACTTAGAACTGCCCGTCAAACACCTTCACAGGCTCAGAAGGAAAAAAAAAACAAACACCCGGATGTACTCGAGAGGCTTAAACACGTCCACGTAGCTTAATATTCACTTGGTAATATAATCCATTAGTTTACCCTCCTCTTTTACGGGCAGGGGATGTTATGTTGTATATGCCAGGCTGGATTTGTCACTAATAGAACATCCGAAATTACACATTAAAACACTTTCCAGGCAGCTCTCATCAGCGCCGGCTGCATGATGAATACGGCAGTCACGCATATGTAAATGTGCCGAATGATGGAGCAACAGGGAGCAGCTGGAGCGACGCAATCGCAGAGAGATGTTGGACCTGGCATATTTAAACAGGTGGAGGCAGTAAAATTAGTTATTGTGAACACATGATGGGAATTTTCTGGGCAGCTGGCAGCAACCATTACCGCGCCACTGGCAGAAAGTGACAGAGTGGCCGAGGGTAATTGTTCTTAATTATTGTAACCAAATGAAGGTCATACCACAGAGGCAGTAACAGTCACGGGGAGAGGAAGAGCAGGCCATCAGCATACAAATACACCTCAGGGTCTGTGTGTAAAGCTCACATTTTCTAAATGCAGATCTGCTACCAGGATTTACCGTTTTACTTATTTATTTTTTTGTTATTATGATTTCCATAATTCCCACCTTTTAAACCAGCATACTTGTATTTAGTACAACTAGTTCCAGAAACGCCAAAAGACCCGTCTCTACTAGCTAAGCATTTCCTTTTTTCAGTCGTACATTTCAGATAAACATTAAAGGCTAAAGCTACCTGACAGGAGACCAGTTAACCCGGCTTGCTAATATTTGCTAGCTAGCTACCTAACTTCCTGTAGCTTAAAAAAAAGGTAACCCGACTTCAGTTTAATTATAACCGAAATTGGTTTTTTTTTTTTAAAGTTACAACACGTACTTTCATCATGAACAGCTAACAGGTGACGCAACATTGATAGCGTTAGCAAAAGCTTGCCAACACAGTTTTACAATACTTAGCAAGCTAGCTACACACACACGCACGCGCGCACGCAACTAAATGAACACGTTTCATTAGATTCTTTTGTTAGGATTTACCAGTCTTTCAAATAGAAGACGTTCCGAGGATGAGCTAGATTAGTGAAGGGCAACAGCTAATGGGGTGGGTACATTACGGGACTTGGCTATGATGCGAGGTTCGAATGACAAAAAACAAACAAAAAACCTGACTGCTTTAATGAACATTTTATTGACTTTTGTTTTTACCATCAGTGGAATGTACAGTTGTCCCTATGCCGATATCTGCACACTTTTTTTTTTTTCCAAAAACTTTTCCACAGAAAATTATTTAAAACTTGTAAGAAGTTTTTAATAATAATTGTAAGAAGGCGTGGCTACACTCGGACGTGATTGGCTGCAGCCAAACTTCACCACAAAATATGTTAGCCATATTTACCAAAACCTTTTGAAACCGCGAGAGCTTTCGCAGGAAAAAGGCTAGTTTAATCATGCTAGCTACCTACCCATATGATGGCTATATTTATAGCTATAGCCAAATTAACAACATCCAGCATTGTTTGTTGAACACAAACTACCAATAACATTAGGATGGAGTTTACAAGTAGGCTAGTTAGTCTACATTGTGCTCGGAATAGCCACACGTCCCAAGTAATGAGATATTAACACACTGCACTGCTGGAGCGTTTCACACCGGCATGATGAATGGGTAATGTTAGTCACATCAATGGCAGCGAATTACCAGTTCGATACATATCCTTCCTAGATGCATCCGTGATAATGAAATAAGTCCAGCTGAAACTATTCAAGCTCTCTGAACTGATGCAAAATTGATTTCCACAATTAAGACCTTGGAGATCGGGACAAAGGCGTGGTTCCAAAAGAATGGGTGTACCGGACTTCAACTCTCGTATCTACAGCACAGACTGGCTTCAAATTTAACATGACGGAGGCATTCCGGCTTCATTTCTATAGAACGTGACGGAATGCTGTCCATGACGTCTACGATCAATGTTTTTTACCCTTTGAAATTTATTATAAAAAGGTATATTTGGCAATAAAAAGAGGTAAAACAGGAGAATAAAAATCTACACCGTCTGTACTCCTCTTAAAGTACAGATTTAAAATGCAGCGCAACATGCTATTCCACTACACGGGTGTGCAAATCAATAGCCCAGGCACCCAGGACAAGCAATCTAGGGGAGTAGATGTTTTAAAATTTTTATTTTTATTTGTAGTCATCTGGAGGAGGAGGGGGTATTTTTTTACCAACAACCAAGAAATAATAATAATAAAAAAAAATTAAAAAAAAACGAACTTCTTATTGATTTTGGTGAAATAGATAGTCATCGTATGCAGTGTTTAAATGCAACACTTTATAATGACGCAACACTTCAGCTACAGTACAAGCTTCTCATTCTGGATCTAAAGTGTAGCATAAAGCATTCATAAGTCTCCTGGATAAGGAGAGAAAATAAAGATGCAAGCCAGAATAACGTGTGTGTGAGAAGCGCGACACAGCGGATCGTACCCAAAAGGCCTGCCAGTTTTTAGTACTTGTTTCTTTTACTTTGTACTAAATGCGCTAGGCAACTAGCTTGTCATACGTTGCTATGTGTTAGTGAATACTTTTAGCCGTTTCGTTGTTTCAGTTACTTGGTGCCTGAACAATAGACCGTAGGCACGTTTACGTGTCAAGTGGGCTAGCTTATATATTTACGGTTTGCCTGTAGTATGAACACTAAACAGTCATTGTGGCAAGTTCCTGCCGACTCCAAGATACTGTAAATGTATAGTTAAACAGTTAATTAGGTGGAGCGGTCTCTAATAAAGGGTACAGAAAATCCGCATAACAGTTCACAGAAGGGAAAAATTCCATCATACAAAAGCTTGCCTTGGTTTTTAGCATTCTATGTGAAACTTATTTATTTTTTTTTCCTTGTAATGGCCAAGGTTGAAAACTCATTCGAGTGTGCAGATCTTAAGAGTGTAAAAGACCTGCCTCAACTTCTTTATGCTTGTATAAACCCAGGTGTCAGGCAGTTTATAGTGCGAGTCAGTAGGGAAAAACACAAGCACGGCTAGTGGTAAAGGGCAGGGCGTGCAGGTTGCACCCTCGGCTCGAGGTGAGGAAATGGTAGCATTCTGTGGTGGGAGAAACGTGTTCATCGGGGCTCAGACTCGGTGGCCACGGACGCCAAATTAGACCCGACAGCTTCGATTGCAGGTGACAAGACGGACATCTATAATGAATGAAGTACTGTTGCTTCTGCACATGGTCGGTGAACTCACTGGGCTGGAAAAAGTAAAAAAAAAAAAGGTGTATTTTATATATCTATATCTATATATAAGAAAGATGAGCTCTGAACATCATGAGCGTGTGCGCAGGGATGTGTACTTGCATCCTTCAAATAAGCCTACCGGTTTTTTCTCATCTCCCAAAGAGGCAGAGCTGCTTTACTTTAATTACTCCTACTTATCAGGTATTAAGGTTACAGGGAGGAGTTGAGGCAATAACACACGGTTTGAAAAGGAATACAAGGCTGTCCAAAGGGTAATTTAAGACCTGGAAACATGTGTGTTAATCCCATACAAATTAAGGCCGCATCAATACCAATACAGGGATCGTTCAAATACTGTGCTCATGTACTTGTACCCATACTGCTACCAGGTGACATAAGCCTGATGGCCCATGTCCACCAGATGTGGTTTTTGCACTGGCAACACCCTTGACCACATTTACAAAGTACTCACAGAGCATCTATCCGCAAGTCTTTTGTTGCTAGGTTACAAAAAACAAACACAAACCAGTATTTCCGTGTTCCTTCGTTATGAACGTCAAGTCTCTAGAAAGGTTACCTGAAACGATAGAAAGAAATCACGTAACTTCAAATATTCGTAATAACCCTTCAACGTTAGATCATAAATAACTGGATCGTCAGTGACCGACAGGATCAGTTTCTCTTCTGCCATTGTTGACAAGCTTGCGAACGCAAGCCCCGCCCCCTTCTCGATTTTGATTGGTCAGTGATAGACGGGACATTGAGGAGCTCAGGTGTATGAATGAACTCAAGCCTCATTTCTTGTAAACCTTTTTAATCGACAGTGCAAGGGTAGCCAGCCTGTGTCAGAAACATGGTGCTCGAGTACGAGTGTCCGGCACCACACACTTGCGAGACGTGAAGCAAATATGCAGAGAAACTGTTGCACATGGACACTTCGGTTCAGCGAGCAATGAGCACAGTTTCACGCGAGCTCCGATCACCGCACGCTGTGCTCGCTGATGCTACTCTGCATGCTCTCCGTTCTAGATGATGTTGAATTGCAACACCTTGAACATAAAACTCGGGATCATTCCTAGCTTAAAAGGTCTGCGCCACATTGACAGTCTGGTGTTCTGCACCACCAGCAACCCCACTTGCCCCGAGATCTCCCTTACTTAAAGAATTGAGAAGAACAACTGATTCCTTGAAGGCAACGACAGATGAAGTTCAGATGTTGGGTTCTTTTGGTTTAAATAAAGCTTAAAAGTAGTATACATAAGTATACATTTATGTTGAGCAAATATTATTCTATTAGTATGCACAGGATCTGCAAAAAAACAATCCTTTATCTGTGCCAAGACTTTGCTCTTTCTCTGCCAAATATTGCCTGATTGTGACTGCATACACGCGCACACAGACACGTGAAGCAGTTCTGCACCTTCTTCCCAGCCTGAGAGCAGAAGAGATATTTATATCCGTATTGTTTTCCATCGAGATCCACTTAGTCTGCTTCAGACCTACTTCTTTCCCTGCTTAAATTTTCCCCACCAGGAAACAGGGGAACGCTATAAATCCTTTAAAAAAAAAAAAAATAAATAAAAATAAATAAATAAATAAAACGGCAGGATTTCATTACCTCGATTACGGATCGGAATTTCCTCCTGCTTCCAAACACGTACACGTCAAATCAAGCAAAACATTAATGGTCACACGGGGTGGATAACGTTACGGAAAGAGCTTAAAAATCATTCTGTAGTTATGCGGCTTTAATTGCGTGCTGACAAAAATGTCAGCGAATATTTTGCCGAGAGTTCTCTGGAGCAGAAAAGGTGGCTGTGGGAATGGAAATGTCAATCCTTCAGTGTGGTGCGAGATGATGTGTTTGATAAAGCAGTCACTGCAGCGATATACACAGTTCAATGGCCCTCACACTGGGTTGCTTTCACCAGTCAACTGACAGGTGGGTGATGTGACCAGGGCAGTAATTTTGCAAAAAATGAAGGAAAAACTATTAGATCTGATACTTCAAAGCTTTGTTCTTAGCCTATTTAATAAATTATTATTTTCTTTTTTTGGGTCAAAATCCTCAGGGGTTTTTCCTCTTTCAGCCAAAAATCGAAAGAGCCACAATTTTTTCGGTGGTCGAAATTTCAGTGCATCCTTAAGTACTTGGCTAATGTCAACATACCATGATAGATGCGACTTCACATTAATGAACTCGAAACATTCTGCATTTCCCCTTGACAGGACACAACGGCGCTTGTATCGGTCAAGCAGGAAACCAGAATCAACGATGTGAGCTGAAGGAAGGGGGCGGGGCTTCTAGGCGTTAGCCAATATCAGAAAATTCAAAACGCCTAACAGTTATTCCGCCAATTTACTGCTTTTTTTTTTTTTTTTTTTTTACCATATTGCATTATTATTTTACCTGCCAATTTCATTGGGAAAATAGAAAATCTTTCGGCATACATTTCAATGCATTTACAAATGCATGAAGGTTCGCAGGTCTCCGTTGGCACCAGAGCTGCTCTGGGCAGCAATTCTGTTTGAGAGTTCACAAACAACCTGTCTTCCAAAGGCCTAACCGGCTCATTTTGTGTTGGCAGAGCTGTTTCTAATTAGCATGTCATTGGCAAAAAAATAAAAAATAAAAAAATAAAAAAAACCCCGACCTCTGTTATTGCATGTTTAAGTGCTTGCAAGATTCCATCCATATTCAACATTCTTTTCTAGCTACTAAAACACCAAGTTAATATTTATGATCTAGCAATATTTAGAGCCAAATAAACCTTGATATTACAACCATTGTGGTTTGTATTATATTACTATACCAAGACTCAATTGCTAGTGTGTTGTCAAAGTCAATCAATCAATCTAACACCGTCAATCTGACTTCCTGTTTAAGGAATGAAAGAAATACAACATATGGAACTAAACCACAGATAAAACGCTATTTCATGGGGACTTCAGTGTACAATTTAAAAAATATAAGGCCTACATACAGAGTATGCAAAAGGAATTAAATTAACCAGGTTTTTAATTTTGCTCCAACCAGTTTAGGAACCTTTGCTGTTAGGGAGCAAGTACAAACGCTCCGAACAGATGTACGAGTGTGTGCGTGTTATTAGTCTTCACTCACTCGGTGATCTCCTCGGTAACGGTGTGTTCGACCTGGAGACGAGAGTTCACCTCGATGAAGTAGTGCTTTCCGTTCTTATCCACCAGGAACTCGACTGTGCCAGCATTCTCGTAGCCAACCTGAGGGAGAGGAAACCGATTTAAGGACCCCACACCGCTAAGGCAATTAAAAGACATAGATTAGTGTCGTAGACGCTGTCCCGCTAAACCACCAAACTTAATTAAGACCATCACAACACCATTAGTGTCCGACAGTAATGGGTAAAAGGTGATTTTTTTTTTTTTTTTTTGTGAAGTGGGGAAAAAAATAAATAAATAAATAATAATAATTTAAAGGAGGAAAAAAAAAAAAAAAAAAAAAAAAAAAAAAAAGAAAAAAAAAAAAAAAGGTTACGCCGCCAGAGTTTATTTCAACAAACTTGATGTAGCTTTATGTTTTCAACAGAAATATCAGCACACCCAGATTTTATTACAAGTAAAAATATTGCCGGACCCTTAAGGCAATAAGATGATTAAACATTTAGAGCTGACCTTTAAATTTGCTGGCTGGCTGGGAGCATGATTATGAGAAAGAGGAGAGGCTAGAGCAGGCTGGAGCACAGCAGGTAATCCGTTACCAGGTCTTTTTTTCTCCTGCGCACAGGAGTCTCTCATAAGCCCCAACCCAGATTGCACAGGGACACGAGCCAATAGATCTTCAGCTCTTCTCAGCAGAGTGCAGCTTCACACTGCTCTAATCACATGCCCATCAGCTCGAGCCCCCAATCATCAGCGTGAATAAAACACAGCCGGCTCCAAAACAACAATTACAATAAACTCGCCCTAGATAAATTAATCTTGCATTAGATCAAAGTCCAAGTCAGGGGTTGGCAATTAAATTTGGCATCCAGCCTGATAAGTTTCCAGTGCTGTTAATTTGGGGGGGCCAGTGTGGTTTTGCAGGTGCGGCAACACTGCCTCACACAGCCCACCAACTTACAGGATTCAATTACTAACTGGTGGTTCCAGGTGAGAACTATTTCAACAGCCTACT
Organism: Notoglanidium macrostoma; assembly: GCA_030068235.1. Lineage (NCBI taxonomy): Eukaryota > Metazoa > Chordata > Actinopteri > Siluriformes > Auchenoglanididae > Notoglanidium > Notoglanidium macrostoma. Next base: position 4,318,723 of record JAQQZR010000011.1, on the reverse strand, counting down.
CATTCTCTAAAAGCAATAACAAAGGGTCTATTAAGGGCTCCCATCCTATTGTCAGGAGGTCACAAGTTGGTAATCAGCAATGCTAGAGAGATCCATGACCAGGATTCCAGGTAGGAAGGATGGCGTTCCTCTCTCCTGGTTATTACAGATTCACTAGACATCCATTACCTCTCATACAGAAGAGACTAGATAGCGCACAAAAATACAGTATGGGTGGGCATTATGAAAGGAATAGCACATGACTAACTGTGCGGTTTTACAAAAACAATACATGCCAGGATGGTGGTGTTATTTCCATTACAGCAGCATCGTTTGAAGCAGGTTGTTCCACTTATGCCAGAGTGATTTGCCAACGATAACAATTTTAACACTGTGGAACATCCACAAGTCAAGTCAGTTCAGGCTTTGCTTACATTAAAACAGCTGTTCACTCACCAGCCTGTCCTTTTCTCCGCCTTGACGTTAATGAGACGGAAATGCAGCTCGTCTTTTTACAGAGAATCCAGATAAGCATAAACGCCTCCGTGTTGAAGACTTTCCCATGCTAAGAAACTTCATAAGGGTCACGGTGCTTTGTAAAGCTCAGACACCCAGGTCTCTCTCCATAAAGGTTTCAACATCTAACAAAACACCACATCAACAATTCTATATTTTCCATTAGGCTCAGATTATGTGAACAGTCAGCCATGCAAAAATACAATTGTATGAGCCATCACTGTAAAAAAACAATTACATATTAGGACGGGCGCATAATTTTAAACCTATTGTTCATTTTACAGTTGAAACTAATGTCCAAGCTGTGCTGTTAAACAAAATGATCGCGGATTCAAGAATTCAACAGTCTTGTAGTAGAAGAAAAAATCATAACGCCACAAAAGAACATCAAGATCCTCAGCTGCTACACAAAGGCACTTCGAGAGACAGTACAGATGGCGGCATGAACTGGTCCTGAAGACCGTTGTTGAACAGGAGTTGGGTGGGCAAAGTGTTCCCGACCCTCCAAGCAGGCCATCGCCTTCATCATAGCTGGGGAGCAGCCAAAACCCACCAAAAGAACATCTGCAGGCATCCTGACCTCCGCAAGGGACTGGCAGCTGTTGGTGGACCTTGAACAGCAGCTCAAGTTCCCTGACCATATTGCAGCTACCACCATGCAATCAGATGTAGTCCTTGTATCGGAGTCCACCAAGCAAGCTGTGCGGTTCTAGCAGTCAGTCCCGTTGGAAGATCTCTTGCAAGAAGCCTGGGAAAGGAAGCTCTCCAAGTATAAAGGACTGGTCAGCAAATGTCAGCAGGCTGGATGGCGAGTGAGGAGTCTCCCAGTGGATGCTGGATGTAGAGGTTTCGCCGTCTGTTCTTTAGTCGGAGCCTTCATCAACTTGGGCATCAAAGGAGAGCCATGTGTAGTACCACAGACGCAGAAGAGATGGCCTCAAGATGGCTGTGGCTCAAAAGACGAGAGTTATGGAATCGCAAGTAGCTAGCCATCTGGACACGAGCTGGTGGCTTGATCAGCCCTAGCTAGGTAACCTGGAAAACGGTGAATGATGTTCAAAGTCCTGAAACACCCCATGATTCCAGGATCATAACTGAACACCACATCAGTAGGTGCATGTACACAGAACACCACTATTTTTGCCCGCTTTTGCCACACCCAACTCCGTGTTCAGCATCCTCTCCATCACTGTCTGTACATGGCAGGCTTGAAAAAGTGAAGCAGTGAGGTGAGGCTGAGATTACTGTCCATCCTATCTCCTACTTACAGATCAAGACACTCGCCCGCGCACTCTGATGCATACTACCGACAGAGAGAACAAGACTGCCAGAGGGATGGGCAATGAACGGAGAGTGGTTTGTTTTTTAATCTCTCTGCTTGCGTCTCAACAGCAAACGTTCCTCAACCAGGTAGAACAAAATGAAAACCTGGTTCCATCAATTCCTTTTGCATACTTCGTGTGCATATTGAGATGCTTTTCTGCTCAGCACAGCTGTAAAGATTGGTTATTTTGAGTTACCCTAGCCTTCCAGTCAGCATGAACCAGTATGACCACTGTCCTCTGACCGCTCACATCAAGGCGCAATGTCGGGGAATTTTTATTATTATTATTATTATTATTATTTTTTTTTTTTTTTTTACACACGTAGTTCATCAGCTCTGGTCCAAATCAGTTCTAACTTGGAGCTTCTTCTTGGCTTGGCTTCTTTTCCATATGGAGAAAAATACAAGCAAACCAAAACGCATCACTACAAAACCATGCGAGAACATTCACTCCACTTACCAGCCAAATGTGTTTAGGGCAGGAGCAAGAAAAATATAGGAAGGAAGGTTCTAGACTATTGCATATTTCTTTGAGACAAATGTTGCTAGACAATTTAACACTGAGCAACGGCAGAGTTGGCATTTGCTCATAACTGTGGTAATTATCTGGGCAATATAGCAGGCAAAAAAATACCGGCAGAATGCCAAATTCACTCCGAAGAAACGTTTTGAAAATACTCCTCTGCTTCACACTTTGCAAAGATGATGTGCTGCCTTCAGATGCTTGAGCGGAACAATGGAGCTAATCTCAAGTATGTACAAGGATATCCTGACCATCAACATGTATTTTGTTCGGATTACGTTCCCACCGCATTTGTTCATTTGGGACCAGACAGAGAGCACCTCCTCTCAAGAGTCCAGAATGCTGACGCTCATTAAATCCACACACGGCAGCATTCTGCATTGCTATGTCTGGAAAATGTTTCCTCAAATTACACTTGGTGGATTTTCTAGCTCAGTGTCTGAAAACATGTGCCGTTGCTATGGTAAATGGCAGATTGATTCAATAGGAGTCTAAACAGAGAGGTCTAATAAATGGCATGGAAAAAATAAATAAATAAATAAATATATAAAAAAAAAAAAAAAAAGATAATGGTTGTTGGGGGGGATGGAGGTGAGGACAAGAACGAGGATGAGGACAGATGGCATTCCACAGAGAGGCATAAGAAGAGGGAAGGGGGCAAGGGAGATGAGTAATTACAAGTTTCACAGCTTGATACAATTTGTAATTACCTCACAGCGTCCACAGCACCAACATATCTAGGTGATGTGAAGTGTTCAGAAGTCAAGGGAGGGCATATGAAGGGGTGTTCAACCAAGGCTGAACATATAAATGATGCAAGAGACCGACGAATGTAGAGAAGGAATGAACCAGGAATGAAGACTAATAAGCACAATAGTATCACCAAGGTCAAATGAATATAAAAACCTTCTTCTTACATTCTGTTCATTGACCATGTTCAGATCGCTGGATTGTTTTTGTTCCTAGTTCAGCATTCGTACACTCACACACGAAGGCCAGGAAGAAAAGCAGCAGTGTCAGAGGTGAACGCAGGTCTGGAACGAGAAGTGCTGAAGGATCCATGTCAAGGCTGAGATCCCCAACCTGTGCGCAAAACCGTGAGAGCTGCAGCTGTCACCATAGCAACTACAGCCATGAGACAATGTCAAATCGACTTTCATGAGAACCCCCCCCGCCTCACCACTTCACCCTGCTCCAAGCACCACCACCTAGGTTTCGAATGTCATTTATTTACTAGCACTAATTAAATTTCACCACCAAAAAAAAAAAAAAAAAAAAATTATGACCAATTGCGCTGTTCTGCTAGAATGGCAACAACAAATGATGCAATTTATGAAGCTTTACCCTGAAAAAAATATCAATTGGGGAAAACACGCGCACACAGAGTTCGGAGATAATTGGTGTCGTGTTTGTAAGCGAGACATCCGTCTTACTCACACCACACCGCACGGTAATGCAGTTACCTTCGACAGGGACACAACAGCCAAGTCGAACACCATGGAGCGCAAACACTTTCATTCCCCTGCGTCACGAAGGGCACTCATTTCCTTTTACGCCATGCTGAACCGAGACGCCAGGAAAACACCAGGCCCGTCCCGGGGGTTAGAGAGTAAAATCAGTCTGTGCTACTTCAAATTTCCTGCCAATCATTGAGGCACAGAGCTGCAAGTCAATTAAACAACGAGGCTCGCAGGAGAGACGGAGAGAGAAACACTAGTGGAAAGGTAATAAAAGCAGGAGCTGGTCATTGTTTAAGGTCAGAGGGCAGCGTTGGCGCCATAGCATACCACAGAGCATCCATAATTGGAAGTAGCACTAACTGAGCAGCCGGCTCTTAATCCGATATCATATAGTGCTGAAGTCCTGGTTAAATCCGCAGTTGCATTCAAAGATGCTACTAGCCCTCTGGATCCTGGGCACACTTCCTTAAAAAATACCATATATAAAAAGGTGCTCCACTACAAATAATACTTTGTGACAAATAATCCACTTACACGAGCAGTCGATATTAACATGCAGTGCGCGAACCTCGACAACCCAGCTGCATTCTAACGTTAACTTAGCAGTCCTTACTAGAGGCTCCGTACATGCTCGCTGTTAATTTGTTTGAAGAGTTGGGTTTCCAAGATTGACCGCGTAGATTGACTTAGTAAGCGTTAACGTGAATGCATCAGTTCTGGATAAAGCAGAGGTGTTCGTAATCATTCATGAACTCTGGATTGATTCAGGAATTCAGCCAGCTGCCTGAGCAGCGTGGACACTGAGCAACAAAAACAGAAAATCAATATATACTTGTATAAACATACTTTGGTGGCTGTTAATACACCTGGGCGGCCCGCCCAAGTAAAGTCTATCTGCAGAAACGGTGATTGCGCTCGTAAAAACGGTCCTTCCTTGAAATAAAATGACAAAAATGGATCAGCAAAAGCGTTCCTAATTATACGTATAAACAACTGGCTGATGAGAGCTCCTGAGTATGCGCCACCGAGTTCGACGATGCCACAGCCATCCATGGCAGGAAGACAAGAAAGCATAACTGGCCTCTCTGGGTGGGATCTGTGGATAGCGTCGCTCGGTCATCTGTCGAGCATAATGATGCTAAAAGGGAGTGTCTACATGCTCGTGGATGAGGAAGAGGGCAGACAGCCCTTTCCTCAGGGTCTGCTGTTCAGCCACCCTGTGATACAGCATGAGCAGCAGTTTGATAAGATGAGGTGGCTGGCTTCACAGGTCTAGTAGTAAGCATTTAGTTAGTGTTCACCAGACCCATATGCTGGCGTAAATGCAAGACTGAACAGATACATCGCTGAGACCTGACCGTTTGGGTGCATCCTGAAAGACCCACCACTAGCAAGATTTTAGTTGGAGTAACAAACATGTCACAAAGAGCATCAATCAGGATATGTCAGCACACCACCAGGCTATAACAGACAGAGATTTTATTAAACTTCAAGCACTCGGAAACACACAACTGGGGCTAGCGCAGTAAGAGCACCCCCACGTGTGATAAAATGACTAACACACCCGCGTGGCTTATTACTTAAATTAAACATGATGTTTTTTGGCTTCCATATATGAGAAGATGATGAAACCTGATGAAGGTTGTGTGCAACATCGCAAACACGGACACAAAGATACGCACAAGACTTGAACACCTCGACAGAGACGGTAGGTCAGGTGTACCTAATAAACTGACAATTCCGTACATCTGCAAGCCCAAGACTAAGCATTTTAGGAGACCGTCTCATTTCAGCAATGACGCAGCCAAACTCTCAGCAGTATGAATCACACTCACTGATTCAACGTGCTACAATACTGAACTCAAGCTCAATGTGCATTTGGAGAAAATGATTTCCTGCCATACTGGAGGTGAAGAAAGACCGATTTCAGTAAATCAGCTACTTGAAATGGTGATGCTGACTTCAAATCAGTAGTATCAGGAAGCTCATAGTCTGGACAGTTTGGTATATACAGAGTACCAAGACGAACATATTGCGCTCTTTTCCATTTAAAAAAAAAACAAAATGAACCAACCGAACTAACAGCAATATTCTTATTTGCTCTTGATTTTCAAGTTATTGATGAATATTATGGGAAGGTATACCATCAGCTTGCACAGCATTGCAAAATTAGATTGATCTTAATGGCACGGATGTGACAAAAGCATTCAGAAAGGCTCATTCTCAAAAACGACTACTTGGCGACTTCTTCACGAAGATGTTCTTTGGCATACATTTTGCATTTTTTATATGTTAATAAAATCAAGACTGATCTACAGCAACACTAAAGAGAAAATAAAAATGACCGATTTCACGGCGCCTCCGAAATGCTGTTTTGAAGGCAGTACAAACACAATAAAAATGGTTTACAGCAGCAACGAAGCATACACAATAAAATGTGGCCTGTATTAATCTTTTCTGTAAGCAAACAAATTAAGTGGGTCCACATTACACTCTAGAGCAGGGATTCCCCAACTAGGGGTCGTGACCTCATCTCCTCTGGTTTCATTCAGTTATTGGCCAAATTAATAAGAAACTTCTATCAAAGTATTCTGATTCTATCAAACGTTACCACTGTCAGACAATCCACTTTTAAATTAACGCAGGTCATGTTGCGTCTCAAATCGCATATGAATGTACTACATTCTAGAACATTCAGTACTAACCCGAATTACGTGTTTTTGATGTGAGATTCATGACAACAGTGCAAAGTTTTAAGATGTCCAAAGCTTGCGAGTGCGTTTAACGTCGCTGTGCATAAAACAGCTAAACGTTTACGGTCGGACCTGGGATGACTTGGTTCTGATGTATCGCCTGCTGAATATCGCTTTTAAATCCTTCAGATGTACATAAGATATGCAGCGAGTGTGTGAATAATACGGACACATTGTGCTTGCAAAATCATGCGTCAAGTGTAAACCTTGCTGCTTTGTGTTGGGACGCGTCGCGCTCCCCCAGCGTAGATCATCCTAGAACAGCACAAGACTTCCCACTAGACGGCTAAGTCAGTGCAACGAGTATTCATCTCAAAGACTTGACTCGTTGAATGTTTAATAGCACATTTCCACCGAACAGATAAACCCGACCTTGAACTACCCGCATTCTGGCCGAGTGTGTCGGTTTGATCACATAACTCGTTGCCAGGTAATGACCTCCTCCACTAGTTATAAACGCAAGAGAAAATCTTACTCCAAATAAACCTGTAACACTTAATGCCGCCTCCTTCAAATGTTCTCCATGCACACCAAAGTGAAAACCCTTACATTTTCTACATTAATTCAAAATGTCAAAATATGAATCAATCATTTCGATTTGTTTGTTTTCTCCAAATGTGTGTCAGGATTTAATATGGCAGTTATTGCAAATTGTCAGACGGCGCTGCTGGACTGAAAAAAATGTAATCTGATACAACTATTTATTACTAGTAGAAAAACAGAGAATATGAAAATAAGTCATAATTGTTTAAGCCGTGACCTCAGCACAACTATTATAAGGCTGAGAAAACCTATTTGGAAAACCACGTTGTCATTTTATTGACGCTCCCTGGCACCCAGCACAGCCTCCCGTGACCAAAAAAAAAAAAAAAGAAAGAAGGCAGTATCATGCGCAACTTGACATGCAGAGACCTGCTGCACCAGCCAGTGGAAAAGCGCTACATATTCTCTTTAAAGAACTAGTCTCAGACGGTAGAACTGTTCCTTTAAGCCTTTACCGTTGTTTGAAAACCGTCTCCATTTAACCGCTGCTGTGGCCAGAATACTTGCTGCTTTGGTAAACTATTCAATAGAGCTTCAGTCATCGAACCATGACACCAAGTGATGAGTAATTTGCCTCAAGACTGCTGAACCCATCTTCGAAGTAATGGAAGTATTCTGAGGAACAGCGCTGAAGAAAATGCTAAAGAGGCACTGAGAGGTTTCGACTGCCTGAACACGGTGTCAGCACTGAGAAATCTGCAAAGCCTGGCCAAGTGTTATCTCCATCCTAACTTTCCTCTTCCCTCTCCTCTGCCATATGACTGAACAGATGGGGAGGAATTTCATTGCTCTCACCCTCGCTCTCATGGTCTCTCCAAATCCCCTCATTTCTCACTTATGCAAAATACACACTTTCGCACACTTTCTCTCGCCGCTACGCATAGGAGCCTTAACGGAGAGGTATTTCAGAGCCAATCGATAAACAGGGATGATGACGGCAAACATTCATGTGCATTCTTTGATATGCATGTAGTTCTTGGGTCCATATGTTTCGCAGAAACTGGAGATAAGCACAGCTGCTTAAATAAGAGGTTACATGTATGCACGGTGTATGCTCAGATCGACTTTTATTTACTGCGCCAATTCAAATAAGCAGTGTTCAATTATGCATCGGTATCCTTAGCTTCTACTATACGCGTGTCCAATAAATGCGTAAATCGCTGTTTATTTCCTTGCACGAGCCGAAGCACATTCGCCCAAAATATGTGCGCGTCTGATCTGCGTGTAAACCTCCGTAAACAGAGGTGCGATCCAGATCTTGCTTATAATTCAGCCGTATATGTGAAAGGTCACAAAGCACTGTGCACCATCGAATTTCTGCATTAATTTACTATTGTGTGCGCTTACCTACATTCACAGAACAGATAGTCCACACACACACACACACACCCCTTGGTAACATCTTGAGCATCGTTGCACTGTTCTTGACTTCTTTAATTAAATCATTACGCTGTACAGGAGCCAACAATTCCTTTCGCTTTAATTAAAAAAAAAAAAAATAAATAAAAATAAAAAAAAAAAGAAGCCACAACCAAATGCTGCAATATAGGTCTAAAGAAAACCATTGTGATTGTCGTCATGGTTACACACTTTGAGAAGCTTTAATTTAGAACCGCAATTCACTTTTTGATTGCACCAGTTTTAAACGTGTCCTTAAAGAACACCTGCCAGCCAGGCAGTGATGCAATTTGCATGGCCATGGTTTATGTGATGCAAAATCACGAGTTTCAGTAATGCCACAATATACTATACGATACTGAAATGCTACAGAGTAGGACAAGATGAGCAGAGGAGTTTAAAAAGGTCCACTATGTAGGATTTCAGGGCTGCAATAGCAAAAAAAGGGTATAGAAAATCACTAATTAAAAAATATTTATGAATAATTACCTGTGACTATGAATGGTTGCGTTTTGTAAGCTTAAAATGAGCCCTTAATATCTACATGGGGAGCGGGTCCACCTCTACACAGCCGCCATGTTCCGCCACTACAGTAGCCCGGAACGGACAAACCTCTAAAGCGCCTTCTGTGTTTCGTGTTTGTTTTCACAAGTGGCAGCCTGAACCCGGGAGGAAGCACCAGGAGGAAGACGAAGACGACGACTGGAAGGCAAGGCAGTGTGTGCGCTGGTGCTGGCTAACAAGTTTGAGAACCCAAGTTTTGAAAAATGGAAAATAATGTTTATTATTCAGCACAGAGAAAAAAAAAAAAAAAAAAAAAAATGGGAGTGTGAATGCAAGTACTTGGAAGAATGCTCCAGGCACCGGACAGCCACCGTACGCTCCAATATTCGCTCGGAAAGGAAGGGGAAATCCGCTGAATCCTACGTAGTGGACCTTTAAGTATAGTGCTGCAAATTACATCACTATTAATGGGTTAATGTGCCAGAATTTGTGGAAAAATACCAACCGTGTTCATCTTTCATACAGTTGTGACCTATAGTCCGGCGACCACAGCACGTACGATCCCTCACTGCATCAGTCACTGAGAACAGAAACGTTTGAGAAATCCTACAGAGCATGACGCTTCCGAATTGACGAAAACAGGAACTCTAAATGAGCCGATTAAATGAGGAAAGGGAAGACCATTAAAAAGTAGCGCAGACATTTTAACAGCAGAGTCCACTCAAAACAAACGTCCTTCAGCCTCCTGCTCATCAGAAGCCCCTTCATACTGCAGTTAATGAATTCTTCCTGTTAAGAGGGGCTTGACAACAGGCACTTTTTAAAAGTAATGCATTGACATTTTTAGGTTACCTAAGCTTCATTTACTGATCATTAGACGATTACCAGAAATCGGTTGCAAACCATTAAATGGGCAACATTAAGCGACGCATTTCAATGTGACTCATCCGGTGCATTCTGAAAGAGCTTTTCAAAAGTGGCAGGCACGACGGCTCTTCAAAAATGAGGATTTTTTTTCTTCTTCTTTTTAACAAGTGCCGTGTGCGCGCAAACCATGTTGCACAAACTTTTTCCAAGAAACTTTTAAGGAGGACTGACCCTATGCCTCATTTCATCTTGCATAGCCATTATTTTAAATTATTAAAAACATGAAATGTTTAATAATTCATTGTTTAATACGGTTTTAATGCATAGGAAAGTCTAAAATCGCCAGGAATCTCTCAGTGGTGGACAAACCACTATACCAGGTGCTGGGACAAGAACTTTCCGTATTCAGGTCATAGCTGCCCGATGGACAAATAAGGTCGATGAACAGAAAGGGGGGGGGGGGGGGGGTTTAGGAAACACCTGGTACTTGGTCACTTTTGCAAAACAGGAAATAATCCAAGCAGCCAATTATTCGGCAGCAATGCATAAACATCATGCAGACAAACATCAAGACCTTCACTTAGAGTTTCTAAACTTTACACAATAGTGCGAAAAGCAAAAAAAAAAAAAAAAAAAAAAACATCCAGTGAGCAGCATTTCTGTGGGCGGTAATGCCTTGTTTATGAGAGAGAATTCCATCCTTACCCTCGTTACGCTGAATTGTGGCATCACAAAATGGCAAGCAGCCACGTTTCAGCCTTCTACGCAAGAAATACAGATCGACTATCCAAACAGATGACCTCAGACGGCCAAAATAGGGAATTAAAGTGTCAAGAGTTATTTCGGTCATCCGTCTGAGTTTATTGGTATTATTCGCATCCCCCTCCCCAACAAGATCAACAAACTAAACATTAATCCAGCTGTAATGTCGCGTTATTTGGAAACTGAAGGTAAATCGGGAAAAATCCACCACAAGCAGCAATGTCTCAAAGCTAGCCCAGTTATCCTCTGATAAACTGCATATCGATCCAAGCTCAGTTTAAGCCTCGAGTCCATTTTGCATGAGCTACACAAGCTCATACCCTCAAATCACTTTTCCTCCTGCTGGCTACTGTGGAAATAAATTGGGAATTTTAAATTTAGCACCACTTTAACAAATCTGACCTAAATGCTGATCAATATCTATATTTATATAAGGCTCAGACATGCAAGACATTTTTGAATAACGGGGTACAGAACAGGCAGGAACGGACGGCACGGACGGCTCTAAAATAACAAATCGATAAAGATCCGAGCTACCGTACATTCAGAATGGTTTTGCGAGTTAGTTCAGCCAACTGAAAAGAAAGCAAGCTGTACATGCCGTAAAAATAAAAACTGGTTAAAGCTAGGCTAGATTAATTTGGGGAAACCAACAAAAGTAAGATAGATTTTGAAAGTATGCAACTGAAAAATCCCACCCCCTCCCGCCGAAGCCACGCCTCCAAAACGCATGAGCGTGTACCGCCTGACTACTGCTGGAGGACGAGCCCATGTTGATGGGAGCAGCGTGACGTGCAGTCATCATAATAACCAACTACTTCATGTCTCATTCACATGTGTAAAAAATAAATAAATTAATTAATTAAATTAAATAAAAAAAAAAACCAACATCATCATAACGAATGTAAACTATGAGTATTGTTAGTACTCCCAGCTGCCGACTAGCTCGCTATGTCTGCAGTATGTCTGCCTAGCCTTGTGGAAGACTCCAGTCACACACAATGGATGTGCACATGTAGGCAGGTGGGCAAGCATGTAGGCCAAACAATCCTTTCATTCTGACAATGAAACGTCTGGACGGGCTTTTTACAGCCCTGCAACTGCCACGGAGAACAGATGTTTTTTTTCCCTTTTTCCTGCTGATTCATTTCTATCAAGATGTAAAGAGAATTTCAAGAAATACAACAAAAAATGCCTCAGAGGAGAAGAAAAAAAAAAAAAAAAAAAGTTACCTACCCTAGCTTTAATGGTTAAAAACACCTGACGATTACCACATCTCCAGGTCGGAAAGAAGCTCCGTAGTATACATGTACATTGATCTATAAGCCACATTAAATTGAGTGGGATATTGAACGTCTTTTTTTTCTTTTTTTTTTTTTTTAAATGAATCTTTCGATTCAGTCTCGTTTAGCTGCTGCCATGTTTCCTTGAAGCCTCATATCGGTTCTGATGTCAGGTCTGGAAAATACCTGCCTAAAAATATACCCTCATGTAAATAAATCAATATATAGTTAGGCTTAAAGCTGATACTTCTGTAACTCAATATACAAGCAGGTATTATTTTATTTGTGCAATCACTGTCCCTACAATATTGATCGTTTTGTTAAAGTGGCTATTGTATATTCAATGTTAAGGTAACTCCAAGCACATAGATAAAGGGTAGTATTAATTTACAAAATGGCTGCCCTACTGTAATGCTGTAGAGACAACTGGGGAAGCGGTTCCGGTCCGAAGCTAAGCATTAGGGTTTGCTAATTACATTAAGAATGAACCCATCTGATGTATGACTTTCATCCGACTTTGTCTGACAAAAACGTAAACAAACATCTTCAAAAGTTGTCAAATAAGTTCATATTTCCTGTTTTGTAAAATGGATTGGTCTCCTGCATTTTTGATGTCAGTGCTTTGGCACCCATTTAAACTTTCATGGCTAAATTAGACATTTTTAGGCATAGAGGGTCTCTGGCTATTAGTCACATTCCCTCATGCAAGTTCGCCAAGACGCCAAATAAGCCAGGTGTATACAAACGAAAAGAAAACGGGATGAAGGACTAACTTAAGGTAATGATAAATGACACATCACATCCTCTCGCGTGCTACATTCCCATGTTGTGCGTTTCCCTTTTTCAACGGTTTCTCCTGGGCCTGGTCCATATCTAATGCTCATGAGGCAGCAGGTTAGCATAACTGCTCGATTAGCACACTTTGTAAAATCCTAGCCATTACTTAAACTACCACTACTCATGGAATAGCAAGTCTACTATAATAAAGCCTACAACTAACCATTTAAAAGTATGACCAGTATTATAATGCTGCGTTTAAGTGTCGACTCCTGCCTTTGAGTAGACTTCACAAACAAACCATGAAGCAATATACAGAACCAGAAACATGGCAAATAAAAAGCAAAAGAGGACTAGAAACTGTCAGATATGTTTAGAAAAACAGCATAGAGCCAAGTGTGTGTAGTGGTGCGTCTTTCACTGGGTGTGTATACGTTATCTCCGCGCTGACATTCTCTACACAAGCTCAAGCGACCTAAGCAGACACTGACGTGCTGTCACCAAAATAAAGAGCAATTAGTTCAGCGAGCTGGTCCAGTGCACCGTATCTAATGAACAGATCAGTATCAGACAGCAGCCATGTGGCAGCACAACACCCTCCACTACACATTCTTTCAGATCTCGGCTCGAATCAGCCTTTCTTAGTCGCAGGATAATCTGATCTCTGCCAGTAATGACAATCAATGTCAATTCATTGCACACATTGTTCGATAAAAGCTTGGACACACGTCTTGATTCAGTCTCTAATCAGCAGAATATATGAATGGAGCACTTTTTATTTATTTTTATTCCACGCCTCATGGCTTCGGCATCACAGCAGTGCCATCTGGTGCATTTAAGGCACATTACAAATGGATAGTCATCCCTCATTCTAAAGCATTTCTTTTATATGGGGGGGGGGACCTGGTCTTCTGCTAGTGTAATATATTTAGCAGACTACTGCATGTGATTAAAATGGACTACCACTATGTATAACTTGGCTGATTACAGCTTACTGAACGTTTGCAACCACCCTTACCAAGCATGGATTAGAATCTATGGTGGCCGTAGCATGTGTCCAAGTACTTACGTCTGTGCTAAATAATAAGTATAACGCTCCATGTTTCAAAACTTCCTTTCTTCTTCTTCCTTCCAGATTCACACTTCGTAAAAGCACAAAACACAAAGTGCTCCGTAGAGGTTTGTCCGTTCTGGGCTACTGTAGCGGCGCAACATGGCGGCTCGGTAAATGTGGACCCGCTCCTTATGCATACATAAAAGGACTCCTAAATTTATGAAAACACAATGATTCATAGTTACAGGTAATTATGCACTAAAGAAAACCTGCTTATGAATATTATATTCCATTTCTGTTAACAGCGCCCCCTAAATCCTACATAGTGGACCTTTAAATTTGATCAAACATTTACCATTTAAATGATCCCCTGCACGGTCGTCAGCACCATTAAATACAATACTATAATAAACAGAACTATTAGACAGTCACATAATAATAAAATCATAAATCGTATGTCTATTATAATTATTGTGGAGGCAATTATTGTTGCCTTTATCCTTTTCCTTATTACAGTCGTCATCAACCCACTGATTGCCCTCTTGTCTCGCTTATTACTACAACACTTCACCGTGGAAATTATATAAAATAAGAAAACGCAGCATGACCTTTTCACGCGACTCGTATTGATTCATCAACTGCACCCCAATCACAGCTAATCTCAATGTTGTACAACAATTCCCTCCATCATGTGCATACCAAATGTTAAAAGCCATTTCCAGAGCTCAGGGTTTTACGTTCAGTTCTATGAAAGCCTGATGAATAAAGGCCATTGTGCTCGAGTGTGCACAGCCAGAGCAATCGCAAACAAATCAGAACTAATCAGCCATTTAAACAGCAGCAGAATGGAGCATTTGGTCATTAATGCGGATGTAAAAAAGGTCTTAACATAAAAAGAAAAGAGTCGGCTGTTGACGCATAAAATCTCTAGTAGCTTAGGGTTAGACTTTAATCGTGTAAATGCTTCAAAAAGCACTTTTTACAGAAACTGGCCCTTCTAACAAAGGAAATGCGTGAGCAGAGAAACTTTTTAACAAGAAACAGAGAAATCTGAGTCACTGTTCCTTTGTCACAGCAAAGCGAAAGATGGCCTTTGGCGGGGGTAAGAAAAAAAAAAAAAAAAAAAAAAAAAAGCATATGACTATAACTGTAAAATGCTTGTAGGAGTGTGTGAGGGTCTTGCATAATACACTACTACAAGGACATTTAGAATGCCGAGAGAGTTTTCATGTCTGTGTGGGTGTACTTAAATATCAGCACAGCAGCTCAGCAGGTTTGTCATGCACTTATCCAGCGTTGCGTCATGTTCGAGTTCACGGCTTTGATGGAGTCAGAACGGTGTGTAAATGTGTTGCGCAATACCTGTTTGGCCAAGTTGACGGAGTCTGCGGTTAGTCGGTCTCTGAGGTGGGGGTCTAACTGCGTGGCTGGAGCGATCTCCACCACCTTCTGGTGTCTCCTCTGGATAGAGCAGTCTCTCTCGTACAGGTGAATCACGTTCCCGTACTTATCACCTGCAGAACACAATGTGAACATGCGTCACTCCAGAGCATAAAATACCCCATGATATCCTAAAATATTACTACACTCTATGCTCACTATTGTTAGACCACATTATGTTACTATATAAACATCTATTAAACTGTTATACACCCTATAATATTTGTATTCTCGTGGTTGCGTCCGAGTTCATTTTTGTCCCATTAGTGGTGCAGTAGATCAGCACTGCGTTCTCGCTCGTGGGCCAGGAAAATATCCAAAACAAGTTCCTATAAAGAAGTCAGTATCATTCAAATACAATGAAATTGCATACAAGAACGTGTCGAAATTCTAGCACGCCGAAGGCGTCACCGCACAGCATCTTCTAGAGAGTGGAAAAGCTTACAGTCTGGAAAATGTACTAAAAAAAAAGAAAAAAAACAATAAATGATGAAGCATCATGACAGGCTGACTGCGTGTTACAAACCGACTCATAACAAGGACTGTTGCTCCTGTCAGAACCATCTGCTAACTTGTTAAAGCATCTTGCGAAAATGACGTTGTTTCTTAACCAACAAAAGAACTCATCTGTCAGCCAGGGAACGGCGCAAATATCAGCCAGGCTTACGAGTAATATGCTCTTGGTTTATATTGTATATAATCTAAACAGCTTGGTGAAAATCTGACTTCAAGTGACGACCTAAACATGAACGTTAAACCAAGTTTTGTCCTTCATAAATCACAACGATATGAAGATTCTGATGTGGAAGAGGACTTTTATTTCTCTAACCTCTAAAGACTGGATTTCGTTTCGTTACAGATTTCTTTTGATTGGATTCACAGAGGACCCAAAACAATTCCGTGTCGGTTCGGATTTGTCACTGTTCTCCATCCATCTTCTTTGGTTGTGCCTTTGAGTCAACAAATCTACATTTCTGTATGTCTGAATCCAGTGTTAATAACTTTACAACACAGATACGTTTATTACCCATCTCCAGGCCAATCATTTTTAGAGGTACTGAACACTTAAATGTGTTTTTTGAGCTGCAATCCAAATGGTAGGACTGTACTAGCATGAAACAGCAATACTGGTGTTGATACTGGAAAATTTTTATAAAAAAAACAAAAAAAGAATTTTATGGATTACAAATGGCTCAAAACGGCATCTACTGGTCCAAGTCATCCTGAACCTTGCAAGGCTGACCGAAACAATCATTTAGGACTGTTTTGTATGTATGTATGCATGTTTTCATGGTATGAAATTATTTATATTAAAAAAATAATAATAAATAAAAAATAAATAAATAAATAAATAAATAAAAAAAAGTGGGCCTGTTAACACTCTAATCAGAGGTCGGCGTACCCCCACCTCCAGCCCCTGCCTTTGAGCTGGAGTCTGGGAAACCGCACTCATTTTCACATATCCATGCCCCCCCACTCACGCCGGCCCCAGCCCTTCCACGCCCACCTCTTGGCATTTTTCAAAATTATGCAGTGAGTGGAGTTATGCTCAGAGCAGGGGAAGCAGTCACACCAAGTAAATACATGTAGACTGTTTAAAGTAATCAGATTTGGTTGATAATTGATAAAAAGAAAACAAACCGAATAGTTCTTTCGTACGTCCTTACAACAGTCCGAGAACTTCTTAGACATAGACAAAGCTACAGCTGTATCAGAAACATATAGAATTCAAAATAAAATTACTGCGTTTTGGTAAATGTCTGATAATTACAGTGCAATTTTTGCATTTTATCCAAGCAGTATAACTCAAACTATAGGTCACATGATTGTCCGACGATTATCTTTTACACTGATATTTCAATGACCTGAATTTCTGAAACCATCCGTTTAAAAATTGTCATTTTCACCATCATAATAAAAACTATAAAGGAAGAGTAACGGTCATGAAATTAATTCACATTACTGTATACGTGAACATTTTTTCTTTATACACATTAAAGCTTGGCTTATATTACTGATAGGTTGGGTTTTTTTTTGGTCGTCTGAAATGCCCTGTTCCATATGATGTTTTTTAACTAAACTGCACTTTTCACCATCTCCAAAATATCTGTCAGAAACATCAGAGACACGCCTCCAGTTATCTGCAAAGGCAGAGAGTACAAGCGTGAAAAATGTCCACTCTATTCTCCGAGAGGGGGAGTTATAATTAAAGGATAAAGGACAGACCCGTAAAAGCCATAAAACAGCGAGATGAAACCAGAGCTGGTTTTAAAGCTTTCTAAGCTGCGTAACGAGACTGCCTGAGGATTATCTACTAAACACCATACAACTCACCCAGGATTTGCACTTCAATGTGCCTCGGCTTCTCAATGAATTTCTCCACAAACAGGGCTCCATTGCCAAAGGCAGCCAGGGCTTCAGAGTAGGCCCGCTGGTAGTTTTCTTCCAGCTCCTACACACACACACACGCCACAGTGGGACTGAATAAAACTACACGTCGGTCAAATAAATAAATAAATAAAATGAGTAAGCTTTATTCCTGCAGCGTAAAACACCTTTTATAAAATAAATAAATAAATAAATAAATAAAGTCCAGTTGTAAATTGTGACTGGCTGAGCCATGGTGTAAATTACAAGTAGTATAATTAAAGCCAGGTTGCAAACCAATAGATATTTCCATTATTAATTACATTTTGACACGTAGCAGTGTACTACAGATCGTAAAGCCGGAGGTCAGTTTTGATTTGATTTAAGAGCAGATGAATAATGAGCCAAGATCAACAGAGTTGAGCAAACGGCAACAATAAGGAGGCTGAAATAAACGCTGGAGAGATTAGAAAGATGAAGAGGGAATCGTCTTTCGCTTTTCTTTTCATCTTTGTACACCAACCACTTTCCGTGACACATAACTGCGCCGAAACTTTCCGCCGATTCGGAAACGAGGGAAATTATACTTGCGACGGGCCGCTGAAGCGAACCGTCTCTACAGTCGTTTCTGGTGTCAGCGCTACACTACAGCGCGTCTCGAAGGGCCGTACATAAGGGAAATTAACACTTTTTAGCAAAAATGTCATCCTCAAATTTATTTTTTGGTAAATAAAGCTACATTTTGCTAAAAAGTGTTAATTTCCCCCACGTATGAAGACGTTTGAGACACCCTGTATAATGAGCAGGGATTGTGGAACAGGTTAGTCTGTTTCAGAAATGATAAAATCACAGCTAACGTGCGTTCTCGAGTGGTTTATTCAGTTATTAGTTGTCGACTTTGCATTACGCGGATCTGCATTAAGAGAACCGCACTGGAAGCAATGAAGCAGATGACGCCTCCCCAGCTGGACTCACCTCGTACTCCCGCACCACCCGCATGCCGCGGCCCCCTCCCCCGTACGCCGCCTTGAAAATGATTGGGAAACCGTACGTGTTGGAGAACTCCTGCACTTCCTGCAAGGAGGATATGGGAGCATCAGTTCCAGGGACGACTGGCACACCTACACACAAAGGACACAGAGAGGCACAGTAAAGATTGCGTGGTTGTCTAGTGACAAACTGTCTGGCAAGTATAAGTACAGCTGATGCAAATCATTTCTGCCATGTGAAGCACTTTGAAAAGGATGCAGAAATGCAGAAGCCATAACATAAAATAAAAAACATTTTACAAAAAAGTAGGATGCCAAAAGTAAGACAGTAGTGTATATAATGCGGCAATATAAATCAATAATTAATAATAAAGCTATTACCAATTATCTATTATGGAGAGCAGGACAGACAATACTTTTATATATTTATATTTATATACAAAGATAAATATGTACAGGTCTTGGCATCGGCATAAAGGTGGAGAGATGTTTCGAGGCCATTTCTAGTTGCTTTTTGAGCATAAAATTCATATACAAACGTGTATTATTCTGTACGAACCATTTTAATGGTTCAAAATGGTTCGACATGTTCGGGGCTATTTTACCACAAATTGTAAAGTTATATGAATGCTTATGAGGTTGGTTTCAAGCCATTTACAACTGGAAATGCAAGAACAAAGAAAACCAAAAAACTAATTGAGTAAAGCCTCAGATCATGTGAGCAGATCAAGGAGGCCAGGAGTCGTCCTCCATACCAGCCCCCTCTTCCTCCATACCAGCCCCCTCTTCCTCCATACCAGCCCCCTCTTCCTCCATACCAGCCCCCTCTTCCATGTTGAGTATTGTGCCAAAGAAATTGACATCTGCCTACCTGCACGGATAGCAATGGCACGAGCCTCCACCTTGTCGCCCATCTTCCGGACGACCTCAGGAGTAGGGCCGATAAAGCGCACGCCAGCGTCGGAACACGCCTGAGCAAAATCGGCCCTCTCGGACAGAAAGCCGTAGCCTGGGTGGATAGCGTCCACGTCATTCTCCTAGAGGACGGAGACAGGAACCATTCAGCTATTTAGTGTTTGATCTTAATACAGCAAGACAGACAGAAACATGAACATAAGAAGCCAGAAAAGAGGCCGAATCCACTGAGTGAATGGTACGCTAATTCATCCCAAGTCTGGGGAAACATTCATGGCAATCAAACAAATAAATCCCAGCTGGAGTTCCTGCCCAAGGCTTCAGATCCCAACAACTCGGCACCCCTCATTCCACCAGTGAGAGGCTGACCTCTGCCCGAGACTAAATTAACTACAGACGTTGTACAACTATTCATTTTTACAGCTTATTGACTAATCTGGTTCCTGCGCCTGGAACCATACCTTACAGACCTCATGCTTAACTCCACAGTAAACTTTGACATGCATTCAACATTGCCTGCCTTACATCCATCACAATCACCTTACTTACAAAGTGTACAAAGGCACCAGACTGGATGATTCATACTGAACAATCCCCTCACAAAACATCTAAACATCTAATGAAGCCTCTACTCTTTGGGAAAACTGACATGAGAGCTGCTTTTCAAAGCTGCTTTTGCATGAATGGATTTGGCTTTGTGGTAACATGCACACAGGTCATGAGAGCCGTTTTATATTATACAGCATGTTATTTTACACTCCTTTACACCTAAAAACATGAAGCTTAAGAATATGACTGGTTTAAACACTTCAGCAAGTTAACATGCTTGCTATAAAGATTTAAGTAGAAAAATAAAATCTATTCTATGAAGAAACAGCTGTTTGAGCTTTATAGAACAGTGCGCTTGAATTCTTGATTCTGATTGGTCACCCACTATGCAAGTGTGACATATTAGGACCACAAAGAGTGACTAATAAATTCCTGCTAAAAAGCATTTAAACTATCCATGCATCCATTATCTATACCGCTTTATCCGTCTGGGTCGCGAGGAAGCTGGAGCCAATCCCAGCATCTTCGGGCGAGAGG
>JAQQZR010000011.1:4272398-4291457 GCA_030068235.1 Notoglanidium macrostoma | reverse complement strand
AACAACAGTCCATCATTATCCAGTCTCTTTTAAAGTCATAAAAATAAAGAAAAACATTGAATTAGAAGGTGTCCAAATTTTTGACTGGTAGTGTATATTCATCAAGCAATTCCTCTGCACAATGATCAGCAGGAGGAAATGACGCAGGAGGTACCGTCTGGGTAAACAGGCCACGCCCCATCGTTATCATAAGCAGTTCACATTAGCGTATTGGTTTAATACCGTGCAGTCTGGTGGAGGCTGGGGTACAGAGCCGCCATGCGGACAACACAGCCTACTGTAGCCCATGGACATTTGTAGCTCTTTTTATAAAATTAAGATCATAGAATAACAGAAATTAACCTAACTCAAAGTCTAGAAAGTTAAGGTTTAATCCAAGTCATTGCAAGTTTTAATACAAGTAGTTATATGTCTGTTTCTAGGGATCAATGCTTGTAATCACGGACATCATTGAGAACTATGAGTGAATGTACTGACCTCTGAACCACAATTTCATGACGCTCCATTGAGCCTATTTTCAGGATTGGGGGGGATGAGTACGATGAAAACACTACCCTTTATTTTTATCCTACAAAAAAACGAGCATACTATTTCAATGACTGCAGTACATTTGAAGGTGTTGGTTTTCATCAAGCTTGTAAATCTACTACCGTCACAGAATGACCTAGTTCTCAGCTTCGTCCAACCCCCGCTTAAGGATCACATTCCACTCCAGAGGAACAATACTCTGCCTGTGTTGCCTCAACACGTAGGGGCAAAAAATAGTTTGGAAGAAATTGGAATTTGGCAGGATTAAAAATGTAAACTAGTCAGTCAATCCGGCCCACGCCCGTCTGTAAAGAACGTGAAATTTAAAACAGACCAAACTAACAGGACAAATGCCTCAGAGGCACTGTAGACGACGAGTCGTAGCGGACGAGTACTTCTGCTCAAGATATTTACGCTACATTAAAGGCTAATTGGCAACTTGGAATTCTGAAAAAAGCCCCCTTTAAAATTTCAACTCGTCAACTTGGGGTAGTTCACTTAACTTCCAGTCATCAGCATTAGAGTCATCACTAACATTAACCAGCTAGCTTGTGGCTAACACTACTCGCTATTGTCTGCTGTTTAGCTTCTTGATTATACTTATTGACGGGGCAGGGGATTATGGGTAAACTCAGCACACAGATAGATGCTGTGAAAAGCAGTATGCTCTGGTGTTGTAACAGTGCCTGCAAGACAACACATTCATGTTACTGACGGCTACAAAGGCCACACCTCTTTTACAGATACCGACAACTATAGACCACACCTCCTTCCGTAACAGACTAACAGGCTTAGAAAACACCCAGATCCTGATAAAAAAATTTTAAAAAGGGCACAAAAGATGAAGTTTGCGTCTTAAGAATTGTATAGTAGAATGATTAAATATTAAAAAATAAAAATAAAAAAAGTGACCTTGAAATATTGATTCTGTTTCTTGCGCAATGTGTTGCTTTTCATCATCACAGCTGTATTACATATATTAAGATACTCATTATAATACTCTTTCACAAAAATAGACAGCCAAACACTCTACCAAAGGAGATCCTCCATTACCAGCTATACTTCAGGCTGACTCAACTAGCGGCATCAGGTTTCTTTATACACCAGCATGCGATCATATTAACTGGCACCTGCTGGCCTTCCTAAGATATCAGTCAAAGGTGAAGCACTGACTAAGCAAGACTCTGTAGTCAGCACTAGCAGGCAGCTTTACTCGCTCAACACTGCAGGACAAAATAAAAAGCTGTGGGTTTGCAAACATGCCAAAGCCTAGGGTTTTTTTTTCCTTTTATCACATCTCAAGAATCCTTTTTGAGACCATGACAAACAGATGTGCTTTTTCCTTCTTCCTTATAAAGGAGGTAGAGACCGGGCTCTTCAACATGCTCATTTACAGACACGGCACATTCAGAAGAAATATCTAACTCCAACCCACAAGTACCGGAAAATA
This sequence comes from Notoglanidium macrostoma, assembly GCA_030068235.1. Taxonomy (NCBI): domain Eukaryota; kingdom Metazoa; phylum Chordata; class Actinopteri; order Siluriformes; family Auchenoglanididae; genus Notoglanidium; species Notoglanidium macrostoma. The sequence continues at coordinate 4,289,479 of JAQQZR010000011.1, read as the reverse complement.
CTGTAAATATTCCTACAAATCCTCACAAGATGTTCAGCTGAAAATGAATTAGATCACAGATACAACAACGACGCACCGACATCTGGAGTACTGCTGGACGGCAGCACGAAAAGATGTTTAAGTTTTAACAAGATATTTTCACGTTGTTAAGAGAAACTTTTCTTGTTGCAACAATATACTATTTATCTTATGACGTGAAATGAGAGACTTTCATCACTCGAGATGCTTTGCTAGGCCTTTACTGCAGCCGCCATCAGTTACTGCTTGTTTACGGGTTTTTCTGCCTTCGGTTTTGTCTTTTGTCACGTGAAAACCATGCTCAGTTGGGATGACGGACTTGGCCACTTAAGAACATTTCATTTCTTTGCCTTGGAAGCTCTTGGGTTCCCTTCACAGCACGTTTTCTCATATGTACGCTGAAGTGCTGTCCTACCAGTTCTGCAGCATTTGACTGAATCTGAGCAGAAAGTATAGGTCAATGCAGCAGAATTCATCCTGCTACTTCTATCAGTCGTCACCTCAATAAAACCCAGTCGCACTGTACATGCCCATGTACACCATGTTTATCAGATGCCGTGGTTTGCTTTGGATCCTTAGCCCTTGCTTTCCTTCACCATACTCTTCTCTTCCCATCATCCTGGTACGAATTAATCATGGTCCAAAGGATCTCATTCCAGAACCGGTCAGGATTTCTAGCAAAGGCCAATCTAACCTTTCAGTCTTTGAGTGTTACCAGTATTTCGCCTCTCGAGATAAACCCTACATGAAGGCGTCTCTTGGACTGCAGACTTTGACTATGACCGTCCACCTTCTCGTGAGTGTTCTTGACTTGGCTAGATGTCGTGAAGGGATGGTTCTTTTTTTTTTTTTTTTTTTTTAAACCAAGGAAAGAATTCTACGATCATCCACTGTACTTGTCTTCTGTGGTTTTCAAGGCCTTTTTTTTTTTTTTCTCCTTCTAAAGAATGCATGAAATTGTTGATTTGACCACTCCTAATGTTTTTGCTATCTTTCTGATAGGTCGGCTTTGTTTTTTCAGCCTCCTTCATTTGCATCCACACCTCTTTGGACTGCACACCGAGAGCTCCCATGAACAGATGCCAAATGCAAATTAAACACTTGGAATCAACGACAGACCTTTTTTCTCCTTTATCTGTCAAGAAATAACGAGGAAACAGACCATAACTGGCCAGGAAACCACTCAACTGTTCCTTTACATTTGAGCCTGTAATAATGTAGGGACTGTATAAAACAAACGGCTGTAATTCCTAAACAGTTAACACAATATTTGTGTGAACTCTTGAATTAATACTGAACGTTTACAAAATATGAAAATAGTGTCAATACTTTGAGGGGACTAATTTGTATGAAATGCTGTGATTTTACAGGACAGGGTTCAACAGTCAAAATGAGAGCAGATTATGTGCCAAAGGAGGAGGGCACTGCGGTGCTTATAATTTGCATATTCATGCATATTCATACCTCAAAGACTTTTTAATGAGGGTAAAAGTGCCGAGTTTAGTACCTTCATGGACATGGACCATAAAAATAGCAAGCAGTAATCCTACATGGATTATTTGTCATTACTGAAAATGACCGGTTCAGAGATCCTTTAACTAGATTATAGAATAAAGAGACAGCTGCAAAGTGGTAGCTCAGTGGTTAAGATGCTGAACTAGTGATCAGAAGGTTGTGAGTTCAAATCCCAGCATTGCCAAGCTATCCCTTAATTGCTCAACTGTATAAATGTCAATAAGGACATAAATGTAACGTAAATGAAACTCAGAGGAGAACTTCCTCCATGCCTTGTGGTGGTGTTCATTCATAATAGTTGTCATACCAAAGCTACCAAGTTGCCTGTAAGTGATTAAGTAGTAAACTTTTACATCATTCTCCAATGTAAGGTTGAAAAAGAACATGAATTTTTTTTTTTATATATATATATATAATTATTTTTAAGCATTCAGGAAAAATTGAGATGTCAAATAAAATCTCTACTCTCATACATCTCATTTCCATATACAAACATTTGCTACTTAAAGAGTAGTCCCAGGTATAATTGGAAATGAGCTGGTAAGTTTTACTGAGCATCTTGGAGAATATGCAGCAGTTCTTCTGGAGACTTTGTCACACTTTGTGTTGACAATTCTATAAATATATATTATATTTATATAAATATTAGCACAGTACTCCGTGGTATATACTATGCAAATGTGCACATAAATTAAAAAAATAAACACAGGTTTTAAAACTAACTTGAACCATTTTTGTTGGCAACCATAACTAGCTTGCTCTTATAAAAGACAACAAGCACAGACAGCCTTCAGCTCAAATGCATTTCTTTCCTATGTGCACTGTGAATAACGTGTTGAGTAATACACACATCCGGATGGATGAATGGATGGATGCATGCTTACCTTTTATTTTTGCACCGAGGAAACTATGTGACCAGGAAACTGATCACGAGTCTCAAGAAAACAGCAGACCTGTAAAGCCCAGATCCGGCGTAACTTTCTGTGAATACCAAACCTGCGTAAGCCAAACCTACAGAAATGCTAGTGACAGAATGAATAAAGCCTGCGCTCGAGGGCTACAGACCGCACGTGAATGTTTATTATTAAGAACAGCGTGTAAGAACGGCAGTGAACAGAGGTGCCTTTAATTTTTTTTTTTTCCTCGACGTGGATCCGAGGGAAAAGGAAACTGACTAAGTGAACTTTCTGGAAGCCAGCTACTCTATAATGAGTCGAAATCAGTCGCTATTGGGTTCCAGCTCAGTACCGTATTTTCGCGTGCGTCTACTTCTATTTCTCGTGCTTCGGTCAGTATGCCGCTCGCCTATTGGTTAGAACAGCATCCGGAATTCCTTATTTGATACGTTGTCATTGATCTGATTGGCTGGCTCATGGGTTGACGTCACTGAATTTGTCACAGCTGCAGTCACTCAAAACCTACTCTGTACGGAGCGCGTGATTGGTCAATGTGACTCTGCACTTCCTAGGTAGGCGGGACTAAGCGCGCAGGATGACATCGTTTGATAAAACAATGGTTCTTGATAGATCTATTATAAGCTTCTTACTCATATATAGTCTCTGATCGATATGGTGACGTAGGAAATGACTTTTTTTAAGTATTAGAATGACACTTTGCTAGACTATCTAAACTTTTCTAAAGCAAGCATGGCTCCGTCCTGGTTAGCATGAGTGTAAACCTCAGGATTCCACACGATATAGTCCTCACTTTATTAAAGCCTGTGTAAGTGTTTATTCCAGAAACTAACTGTGCTGTTTAAATGAAGATTAGGGCCATTACATATCATACCAACATCTTTTCCTCATATTAAAGGTGCAGATTCGAATTGACATTTGTGTTCATTTTTATTTAACTTTAATAAGGAGTCATCATTTTGAACCAATTAAGTTCATGTTAAGGATTATAACCATTTTAACTATCCCTAACCCTGCTTTTCACCATTATTACCTCTAAATAAAATAAGCCATCCATTTCTGGAACTACCCTAAAGCATATTGACATATTACAGAATCTTATTATAATCTGTTTGTTGTATAACATTCAAGAGGCAGAAGCTAGCTGTTCTTAGAAATGCTGAATACACTAATACACGCTGACCATGTTGCTATAAGAAGGCCTCCAAGTTCTGTTCAATGATAATATAAGGACATAAGCAAGTCTATTTATGAGGACCTGACTCAACACTGTTTGAAGCAAGTGTGATTTTAGGGCTGCAGTTTGCTCACTGCTAAACTAGAGGCTGAAAGCATCTGTTACACATTAGCTCAAATGCAAAAAAAGAAAATGTCTTGAATTACATGTGGGGTACATAGAACATTTTATCCAACCTGTTCCACGAGTTCAATCAATGTAATCTGATCTCCATAGAGACATTTTCACATAAAGCATTTTCATTACTTGTCTGTAGTTATGAAAGGCCAAAACACAAAATTGGATTTGATTGGTGAAAAGTATAGGACAAACTTGTGAAGTCAGTCTGGTACAGTTTGCTGAGAATCAGAGTGGAAAAAGGCAAATGTATACAATATACATATTGTAATTTAAAGAACTGCATGTTTTACATACTGGAGAGAGTTAGAAAACTAGAACAAGACAAACTGCTTTTTCTCAAACAATACATTTGTGATAAAAACACAAGAGTCTCAGTATAGAAACACAAGTCCCAGAAGTTTATTTAGCAAGAATAACAGTTCTGCAATGGAACACGTAACTTCAATGCTCCCTAAATGACAATATGAGCAGGAAAGGAGGAAGGGTGTTTTTTCCAGACATTAAGCCTAAGCTTAGCCTAAACCAGAGATTCTACAGTGAAACTCCTTTTTAGTCTAAGACTAGGCTTATTCTGGGAAACCAGCCCTTAGAATAAACAGTTAAAATTACACTTAAAAAAATACATTCATAACAGTAGAAAAGACAGATTGTCACTATAGAGAATGCAACATTTTAAGCATAATACACCACCCTTCCTGCAAGTTGTCCATGCACCAGCCTCCATTGTGGACTTGAATTAAAATTTTGCTTATTATTGACCGGACAAAGTGTTAAGCAGGTGCTACAATGACTGAAAGTCTTCAAAATGATGCACACTGACAAAAGTCAATACCAGGCAATTCAATCTTGCCTTTAAACATTACCACTGCTCTCACTACCTTTTCCCACTAAGGGTTTGGCTTTCCAGAACACACTTTCTATAAGTACACCATGCACACTTGGCAATACCTTGCAGGAAGAATGTTGTACACGGCTTAAGTGCGTTTATTCCCAACCCGGAAATAGTCCACTGAATAATCTACAAGAAATGGATGGATGGGACACAGTGCAGCATAAAAATATAAAGACCATACGTTCCACATGGAAGTTATTTTACATCGTCAATACGAAACTTACACACAGCAACCGCTCAAAACAACTAAAGTCAGCCTATGGGGGGGGGAAAACAAACAAACAAACAAAAAACAAACAAGTGTTGATTGGCTGGGAGATCCTCATACACGAGCCCTCAAACCTCTCTAGCCCAAAACAGATCATGGCATTTACTTAGGACAGGACTAATGGAGCTTTTTAAGAACAGGCTTATGTTTAAGACTAAAACCCTGTCGCTGCTTTGTCCTATTCGAAAAGGCATGTAGTAGTAGTAGAACAATTCCTTGAAAAATATTGCTCCCCTGTTCATACCCTAGGTTACCCTACACCCAATCTACCTGCCCCCCTCCCCTCCCCCTTTCCCCAAAAAGTTCTCAGTATCTAGCCTGCGTGGTTACTACAGATTCAATTGCACTAAACCGCAGCTATTCAACTAACACTACATATATATTTCTGGACCACTTGTAATTAAAAGCCCCTGATATCCATGATGGTTGTTCACCATACAGTTCTAAGACCACTGAGCAGAGGTTGCATGAGAAACATGCAGAGTTAAAGGAGAGCGAGCAAGTTCGAAATCAAGGCAAGCAGAGAAGCACAGGAACATGCCAAAACCAAATAAAGCATGCATTTGCTGTTCGCCATAATATATATGTTATATAACTTTTAAAATATTGATACATGTATTACATAGTATACTTAAGTTTTTTTTCCTTATCTTAGATTATATGTAAACAGTTCTTTGATTTTTATGGAATAACGAGGTGAAGACAAGGAAAACAAGTTGGGGGGGGAGGAGCAGGCAGAGCAGAGGACAGTTGAACTGAAGGAAAGAGGAAAAAAATGTGGTGTGAGAACTAAGTAATGGAGAAGCGGTAGGAGGACGGCGTGAATGCTTGTTGAAGGTTGACAGTGAGTGTGCTGCCCACTGTTTGGTCTGCTGTAGTCCTTTGGGTTTCCGGGTTTTACTTTGCAGTCATCATCTGGACAAACTCTGAAAGGGAGAAGGCCTGATCAGTTCATGCAGGGTTCAGTCAACATTTTAAAACAAACAAACAAAAAAAAAACCTTCCAGTTTAACGAATGCTGCAGTAAAACACTGTCCAATGCTTAAAAGTCTGTAATAGCCTGAAGCCAAATTAGACGCATCGTATGCATCAACACACCGTTGTTTACATCAACATCCAAGTAGGATGGTCATTCCTATAGCACCGAGTATTGCATGTCCAATATTCATCTTATAATACTTGGGTTTTTTTTGTTTTTTTTTTTTAAAACATATACATTATCAACCCTGCTTAAACATTGTCATTTTAAGATTAAGAAGTTTTAATTAGGAGAAAAAATAAATAAAAAATCAAGACCAACATACAACTTCCACCTTTGTTTAATATGAAATTAACTTCCGGACATTACGTCGACCCATTTATAATCAGAATGCCTGTATAATCAGCACTCCATCATGGTTATGACAGCTTTAGTGACTGTCCCCACCCCAAAAAAATATAATGGAATAAAATAAAATTTAAACAACCGCCGACCTTCATAGTTGACCTGGCCGTCCCCGTCGACATCTGCCTCTCGGATCATCTCATCTACCTCCTCGTCGGTCAGCTTTTCTCCCAGGTTTGTCATGACATGACGCAGCTCTGCCGCACTGATGTAGCCATTTCCGTCCTAAACGTAAACAAAGTCACTCAGTAGGGCGATGTCTAAATAACCATCTGTAAAATCATCTAAATCATCTGTAAACGGAACAAACATTAAGCATTCGTCATTCATTACCTTGTCAAAAACCCGGAAGGCTTCTCTGATTTCCTCCTCGCTGTCGGTGTCCTTCATCTTCCTTGCCATCATGGTGAGAAACTCAGGAAAATCAATCGTTCCGTTACCTTTGGGTTAATTAAAGAGGTGAAATCTGATTAGTCCCGATTACATTCCTGAGCACAGGCATTTATAGCGAGCTGTGCATGAAGACTTCCCCTCACCGTCAGCATCAACTTCGTTGATCATGTCCTGGAGCTCAGCCTCTGTAGGGTTCTGCCCTAGGGACCGCATCACCGTCCCCAGCTCTTTGGTGGTAATGGTGCCGTCACCGTCTTTATCAAATAGTGAGAAGGCCTCCTTGAATTCTTAAAAAATACAAACCAACAAAAGATTAGTCAGGAAGAATTACAAGACAAGCCAAGAAAAAAGAAAAAAAAAAAAAAAAAAAAAGCATATGGATTAAAACAGGAGGTTTAATTACCAGCAATCTGCTCCTCGGTCAGTTGATCAGCCTGTGAACAGAGTAAACAACTAATAAAAAACTAACTTAGAAACATCGTAATCGACAATTTCACTTATTTTACTCAAACATGGCTTGGTAATGGGTTAAACCTTTTATCATAAAGATCCAAAATGGCTTAACAGGCAACATTTTGAGTCAAGATACATTTCACTTTTGGATGAGATTCAAAGTCATCCTACAGGAGTCTGGTGATGGTCATCTCGGATTAACAAGATGTGGTTTAATGGTTATTCATTAAACTGGACCTGACGGACTTGCATCTGCACACGAACCAAAGCACTGATGTACAGCCTTCATGTGGGAAATACTCCATTAAGACACACCAAAAGCCAGCTAATGACATCATAAACGCGACCTCAAGAATGAATGGACCAGCTGAAATCATACTGATGGGTTAAATGGAGAACTGGAACCATTAGGCTAATTCTCATAAGTGGTTATTTCTTTTCTGGGTTGCCTTTGGTTTGAAGAATTACAAATAAATTCCCAAACCACCCCCATTCGGTTGTCTATAATAGACAACATTATTTCGCGCGTATACTTTACTATATTTATTCAATTTAAGCTACGCAGCAGTTAGTTAGCGTTAGCCATATCGCAATATTAAATACGCATATATTCTCCTTAGCACAAGTAGCTTTAGCTGTTAATGCTTGACAACTGCCGGCTGACTGCATCGAGTTTACTGCGTTAGACCTGATGCCTAATCCCATTTGAACGATTAAGAGCTAGCAAAATAAAATATTAAATACTGTTTCTCACTACTAAACAAATTCAGTGCCTAAATACCGAGTGTCATAAACGATACGGTACAGTAGACTAGGTTAGCTAGCCGACTGGCTAATCTAGGTAATGCACTGCAGCAGTCGATCCAATGGTTAGCTAGCTTACTAGTTAGCTAAGCCATTCACTCAACAGGAGATACATTTCAATACGTATTTTGTGTGCAAACTACAAACTTCACTACTTACCATTGTTTACTGTGTGGTATTCGGGCGGTTATTCTGCTCTCCACGTAGATAAATTACGCAGCTAACTTCGCCTCTTTTCCTCTTTCCTTCCCGCAGATAGCCGCTGTGCGCCCAAATTTCAGGATCACTCCGCCTCCGTTCTTGGGTCGAAAGCGGGCCGCCGCACCCCCTAGCAACCAAGCTGTCGTTATGGTGCGCCTGCGCCAGATCGCAACAAAACCGAAGCAATTCCGAAAAGATTAAACAGAATCTTTCCGCTGACGCTTGTTCCAAAACACAAAAATATTGTCTAATATTTCTAATGATTAAATTAGCTTACAGGCATAAACACTAAATAATCCTAACCTTCCCCTGAAAGTTTGAACAGCGCTGTCAGTGGATTTATATATAGAAGGCGGTTGGCGCTTGTCAGCTGACCAGAACGAAACGATTTGATTGGTTCCTGTCCACCTGCAATGCGTCAGGGAGTCAGCGAGGGGAGGAGGGGATGCGCAGGATTCTTAAAGAGACAAGCCCATCCTTTGCGGTACACCCCAGGGATGGTGTTGGAAGACTTTAGTAGCCTACATCTTATTTCTAAAATAAGGACATTAGCCCTGTAATCGGGATTGTACAAAATAAACATGTTGCGAATGAAAAAAACACTGTAGAGGAAAACCATAATTATGTGTTGCTCCGGAAGTATTAGCAGCATTATTCCTAGGCAAACTAAACTTTTTTTGTACGTTAGTGAATCCGATCATTTAATTTGTGCAATTCACATTCCTGTGATTACTTCAGCATGTTCATGGTTTAATCTACAGACATTTACATACTGAGACATGTGAAGGTCATGATGAAGGTACTGTTCTTTTTCTGTGGCAGAATGATTGTACAACATGCACTTTAAATAGAAAAGAAAAATAGAATGTGCTACACAAGTCTTTTAGGTGGAGTTAAGTTTAGGTTTTCTGAAAGCTGCACAGGATCAAAATCATACATACAAGGTCAAGAAACACCCACTTAAATTAATTAGAATTCACTGAAAGCCCAATATTGGCATGAAATTCATGTCCAAGATGTCATATGAAGACTTTTGACCATAACTGTATCTCTGCTTCAGGGAGGACCGCCCTTGCACTGATTATTTTAATAAGGGTTAAAATAGCCAGGTGAGAGAGATGGAGCTCTTCTCTTGCATAATGAATTGTTCTAAATAAAGATCCACAGACACTTCACATCTAACCGGAAAGCTTTACGATTCAATTGTAATTCAGCTAGTCCTTACAAGGGCAAAAACCGCAAAGAAACACATGAGGCAGATATGAATACCAGTTCATTTTTATTTTATATGCTATTTTTGCACAGGGTTTCCATCAGCTCAATTTCTGTAGTAACATTTCATACCATTACAAGCATTAAAACCGTTAAACTCAAACTTGGAATGCTTTTTAAATAAGGATAAAACAAAATGGAGGAGGAGGGGAAAAAAATACATAAAACCATTGGTCTTGGCCTGTAGGGTTTTTATTCATGCACACTTGAATGCATATTACTAATTTATTTGTCATTTACTACCCAATTCTGCCCATTTCAGCACAAAGACAGTAACATTTTGGTCTACATGTAGAATAGCTTCCATTTATGCAATATAAGGGAATTTAAGCATAACGGCCTGTTGTGGCTCCAGCTCTAAATGGGCCAAGTTAATGGAATGGTCAAGGGGCATTTTTTCTTCATTAGTACTAACTACAACCTTGGCTGTCTCAGGAAGCATTCCATGGCTCAGATGCAGAGTGGCTTGATCATTAGGAGACCAGTTGAAAGCAACTAAATAGCGTTCACTCTGGTCCCATGAGCGAAAGTACGCGAGAGTACTGGGGGTGGAGCTCAGATGCACATAATCTCCATGCAGAAGGGAGCGCTCCTTCCCTCTCAGGTCACTCACGGTCTTGAAGAACGTGCGCAGAGATTTCCTCTGTTCTACCTCAGTCTGAAAAGCAGGAGGTGGGGCAAAAGATTAGGATGAGTCAGACCTTGGCTTCAAGTTTTTAGAGAAGATGGCAGGGGTGGACAAACCAGCCTAGCTAATTTACCCAGTCTATTACTTTCGAACATACAACTTTCAGGAAATGATGGGTCTTGTTAGTGCCTTGTTAAATTTGTGTCTTTGTTAGTGCCAAAAGGAAAAGGGCACAATCCACCATTTTCACATACAAGTCAGCTAAGTATAGTAAATGACTTGGTAAACAAAATTAAGGACTGGAGCACAGTCAGGTATTCTGGCCAATTCATTTTTTAATTTGTCCACCCCTGGGCAGGATTCATTTTCAGTATTCCTTGTACCCAAGTAATATGCAAACTAGTCATTTTTCATTACCTTATCACTCTCATTTGTGTTTGCAGAGTCCCACAGCATCACTGGATATACTGTATTCTAAATCAGGAAGGAATAAAAGTCAATGAACAAGAGCATGTGTGCCTTAACATCCAGATCACCATTCCAATTTTTCAAAAATCATACACATCTGATATATTTACCTCATCCTTTAGCCCGATTTCATCACCATAGTTGAAGATGGGAGTACCAGGTAAGGTAAGCAGCAGCAGTTGGTGCAACTTGACAGTTACAGACTCTACCATGTTGGCCAAGTGTCCCTTGACACGGTCACCCAAGTTCCAAGCCTGTCGGCTCCCATTCTGGGAAGAGAGACTCTGCACAACCTGATCAATCGCTGCACCAGATTTGTTTCTCAGGATGCCAGAAACAAGCAAATCCACACCAGTCTGATTCAGCAGGTCCTTCACCTCATCAGGTGATGTGGCCTGGGTGGCTCCAATTAAGACCCTTCAAATCAAAAGAAAAACAGTTTCATAAATCAGAAGGAAGAAATCAAACGCTATGGTGATAGAATGTGGCGATTTATGCTTACTTTTTCTTCTCCTCATTAGTCTGATTACTGACAGCCTCCCTTATGCTAGCCCAACCCGATGGTGCAATTCTAGCAACGTGCTCAACACCATATAGCAGGATACCATCAACACCTTTCTTCAACCAGTAATCAGTGGCAACCTGAAACCGGGGGGGGGGGGAATAAATAAAAAAAATAAATAAAATAAAAAAATCAGCAAGATTAAAGAACCTCCATATTAAACTTTTGAATAACAATAAGATGATAGATATTCCAGGCATCATACCTTGACTTTTTCTGCCACTTGTGTCACTGAAGTGGAATTGGAGAACCATGGCTCAGATCCTTTGTAGTTTGGGGTCAGATCCAAAACCACAGAGATGCCTAAGAAAAGACAAACGAGCATTGCTGTAGTATAGTACAAGGAAAACATTTCATTGTATAGCTGCACTCAACATTATTCCACAGTCTGCAAATTAAAACTCACTCTTCTTGTGTGCGGTCACAAGCAGTGCCTCTAGGTCAGCGAGCCCGCCAGCAGAAGGAGCGATCTCCGTCAAATTCAAGTCGTCAGAACGATCAGCAGTGGACACATGAATAGGACCTATAATCAGACCCTTGACCTTCAGTTGTCCCAAGTCACTAACCTTTGGCACCAAATCTGAGGAGAAGCAGCATTATGGAAAATCAAGTTAGCTTGTTCTCTCAAGGGGCACAAAACATCCTGCTTCCACTTCATACAAAACAGCCCAAATCCCAAAGCAATGAAATATTTGCCAATATTCTAGACAAGATTGCATTTTTACATCTTTTGCCCATGTAAACACTGGTCCTTTTTTTTTTTTGGTGTCTACATACACTTCTTCCTAATCTGCATGGTCATATGCTGCATTCACAACAGGGAACTTGGGAGTTTTCCCCCCAAATCGGAATCTCCTACTGCCCACATTTGATCATTCAGACAAAATCAGACAGCTATAAAATGAAGACACAAAGTGTCTACAAAAACTGAAATTAAAGAGCTGTTTGGTTAGTGCTTTGTTTATTCAGGAACGATATATATGGACACGAATGCAGCAATAATCTTGAACAATTGCATAAGAATGATATTGCGTGACCCTCAAACTATCCAAGCCTTAGCAGATATCATTTTTAAAGTTTAGATAACACTTTTTAAGAAGTATAAACTTGGGTCACTGCAGCAGAGTCACAAAAACAGGAAATATCAGCATAGCAACTAGTGTAGCTGCACTAAATTCTGTGAAACACCCTGACATGCAAGACGACCCATTTTTTAAATACTGTACATTCCCTTACCTTTAAGGCCAGCAGGTCCTGCAAATGCATTAACATCTCCAATCTGGTACAGGGATCCAAAATCCCACCAGTTCATCTCAGGAAGCGGCTTGCACCGAGGTGCCTGCACAATGATGACGATAGCGCCAGCGAGCATGCCAAGCCAGCCGAGCCAGAAGAGAATGAGGAGCACCCATCGGGCTCGCACCCACCTAGAGAGAACGCGGCTCCAATTATCTGCATCATCACAAAATCTGAGGGAGTATGAAAGAAATGTACTTGAGAAAAATGAATAGGAACCATACCCTGGAGTTCCAGCTACTTTTAACAGCTCTTCCTTAGACAGTCCTGTGAACTTGGATTCCTTTTCTTCAGGAATCTTGAGCTTCACGATGCCATTTTTTTCTGCCAAAGGTGAGCAGGCGTCACCGTTTCCAGCATTCATGGGCTGCCTTTCTGGATCTGCCTCATTCAGTTCCACGTCCTTCATGTCAACTTCAGTGTCACTTGACATCTTGACTGTGTGCTCTGATTACAACCTGCAAAGAAGTTGCGTAGGAGTTTACACACCATGCGTTCAACATGCGCAAGAAACAGTTTTGAGATTTCCGACTCCTTTCGGTAGAGTCGAATCATTTGACTCGGCTCATTGTCACGGTCTCCTTAGCTTTCTTCTAAGGTTTTGTTATTTTTTCTAAGCTATGTCTGAAACTGTTTGAGATCTTAAATTGCTCAAATCTACCAAAAAAACAAAACAAAACAAAACAAAAAAAAAAGAACCTAAACGCGAGCCAGCCCTCCATGTTTATCTAAAGAGCCGATTCGTTCGAAAACGACACATCACTGGAGTCACGCGCAAACGGGAAGTAATATTGCATCAGTATAGCCGGCAAGTGGCGTCATCCTTCGTATAGTGACGCAGGGCAAGGACATCTGAGCCGATTTAAAATATATATTTCTATATCAAATAAAATTTAAAAAACAAACACCCAAGCTCAGACATTTTGGCAAAAATGACGATTAACAACCAGAGCTAATGTGTAATGGCGCATCAAGCAGTCGATTAATTCAACTAGATTTTTAAGAACCGTAACAAACACAAATATAACTATTATTTAAATGTTTTTGCTGGGTTGTTTTTTTTTCGGGGGGGGGGGGGGTATAAGTGATAAATATATAGCATCGTGATAAGGACAATAATAAAGTCCACACAAGCAAGCATCCCTAAGAAAGTCGCGCGCAACGTATTCAGCTGGAAAACCGGATAAGACCAGTTCTGCCTCATTAAAACACAAAGAAACTGCATTTACACAAATCGAAGGCTGAAATAAGCATTAACTGCCATAAACAACGCTATTTAACAACGTTATTGTACAAAGCAGCCTTTTTAAACGACTCAATTCAGCTCAAGACGCACATCAAGCTACCGTGCTCAATAAACATCGTTTTGTAAAAGACTCATCCAGTTAGAATTAACATAAACAAACATAGACATATTTACCGTTAATATTTATGAAGAAGTAGAACAACGACGAAATTCGTTCCTCTAGATTACGCAACTCGTGCCTCGTGTCTTTTAGGTTTTTCTTGCTGGGTGATGCTCAGGCTTTATTCATGCTTCACACCAAAGGGCGGTCTAAACCACCACCCACATTTAAGGTGGATCCATTTTCAAGAAAAGATGCATGCTTCCTTTCAGTTAAGCCACCATTTTTTGTAAAATATTATAGTTAGATTTTGTGTTATTCTCGATTTTATATATATAGCAGCTATTCATTAGTTTCCCAACCGTGACATGAGCTCAAATTTACCAAGGCTGATCCGGTTTATCCCATATGTTAGAAGGGATGCTACTGTAGCCTATAACTGGGTTCAGAGAAACAATTTTAATAATATAAATAAATTCTCACGACCATTTCTGCTTAACTTAATTACTTAATAACTTAATTAAAAAATGAACTTAATTTTTGCATTTTTGCTTAAACCTTGCCCAAGTAATAAAAATCTTATTCCAGCTTCCAAGACTGAAAATTATGACAAAGTCAAGTCCACCTTAAAAGGGTCTTTTATTAGGAGACTCTCCCCACCAGTCACTCTGCTGTATGCAGAGGCATTGGGTTTCTTTCTTGGAGGGACAGTGGTAAACAACTTCAGATTTTAAATAGGTGGACTAGATAACTGGGAATAACAGACTGACTTTACACTTTGGCTTCTAATTCGTATTTAATTCTGTAACAAACATGAATGTGCCATGTTTACATACTTTTTTGGCTGTATGATTTAGCTTAAGATCAGTTTAAAAAATGGAAATCTATATATTCCAGTTATAAAATCTTCACACAAATAGTAAAATCACTGCCATTTAGGAACCATGTAAATATTTGATCCTGAAATAAATAAATCAATAAAACTGATTTCTTCAGCATGAGAGAGAGAGAGAGCATTTTCCTTTTGATCAACTTACAATATGATCTAATCATGGAATTCCCAGACAAATAGCTAGATTGCTTTTCAATGCAAAACAAGGTAATGCTAATGATGTCAGGATTAGATGTTAATGATATGAATTTAATTTAATTTCACTGATTTCTATGGCAGTGAAAAACGTTTTACAAGTACATCTTCTCCTTTTTCAAAACAAAAGCTGGACGAAGTAAAAAAAAAAAAAAAGAGGCCTGCACTAACAGCTTGTCCTCCGAGTTGCTGGAATAAAGCTTTCCTTCCAGGAAGCTGCAATCAGATCCAGCAGTAGTGTTTAGAACACACGTGTATTAGTTATAGTGTAATTTGAAACTAAGGGGTTTCTTCTGTGCAGAAGTTAGGACATATTTTCATCTTTAGACTTAAAATTTAAAAAGAGTACACGTCTGTTTTGTATTTTATTGCTAATACTTAGCAAAACAAAACAAGGTCAGACTAGTTCATGCTGTACACTCCTCCCTCAGAGCCGGGGCAGGAAAAAAGGATCACATATCATGTAAACACACTGAAGCAAAAATTACTTATGGTTCTGAACCGTGCTTACACAGAAGACATAATCAAGGCAAGACAAGGCATGTCATTACACATGTGAACTAACTGTTCACATAAGATTTTAATAAGGCAATTCTGTTCAATTCCAGGATGATTAAATCAGTCTGAATGGCAAAAACAACTTAAAAAAAGACTTATTTTCACCTCTTAATGTCTGAGAATTTAAAATAACTTTTTATGGGTTTGTGTTGAGTTATAAAACCCTTGACATTAAATATCCATGTTGACCTTCAAGCCAAGAAATAACTAATTCGGATGAACATTTGCCCGTCAACAGCCTTGACGGAAACAGCCATTTTTTTTCTCTATTCCAGTTTAAAGAAATACTCCACTGTTTTTCAATCTAGACTCTATAGTACAATTAGATGCATGATCACCAAAAAGACGAATTTCAACATTTTTTTTCTCATTTATATTGGAAGTCTAAGGGCAGTTGCCATATGAATTAAATTAATGCTTAATTTACAAAATCTTATGGAAGCATTCTACAATGATACATTCATCATTCATCTTCAGTAACTGCTTCATCATGATCAGGTGATTCTAAAGCTTATCCCAGAAACACTGGAAATCAACTGGGAATACATCCTGGATGGGGGTCCATCTCATGCCACCATGTCCATCTCTTTAACCCTGCAACCCAGATGGATAAAGCGGTATAGATAATGGATGGACGGATTAATTCATATGGAAGTGGTACAATTTTTTTCAGAAGGAAGAATTTGTGGTTATGAAGTTATTTGCTAACACTTGGATAGCGCAAAACCTTCGGAAAAGTGCAAGTGACCGGAAGTGCCTTTGGTTATTGCACTTCCCATTCAGATTCGATGGATAGACATTACGTTGACAAACACTGGAACATTCCTTTCTAGTGTCTCTCAAGTGAGGAAATCCCACAGGAAAATCTATGCTCAAACTTCACTCAGAAGGACAAACAGGATGACAAATTGACAAAGATTAAAGTACTGCACCACTGACCCTATGACCTACCTGCCATGTAAAATATGTCCTACAAACACAAATCCCAATCATTAAAATCGATGATAGGATTTAGCAGTACACCCTTAATTTGCTTATGATAATTGCTCATGAGTTCGAAAGCCATTATTCCGTATTCCGTATTCCTGAAGGGAAGTGCAGGGGTGGAAAAAGTAGACAGAAACTGCAATTAAGTAAAAAAAAAGGGGGGGGGGGGGGTGATAAAATCTGTATGAGTAGGTATATGGGACAAAAATTAACTTTAGTGAATGTTCAAAAGTATCTATATTTAAACATACTCAAGTATTTAAGAAAAAAAAGCAAAAGATAACATCCTACTGATAAAAGAAAATTGGGTCTTTGCTCTGAAACACTAAAACAAGTTATAAATGTTTTGCCAGTTCTGTTGCTTTTAGTTTCTTTGCTTTTAGATGTTAGTTTGTTCCTCCTGTCCTGCTGTGCAGTTTTTCAATGTTATTTCACAACAGGAATTAGACGTCTACAGTAGTGTAGTCAGTGACCTTGGATCAGAGGCGTCAGAAGCATTTTGAATGTGTGTGGGGGTCCAGAAATGTTTTAATGAATTAGATGCCATTTCCTGCATTCTGGTGTATTTTTAACCTAATTTTACCTACA
The DNA here is from genome assembly GCA_030068235.1 of Notoglanidium macrostoma. Lineage (NCBI taxonomy): Eukaryota > Metazoa > Chordata > Actinopteri > Siluriformes > Auchenoglanididae > Notoglanidium > Notoglanidium macrostoma. Next base: position 4,272,488 of record JAQQZR010000011.1, on the reverse strand, counting down.
AAAGTCACTTAAGTCAATGACTATTTTAGAGACTCAACAGTAAGTCCTCATTCAACTAGTCCATATTCATCAGCCTGTTTTTAACTGCTA
>JAQQZR010000011.1:4249310-4272298 GCA_030068235.1 Notoglanidium macrostoma | reverse complement strand
AGGCTTTAGATTGGTCTCATGCCTTTTTTATGGATTTAAACAAATAGTAAATCCTGTTGGTTTGAAAACCTTTCAGTACACTTAGCTCAACAGTTCATGGACTAGACCACAGGCTGCCAGCCCTGGTACTGGACTACTGCCTGTACAAATAAATAAAGCACTTCACTTATTTTAACTGATGTGAATATCATATAGCTTTTAAGGAAGTTCGGGATAGGTTTGGTAACCTGCTTTTTGCAAACAGATCCTTAAATATGACTAGCTCCCAAGTTCCCAACCCTGATCCTGAAGTACCCCCTGACTGTCCTGCACGTTGTAGTGTTTTATCTGCTCTAAGAACACCCACTCTAACTCAGAAAGATATGTTAATTATCAGATTCATTGAGCTAGGCATGCTGGGAGTAGGAAAAACACTGAAATGTGCAGGACAGTCAGGAGGTATTCCTGGATGAAGGTTGCAAACCTGTGGACTAGACTATGGAGACCTTGTTTGCGCTGGTATTCAGAATTAAGTAGGATCTGTTTGCAGAAAGCAGGTTACCAAACCCAGCCCAAACTATCTTAAAGGATATAAGTTATTTACATTTCAGTTAAAGCAAGTGGGGGCACTTCAAGTACAATTCAAAATGTCTACAAAAAAAAACTAACAACAACAAAAAAAACCAACAAAACAAAAAATGCTGACCATGATTAGTAAGCAGATGGTATGATGGTGAAGAAAGTACTGTTGCAACCTCTCAGCTCCAGGCACCCTGGTTTGAACCTGACCTGGTGACCCTATCTGTTTTCACATTCTCCTAATGTCTGTGTCAGTGTCCTTTGGGTTCTCTAGTTTCCTCCAAACCTTCCCAAAAATGCTGTTACCTTTACTGGCTGCTCAACACCTGACAGTCACACTCATATATGCTTGTTGAATATCCCATTCCAGATTTATTCCCCCTTTGCTGTTAAAATAACCACCACTCTTCTTGGAAGGCTTTGCACTAGATTTTGAGCGTGACTGTGGAGATTTGTGCCCTTTAGGCCACAAGAGCATTAGTGAGGTCAGGCATTGATGTTGAGTGAGGAGGCCTGGGGTACAGTCTGCGTTCTAATTCATCCCGAAGGTGTTCATTGGGGTTGAAGTCAGGTTCCTTTGCAGGACACTTGAGTTCCAGTCATTGAACGGTCAGTAAGATTGACATGGAAGAGGTTTGGGCCTTTTAGTTCAAGTGACTGGAAATTATAATGCTACAGTATAGAAAAACATTGTAGAAAATTGTATGCTTCCAACTTTGTGGCAAGAAGAAACATATGGGTGTGATGGTCAGGTGTTCACTTCCTGAATATTCAACCAATAAAGTGCTATAAGAAGGGAAGTTATCAACATACTATTCCACCTAAATCAAGTTCAGAAAGCTAAGATGGAAGATTGTACTGAACTGACTATTACGACGTGAAAAACAAACACTGCAATTCTGCAGCTGGCCATCAGAAGGCAAACCTTCTCGAGAAAAACCGGATATTCAGGAAAGGAAGCGGAAGTAGGGTTGTTAAAGGCGGGATCAGGAAGTTGAGCTTTGAATGCTAGCTAGCTACAGTTCAGAATATTGCAGTGGCTGGAACTTTCACTGACTAGGTAATTTACATATTTCTGTCGTTATTTTATTGAAATGATTTAAAATAATGAAGGAAATATAGTTTTGAAATTTGTCTCAAATGCCTGAAGCAGAGAAAATAATTAGTTTATAGGGTAATGAATATAGGCCGGTGTTATAAAACGCTACTCTGCTAGTGTGCTAGTTAGCCTGGTCTTTGCGCTAGCTGCAAACTGACTGCTAAAAAAAAAAGTTATTTGTTAATATTAACAGATAAATGTATTAGCGTGTATTCTGCGAGGCGTACATGTTAAATATCATCTTGTCTTTTTAAGCGTTTTAAAAGGTTGCCAAGCTAAATGGTTTATTTTGACCATTAGCTCCAATTTAGTTAGCTATCACATTCCTCATAAGCGTTTTCGCTTTTGTTAGTGATCTAGGCGTAACACGTTTTATCGCATAAATGAAGTGCAGAATTCATCAAATGTAGAACGGATAAATGTTTCGGGTTATGATGTAAAAACTAACTTAGTTTTTAGGACAAATTAAATCAAGCAGAGGCATTCTTTAAGGCAGGTAGTTTGTTTCATAAACAGGATCTCATTACGTTGTATGAATCATCGGGCAAGAAGATGTGTCTAAATGCAGGGGTGTGGTAGTTTATTAATTATTTTTTAAGCAATATATAATTCTTATTCTTCAAAGTTGCATATTTGAACTATCTATTAGAAAGACGAGAATTGATCACAACCCTTTGAGATTAGTAATGTCTTTCGGCTCTTTGAATCGACTCTTTCGGGTGAACTTTGAGAGCCGATTAATTGATTAATCTGTAGACGAAATGCCAGATGTATCAGTCATTTGTGATTATTAATGATTTAATTAGCTTTATCACGTCACACTGGTTTTTAACCACAATTCAGTAGTGTGATATATTGAAGATGTAGTATGTGGTTTTTTTTGTTTTTTTACACTTGCTGTTTCGAAATATGATTTTTAAAACAATATTTGTGAATTTGAGTTTAAATTAAGTACAATCTTACAATTATGAAAGACAACATGAGGAATATCTATACACACCTTACAGGACTGATTTAACTCCAACGGAAAAGATGTTAAGATATCAACTTTTTAAATCAGCAATCTAAATGTACTTCTGTTCTCATATTGTGAGCTAGTTGGCTTAGGAGAACATGAAACAAGACGTGTATGGGCAAACTGATTATGTATTACTTCTGTTCAGGTCACCAAGAGCACTAGGGTATGTGCTATGCATGTAAGGTATGTTATGTTATATTTTCCTCCTTCTGTCTTTACAGTGTGATATCTTGAGCAAGGGGAAACACACCTACACCAGCAATGTCGTCGACATCACAGAAACACAAGGAGTTTGTGGCCGAGCCTATGGGTGAGAAGCCGGTGATGGCACTCGCTGGAATCGGAGAAGTTCTCGGAAAGAGACTGGAGGAGAAAGGATTTGATAAAGTGAGCAAGCGTGTCATTTAATCGCTTGGAAACCATGTTGGGTCTCTAAGTGTCTGTAATAACACACAAATTATAAAAGAGACTACATGTAGTATGCCACCTCACCAACCATTTTTTTTCCCTCTCTCGACATTAATAAGACGGCTCATCTGGTGTCTGACAGTTGAAAGCGCTGACACTGGAGACTCCATCCATCATTGTTAAATTACCAACATCTTTCAGAAAACTTCATATCAGAAATAATAAATCTTTTTTGTTAAATAACACATCTTGGATTATGTCTAGTGTCTGCTTTCAAGTCCCTGTGACTGAGCTGGCAGTATAGAAATGATAACATATTTGAATGTACGCATAAACATAAACCTATCATTTGTTATAGTTTTATGAGCTTCTGTTGTATAAAATTAACCAATAAGTTAGAGAATGATAAATGTCACGACGCAGCATTTTACCCCAATGTCCTGTTACAAGGGCAAGCCAAAACTGAAATACATTCGTATGTATTTACACAAGATGTCCTGCTACAATCCAGCTGTAACTGAACACATTAAAGTTTATGTCTAGTCTGGAAGTATGCAGGGGTTAGAGATGTTGTGAGTAGATTTGCGCTAATGTTTTGTTGCTTTCACTTTCTGTTCTCCTCAAAGGCATATGTTGTTCTTGGCCAGTTCCTGGTGCTGAGGAAAGATGAAGAGCTGTTTCGGGAGTGGTTAAAAGATACCTGTGGGGCAAACTCCAAGCAACAAGGTGACTGTTATAGCTGCCTTCGAGAATGGTGTGACTCCTTCCTGTAATAATTTTTTGTTGTTGTTGTTGTTTTGTTGTTTGTTTGGGTCTTTTTTTTTTTTTTTTTTCTTTTTTTTTTTTTCTTTTTTTTTTAAACATTGGTTTGCCTGTCCAAAAGTCCAAAAAATATATCAATAGTAAGCACAGGTTTAGCACTACAGTGTAAGTAGGATTTTCATTCATAGGCCAGAGAATTATACTGCTTTGTACTACTGTGTTTTTATGTATTGGAACTACACAGATGCTTTTTGCCAACATTTTATTGTTTTATTCTTCCTAATCAACAAAACCTGAACCTGTCAAATGCCCTTCAAGGCACGCATGTAGCTGTTTTGACTCAGTACTGCTGGTGCTGATCATATTGTGCAAGTTAAAGTGCCGCCACTTTGGTAGTTTTCTTTATAGTATGGACAGCACCATTTTATGACCTCGTACTGACGTAATATTGAAGTTTCCGTTTAATTTCTGGACATGTTTTTATTGAAATTGTCATTAACCAGAAGGTTGTTTTAATGTTCCAAATAAATGTGGTTCAGCTAAACAGCTGTATATGTTTATGTCCCAGTGCTCTTCATTGAATCAAGAAAGCCTTAATAAGGAAGTATGTGAGCAGTTTGTGTATTAAATGCTATCTAATGCTGGGCAGAAATGAATTAATTCATGTATGCTATTGTGAGACATGTTTTAACATGGTTTTTAAAGAGGATTACAATTTAGGAGAAATGTAAACACTGGCAAACATTTACTGTGAAAGTGCAAACCGACATTTTTTTTTCTGTTCTGCATTTCTCTTTGGAATAAAATTATATTATGAACCACTGATGCAGATTGTTTGGCGTATGACAATTCATCACGTTTTGTCCATATGAGAGTATTCTCTGTTCCTCTATTCTCTAGTACTGTCGAGTTACACACTTGCATATACATATCTGCAGTTCTAGGAACAGGTATGATACTGTGCAGAACCCTCAAACTTCCAGGCCTCTGGTAGAGAAGCTGAGGTTGAGGAAGACATACACACACATACCAACCACCCCAATATACATATACATATACATACACAATGCACTCATAAATATTCAATATATTGAAGTTGAAATTAAATAATTAATATGAGCACAAATGCAGAATTTCCACTTTAAGGATATTTATCTCCAAATATAAATACATCACTTTGTGTGAATCCTCCTACCCTAAAATAATTTGACCAACTATAATTCATATTATACATAATATCTATTTAAATAATAATAATCGTAATATCAATTTTTGTACTAATGTCAAGATTGAAATTGTCTTCTTCATCTTGCAGAAAATTTAGCATATTTTAGCAAAATGTTTGGCATATATTTCTAGAAATAGGCTATGGTGACCATATGTCCTCTTTTCCCATGACACGTCCTCTTTTTGGGACCTGAAAATGCAGGTGGGATTTCTAAATTGGTTTTTGCTTTCTATAGTCGCCAATAATTTTGCCGGTGTCCGTCTGCCCTGTGCCACCATCCTGCCTTGAGTGTCCTCTTTTTTGAAAAATAAAATATGATCACCTCAAATAAGCACATTTATATGCCTATAGCTTAAGACAATTTAAAAGCTAAAATGAGTAAAAGAAATACCTGGAAATAGGTTTAACAAGCTTATACTTGGTTTATTACCATATTATGATAGGAAATGCTAGCTTAATTTTACTATCCATCTATAATACTAATCTGTCAGGGAAGCTGGAGCCAATCCCAGCTGACTTTGGGTGAGAGGCGGGGTACACCTGGGCAGGTCGCCAATCTATCACAGGGCTAACACAAAGATGAACAACTATTCACACCTATGGGAAATTTAGAGTAAAAATTGACCTAATTTGCATGTCTTTGGATTGTTGAAGGAAACCCACACAGGCACAGGGAGAACATGCAAACTTCACACAGAAAGGTCCCAGTCAGCTGGTAGGTTCAGACCCAGAGCCCTCTTGCTTTGAGGTGGCAGCATTTAACTGGAATTTGACTATATTTAAGATATTTTTACTTGCTAAGATGATGCAATTAAAGTTTTTTGCACAAACTCTTCCAGAAAGACTTGCTTCAAGTTATTATCTGTATCTGCATAACTTTTAATGGTACACTTTGGAGTTTAAAAGTAAGAGTCTATAGGCTTGGTGCAACCAATCCCAAAGTCCATTAAATAAATAAGTGATTCTGGTTGCCCATGATGGCCACTCCCATAACATCAGTAATGGATGTGGTTTGAGACAGATACTTACAGAAAAGATCTGATCTGAGATAAGTGGTGGAAAATACTTGGACTTTTATTCTACTTAAGCATTATTTGGGCATAGTTATTTTTGCTTTTCTTCTTATTAGTAGTAGTTGTACTGAAATGAAATGGACTTCCACTTACTTTATTATACTAACAAAAAAAGAACTTTCTACTCCTTGCACTTTTATTTAGTTCAAGGTACTCGTTAGAAATCTTGAAGGTCTCTTCTCTCATCTAGCCAGTGACTGTATGCTATATATAATTGGGTGTAAATGGGCTCAGTTTAGCATCCATTCAAACTCATCAGTGTAGAAAAGTCTCAAGAATTGCGTGAATTTTACTTAGTAGTGTGAGTCATGCATACGACCAGCAAACTTACAAAGTCTGAATGATGTTTTCAGGCAACATGGTGTAGCTGCTTTAAAAGAAAAATCATCTCTTTCAGATAAGTAAATAAAAGTTACTTTTCACATGAAAATATGCCATTAACTTAATTTCATTAGTTGAAAATTTTCTTTCATACTTTTTAATACTTGGGTACATTTAAAACTTTTTCTTTTACTTTCACTTGAGTACATGTTTGACTGGATGCTTTTAATTGAGTACGATTTTCCTCTATTACCAATACTACGCTGACAACTTTAACATCTCAGTACTTTTTCTACCATTGGGTGAGATAGATGTACTTATTAGCTATATTAGTCTCATAACATTAGCCATGTCTCTTAACTGGTTTTGCATTATATAAAGTATAAAACGTTCCATAGGTTTTAATCATCCTGAATAAGCACTACAAGATTTACAAGAACACAAACTACCTTGATGATATTTTTATTTTTCATTTCATTTCATCTGCAGTATTTTTGTAAAACCCCGGATTGGATAATAAAGGGTTTTTTTTGGATTTACAGTTGCTTGGGCAGTTAAACAAGTGAACTTTTTTAGCTAACAGTCATCTATTCAGAATCCATCCTGCAAATGAGATCGCTGATAGCTATTTCCATTTTGGAAACCCCTTAACATACGTTTTAGATGATTTTTAAGTGTAATTATTATTGTTTAAGTCAATGCATTCCACTTGGCCAATTGCAAAAAGAATCAACCTCTCGTATCCTTTACCAAAATCTACACGCATACAGAGCCACTTAAAAAGAAGATTACAAAACACAAAAGATAGAGAATTTATAAATCACGATTGTAGAGCGTTTGGGGGGATAAAAGCAACTTACATGTTACTTAAATGTGTAGTAATTGAAATTGTTTAAATAATAAAACATCCAACCGCAAAACCTGTTTCATTTTCATTGGTTAGAAAAATCATGTTCTTGCATATGTGCATGTAGTATGTGTGTGTTCACCATATACACCATTTATTATAGTTATATTTGCGTTATTACTTTCTATCTAATGCACACCTGCCTAATAAACTGGAGATTTAGTATCTCTCATAGAACACGAAAAACAGCGTAGCACAAAATGTCCTCACACATTATGGATGTTTTAGCCTTGACCACAGATTTGATCAAATTCCAAAACCAGAAATTTAAAACTCACATTTTTGGTGTTGTGCATGTGTGTGTGTGTGTGTGTGTGTGTGTGTGTGTGTGTGTGTGTGATGAGCATACACAAATCAATCATCTAAATGAGGCTAACTCGATTCTTGCAGATTCCGTGCTCAGAGGAGGGCACAGAAGAACTTTTTCTCCCTGAAGGGGTTCTCTGAGGTGGGCACAGGAGTGATGAGGGGGTCCTCGCATGCGTGGGCATCACAGTAAGCCATCAAGTCCGCAGCTGCCTTTGATACCTGAGGGAGCAGGAGTAGAATCATTCAACAGTGCTTTATTCAACTAAATTTTTTAATCTATAGGACAGTGATTCCCAAACCAGTTTCATATTCAGTGTTCTGATTGCTCGGTTCAGGCGTGTTGGGGCTGGAATAAAACCAAAATGTTTTTAAGGGTCCTGATGACTCTAAAACATTGCTCTAGGATGCTGTATACATGTAGAAAATGGGGTTCTTCAGAAGTTCTTTGGAGAGTAGAAGAGTCTAGGCTTTCTAAAGGGCTCTAATTGAAACTTTTTGTGTCAGGGAATCATAAAACCTTTAGACTTTTTCCCCAAAGTAGATTTAACCATTTTACCAAGGAGAGGGGGCGGCACAGTGGTGTGGTGGTTAGCACTGTCTCCTCACAGCAAGAAGGTCCTGGGTTCGATCCCTGGATCACCCAGGATGCCTTTCTGTGCGGAGTTTGCATGTTCTCCCCGTGCATGTGTGGGTTTCCTCTGGGTGCTCCGGTTTCCTCCCACAGTCCAAAGACATGCAGATTAGGTCAACTGGCTACTCTAAATTGCCCATAGGAGTGAATGTGAGCATGTGTGATTGTTTGTCTGTGTTGACCCTGTGGTGTACTGGCGACCTGCCCAGGGTGTACCCCGCCTCTTGCCCGAAGATGCTGGGATTGGCTCCAGCTTCCTCGCGACCAAGACGGATAAAGCGGTATAGATAATGGATGGATGGATGGACGCAAGGAGAGGAAATACTTGACCCATGGAAGTCTAGTTGATTCCCTCTTTCCACCAATGCGAACTAGGTGCTAGTTCAAAGTTGGGGTATAGTTAGGTTTACTTTCTAAGATCTGCTTTTCCACTGGCTGGAGAGTCACTACAGAGCCACGTTATTACTTCTCTGTACATGATTACTGCTGCTTCGATTTCACATCCGCACAGAAGCTCTGGTCTTCGTCTTTGGATTAGGCAGACTAGACACTACACTAGCTCTTTCTTTTAAATGGTGGTCACAGAGCTTCAGTTGATCTTGTTGGTCACGATAATCCCACCCTCTGCCCCTGATGTAAGCGGTTCTTGATTCTAGACCAGCAAAGTGTTGGTGCCACTCTCGACCCAGTTCTCACAACACAAGAACTGGTTAGAGATTAGGCACCAGCTCCATTTAGTTCTCGAACTGCCTTAGTGGAAAAGAGCTAGTGGTCTCTGGTTTCGGCACAAGTGCCACAGGAAAACTGAAATAAGGAAGAATGCATTCAATCAGCTGAGACAAGTGTCACGTCCAGTGCTTGCTTCCTTGGTTTTTAATCTTTTTACACATTTAATTATTATAGCTTAACAATGACAGTTTAAGCAGATTTATAATGATTTGGTCATTACTATTAGATAATAAATAATGAGGTTTTTCCTTTAACCTTAAAAATTCTTCTTCTATCTCTAACCTGAAGGCATCCATATTGAACCTTTTCATTGCTTATGGTACAACATAATAGTAAAAATGAAAATAGTTTTCTTTTTGTTACATTTCAGTAATTTTGCAATATTGTAACTGCCTTAATAGTCCTGCCAAGTAATTGAATTCACTGAATCATAGCATAATACAATGCAAAAGACCACATCAGACTGAACAAACTAAAGCTGTCTCACACATACCTCTCTAGCTTTTAATGTTAACACTAACAGATTTATTTTTATGGTTATTGTAAACTAACATCACCTTCAAACCTACCAAAAACTATCTTTCAAAAAAATCTAGAACAAACAATTAGCCTTTAGATTTGAGATGCAGCTCATGACAGCAATCACATCGACGGCAGAAAGTTTTAAAGAGAAGCTCTTGTGTTTAGCGTTTCCGTTCTGCAACACAAATATAGCCATGGCACAAAATTTTACATTTTACAGGCAGACATCGAAACCTGATGGATGTGATGTAGATGTTGCCTTTAATTTGCCAGGTGTGCATAATTAGGTAAACAGATGATCGTATGCACAATGCCTCTCGGGTTGCCGATGCACACACACACGTGCGTAGTCACGCATCAAGCATAAATCAAGGATGCTTCTCATTTCTTTTTGAGTTAATTTGTGCCTCCTTGTTTCTTTTCCTTGCTTCCTTTTCTCATTTCTTAGCTCCTCCCTCCGAGGAAGTGAAAAAAAGGATAAAAGGAAAGGAAATCTGTATGTACAGAACAGCAATTACATACTAAATTATCCTTAAGTAAAATATTATTGCACACTTATATGTTGTTTTAACCATATCAAGATTCTACTCCTTACCTACTGCAGTTACACTACTCCTTATTCAGTTTGTATTTTGTATAAATTTTGGTACGGTGATGCAGTGGTTAGAACTGTCACCGCACAGCAAGAAGGTTCTGGGTTCTGACCTCCTGGCTGACTAGGGCCTTTCTGTGTGGAGTTTATATGCTCTTCCCGTTCCTGCATGGGTTTCCTCTGGGTTCATTTTCCAGTTTCCTCCCACAGCCCAAAAACATGCAGATTAGGCCAACTGGCTACTCTAAGTGTGAATGTGAGTGTGAATGGTGGACCATCTCTGTATTGTGCCTGTGATAGATTGATGACCTGCCCATGGTGTACCCTGCCTCTCACCCAACATCAGCTGGGATTGGCTTCAGCTTCTCTGCAACCAGTAATGGGTAAGCAGTATAGATGATGCATGGATAGATAGATGATTCAAGTAGGCATGTGGATTGGTTACTCTGCACTCCATGTAGGGATGCTCGAGTGTGTGTGTGTGGTGGCATACAATGGACTGGCGTTTCATTCAGAATAAATTTTCCTGGGATAGTTTCTGGATCTCCCACCACCCTGCCCAGCATAAAGCTACTGAACCTGACTGGATTTTTACTACTGAATCATTTATTGTAATTTGCAACAGGCTACAAAAAAAATACTTGAATATATGAAACACCTGCGTATCTTTGCTCTAGATGCCTTGTATCTCTTCTCTCCTTGAGTCCTCTGCCTGCATTTTAAGAATTAGATATTAAAGATGGAGGACTTTGATCAATTTTCAGGGCTGAAAAGGAAGGATTGTGTAATGAAGAAGGCATCAGTCAGAGTTTTTGGAAACACGCACCCCGTGCCTTACAACTTCAAAACTGAAGAAGTGAACATTAAACAGCAAGCATGTATTGGCTATGCAGATTCATGCCCATTTTCATTTTCTTTAAATGACTGTGTGTCCTTCGTAGTCAGATGGGATGGTAGAATAAGGCCATACCTATTAACCTGATTTCAGATTTGTGAGAATGTGTAATACTAATTAGGCCACTAATAAGTCTATGAGTGGAGAAAAGGTTTAAAAACAAACCCCCTCTCTCACCTTGATCCGACAGAAACTAGCTTCAATCTTCAGCTGTTCCACCAGCTTCCTTGCCTGACCGACACTCATGGTGCTGTTCACAGGGGTGTCTCCTTTCATCCTGCCGTACACAGACATCCACGCATTGGCAAAAACAGCACTAGAATAAGACTGGTTTTGCATTTGAGTAATAGTAATTGTTATGAATGTACATGAATTGCTACAAATTGTATATTTTAATTGCCACAGGGACACACTTCAGTGAATCCCCATTGCTTCATTAATTATTATACGCAGTGATAACGTTTACAGGAATCAGGCAAGGATAGAAGCAAATGAAAAGCCAGCATCTCGTAAAGCCCATCCTCTCCACCACTTCCATCTCTCCTGTCCTCTTCACTTGTCCTTCCCTTAAGAGACTCACTCCCATTAGAGTCATTTACTACTTCCTTTCTAAAATCAGCCTGCCCTAGAAAACCTAAACCTCACCTTGATAAGTGACAATCTAAATGTAATAGATCACATAATACTGTAGAGCAGCTAAATTCCTTGTGATCACCATTAACTGTACATTCAAAATCAGACCTTTAGCTTAGCTATTTGCAGTTAAATTAAATGATTTAAATTGATATTTAAAGCTAAACTAATATGACCTGTATTAACCACCATGCAGAATGCAGAATGCTGGCTTTTCATTTTCCTAGACTAATAAACAGTTACATCATCATATTTCTGAGAATCTGTCAACAAAAAACATCTACAGATTTGTTTCCAGTCCATATATCATGAATTGGCTGCACGTAATAAACTGGGCCAAATGAGTACAGGGCAATAATGGCCACTCGTAGCCTACATTAGCAACTGATTCCTGAGCAAATCTGATTTAATAAACCAGCTGAATGAAATCTCAATGAACATCATATATTAGAAGCACAAATGTGAAAATAAAGAGCATCTTTCTGATTCTAGAAAAAGGTGCAGAACAAAATCAGGATGGATGAAGGAGGAGATGGGGAACAAAATGACCACTCGAGAGCTGTTTCACTCAGTGTAAGGCCTTCTAATTTTTCCCCATCTCCCCTTTTTCTCTTCTGTCCTACCCTTGTTGTGTTCCTCTTCTGGTACTTGCCCTCCTCTTCTCTCCTTATTCCTTCTTCCCTCCGTGTGTGTTTTGTCTCTCAGTGCAGCCGGACCCCACCCTCACTGACAGTATGGATGCTTCCCGGTTCTGTCCAGTCCAGTGCACTGCAATTCTGCTACACTGAGCACTAGGCTCCTGATGGATGCATTAAAAACGCCCCTCTGCAGTGAGTGGAACGAGCCAGGAAGAGCCTGGGGGGCTCTACTATTCTGCAGGTTGGGCTGTACCATTTCTGCTCCAATTAGGTAGGATGAGGGGGAGGTGATGTGTGTTTGGATGAAAATACACAGCAAGAAGGCAAACCTTAAAAACGATAAGCTTGTTATATTTGGCAGTAAACCAAAGTGCTTTAAGAGCTGTATGTGTTTGGTGTGTGTATTTTTGTGCACCAGAAAATCCTGCCTCTCATGGCTCCCGTTACCATGGGAACTGCTGCAGTCTCAGCCTCTTTGTGTGAATGTGTAGCTCCATTTTGCCTCAGTGGTCTCTCCCACTCAGATATTACAGCTCGCTCCATCTCCATATGGCCACATTAACATCTCTGCCTATTCTCCTCCCCCATCATCCATTCCAGCTCATGTTACATTTATGAACACTACATTATGCTGAGACTGTGTATGTGGAAATGCCTCCAAGCTCACAGGCATATCACAAGCTGCACTATAATTCACTTTTAATAGAGCATTATGAACTGTAAGATCTAAAGATGAATTAATGCATATTATTCACTAACATTACCAAACAATTTAATTCCCAAAATTTTCATCATTATACGTAATTTTCGGAATTATATCATTTTCAGAAATTAATACCTAGCCTTGAATTTTCTTTTAGATTGCCTTATGCAACAATTAATTTCTCTATTTAAAAGGCAAAATTATTAAATTTTAAATATAGCAAGTGAAACCTAGCACAAGTTCAAGTTCAAGTTCAAGTGGCTTTTATTGTCATTTCAACCATATACATGTAATACAGTGTACAGTGAAACGAGACAGCGTTTCTCCAGGACCAAGGTGCTACATACAAGACAGCAGCTTTAACGCTGGGGGAAATGTGCACTCCGATAATGAATACAGCAGTGAATTTAAATTAGAATGAAGTAGCTTCTTCATATATTTTATCCAGCAAACACCTTACTTGTAGCAATTTTTGAGCTACTTCGTGTTGGTTTTAGAGTAGGTTTGTCTGTTTTTAGTATGTTTCAAGTTGAAATGTAAAATATAATCTAGAAACTTCACCTCTTATTTTGCACTATTTATTAACTCTTTATTAAAGCTTTACAGAAATTCAGAGGTAGATTTATAAACACAATGACAAGGGAAAACTCCTTGAGAGGACATGCACTGAATATTACATCAATAAAAATATGGGATAACATGACACAGATTGTTTAATGGAAAATCCTGTTGTTAATTCATATTAATTCATGAATTCATAAAAGGAAGCTAAAGGCAATATAAAACAAATAAGAAAACACATTTACTGATTTATAAGTGCTGTAAATGAAATGGGTTTTTTTGTTTTGTTTTGTTTAAGTTTCTTTACAATCATTCCTTTACACAATTCATTCATTCATTAATTCATCCATTGACAGAATCAGTCTCACACACACACACACACACACACACACACACACACACACACACACACACACACACACACACACACACACACACGCACAGAGAGAGAGAGAGAGGGAGAGAGAGAGAGCGAGAGAAAGAATAGAATAAAATAAACAGTATAAGAATACAATAAACATACAATAGTTTACAATACATATGGGGAAGGAGAAAAAAGTGTAACGACGAAGTGGCAATGGAAAATATGAAGTGTCTGTGTCTCCGTTAATGGGGACAAACTGACCTACTGGCTATTTATATAGTTATTAGGTAGTTATTTTCCGTTATACTTTCATTTTCCCTTTTCTCCTTCCTCGCATGCCATCCATGAAGACATGACAGAACATAGAAATACGTAGCGCGCCGGTACTCTTTGTCCCTTCGCACTTTCCGTACTATTTGAAGTTTAGCAATGATGCTAGCAGTTTGTTCTCCATCACTACTCCTTCCTCTTCAAGGTTGGGTGATGTTTATCTTCATAGACGGTGAGTAGGATGCTATTTCTCACTCCACAGTTCTGCGTATTCGTGTTTCAGATGGTTAATTAGGAATAATAATAATAATAATAATAATAATGAAGCTAATCACTTTACGAGGATTTCAGAATTCAGCTTGCTATCAGCCTATCTGCGCGCGCGCTGGTTAGTGATGATGATGATGATGATGGTGTCTGTTAATGTTTAAGCGATTGCAATTAATGTTGAACATTTGTTTTTTTGTTGTTAGTGGTGTTTTTTCTACATATGAATGCTTGTTGTCTCTTTGTATTTACCACGCTGGGCATGAGAACATTGTGTACCCGCCCCTGGGACTAGCTGTCAGTGTGCATTTGTCAGTTTATTAGGTATTTAACGTTACACACCTGTCAGATTCAATTACACACATGTGCATACTGTAGGTACATAATCATCCATCTGCTGCTTTACATAGTTTGTCAACCTCCCTTATCTACAACTTGAGGATATTTTAAAAGTTTCCATCATAGCCTTGTTTTTTTTTGTTTTTTTATAGTGAATTGATGTATGCTTAATTTAAAACATTAGAAAATTATTAAATGTTTCTAAATACTGGCATGGTGGTGCCCTGAAAGGCACCCTGGGTGGCGTGGGGATCGAACCCAGGACCTTCTTGCTGTGAGGCAACAGTGCTAACCACTGCACCATCATGCTGCATTCCTCTGGGTTCTCTAGTTTCCTCCAGCTTCCCAAAAAACATGCCAGTAGGTGGATCGGCAACACCGAATTGCCCGTAGGTGTGAATGAGTGTGTGAAGGTGTGTGTGAATGGACTGGCATCTCATTGTCCCTGCCTTAGGGATAGTAGATATTATTTTTGTTTCTGTAAGGATCTGATGCCTCCATCTGTCCTTTACCATATTTTGTTGTATGTTATTGTTAATTTACTGTGTATTTTCTCTTTCTCAGGTTTTCAATGATGACACCAATCACAAATCAGATGAGAAGACACCAGTCAGCCTTCATATGCTCCAAATGAGTCCTGCATTCAGAAGTTAAAACTGCCGATTCTCAGCAAGCACAATAAAGAGAGCCATTCAGAAAGCAAAAAGGTCTGTAAGCGTGTGACTGGGTTTGCATGAGGACTTGAGGACATTCAGACTGGAGGAACTGAATGCTGATTAGACGGCCGAGGACCGAAGCGGATGGACTCGATGATGGGTCCTGTTCTGGTCTGGCTCCAGGACGTGGCGGCCGTGACGCTGCTGCGGGCTCGGCGTACCCTGCTGAGGGCTGCCATCTTCTTCTGTGTGTTGGTGCTGCTGCTTTGGGTGTCGATCTTTTTATATGGCAGCTTTTACTACTCGTACATGCCCACTGTCAGCTTCTCTACACCTGTGAACTACCACTATAGGTACCGACACGTTGTATTGTGTCTGTCAGATGAGTTATTTACAGTATAGGTAGAATTAGAGGGTTTATAAAAGTGAAGAAGGAGGAGGAGTTTTTCATTGCAGGACCATTTTTGTTTTTGCAAATATTTTAAATGTATAACAAATTGATATTTATTAACTGTTCTACAAATTTTGGTATCTGCATTTTAGATTTTATTTTCTGTAAAGTTTAAAGCACCTTTAGTTTAGTTTGAACCCACCCATTTTTCAAGCGGTCAGAAATATTGGAATATTTACTTTCATTTACTTTAATATCTGTTCCAAGACTTTTGCTCGCCTAACGATGAGTGGTCTGCCACGAAAGGTGTCATGTTCTAAGTTGTTTAACATATGTAAATGTAAATATCTGGACATCGACACTGAAATTCTGATCTATTTATCTTTTGAGCTCAAATTCAAATATCTCCAGTGTATAGCAAAAACAAAGGATTGTCCTTGCTGTTCCTATACTTTTGGATGGGTGTGTGTGTGTGTGTGTGTTAATGTATGTATATGTATTAATTGTGTAATATATAGTATATAATATATGCAATATACAAATAAGAAAATATCTGAATATTTTGTTTCAGAAGCGATTGCGAGTCTGCCAACTCTGTTCTATGTTCCTTTCCAACGGCTAACGTCTCTCTCCTTAAAAATGGCAAAGAGCAGGTATGATCATCACATGTTTATTGCTTATTTCCTCTCATATAAAGTATCTACAAACAAAATATTCTGCCCTACTTTTGTCAGTTCTCTATGCTGACTGAGAGCTTTCAACGTGTTTCCTGAAATAATTTAGATGCCACACCTCTGTTCGAAAATCATGTTTATCTTGAAAGACAAGTCGGCTTAATAGCACGTAATTATGTCTGTGCTGTAGGTCTTGATGTATGGTCAGCCCTATCGTGTCTCGCTCGAGCTGGAGATGCCGGAATCACCTGTTAACGAGCAGCTCGGCATGTTCATGATCAAAATGTCCTGCTACGCCAAAGACGGAAAAACCGTCTCCACTGTGGCGCGCTCAGTGAGTAACGACTTAAATCCTTGTTGCTGTGTTTTGATTTGATTTTCCATTGCGTTGTTCTGTGGACTAGGCCAGCTGTTTATAACTTTGTGGTCCAGTTGTTTAAAACATCTGGAATGAAATCAGCAGATATATAGTGGAATTAATATAACAAACTGACAAATCCCACAAGAGGGCGCCCTGTACTTCAGTGTGCACAAGATTCTTACTTTGTAATCGGTTTAGTCTCAGAGTATCACCCATGCAGCATTTCTGTTGAGTTTTTCAGCCAAATATTGGTTACTAGTAATATGCAATATAGTAGCAAGACACCATAGTGGAGCATTACACTCTCTTTAAAGGTTTTAAACAGTCACCGCTGTAGGGACGGCCATAGCAACAGGAAAAACAGACCTCACTTTGCATCGACTACTAGTTGTGTCATAATTAGTCCAAAAATAACACATTTTTCCAGACTCCACGTTATCCCTGCAGCTGTCTCTGTTACATGAAGCGTGCTGCATTATTCTTGCTATATTTCTTGCCTTGCATGCGTCTTGTTATTTTACGCCTGAAATCAGGATTCTAAATGCGAAACACTGTGTGTTTTCCCATCAGGCCATGCTGCATTATCGCTCCAGTCTCCTGCAGACCATCAGCACCTTGGTGTTCTCCCCAATGCTGCTCACAGGCCTGTCTGAGCAGAAGCAGCTTATAGAGGTGGAGCTCTTCTCAGACTACAAGTCAGACTCTGTGAGTACAATAAATTTAATAATTAATGTCGGTTCCGTTCCACTAATTTGATTGCTTGAGCGGCGTTCCAAGAGTGCTGATATTTCGCATAACATCACTGGGATGTTTGACCGTGTGTATCGCTCCACTCATATGTGTCCTGCACATAAACGTCCACTTCCTAGTTCGAAACGGTCACAATAGTATGGTTAGCTACGTCATCAGCAGACGTGGCAAACGCCACTTGTTCAGGAATATAACTTTTGCCTTAAAATACGAAAGCACGTCAGATGAAGATGAAAAGGCAGAAGGGGCGCCGGTTTTACCAGAAGCACCTTTTAACAGGAATGTACAAATCAGTGTCAGCTAGCTACCAAGCTAGTCAGCTAGCCGACATGCTATGAAGTGAGCGTGGCTTCTTCAGGATCTGTTTTGGGAAACGGAGCAAAAATAATAACGGCACTTACTTGAGCTCGTGCTGATGTACTGAATATCAGCACTTTCTACGGCATTACCTAGTGCTGGTATAGTGATTGGCTAACCAGCTACGGATTACCCATGACCAAATCACAGCCATGCTCATAGTCAGTACAGCAGCACTCCCCCTTGTGTCATATTGTTAATGAAATTGACACACAGCTTCAAGGTGTGATGTGGTCATAGATGAACTCAACTAATTTCAGCAGAATGTGTTAAAACTACCTACTTGTTTGTTTTAAGTAGTCAGAGTCTTATGACTCTTAATTGATATTAAAGACAGTGTATTGTAGGTTTATTGTATGTCTTTTTCCCCAATGTCTTCTCTTTTACTTTGCAGTATCAGCCCACTATTGGGGCTGTGTTAGAGATTCAGTCTCGGCATGTGCAGATCTACTCTGCCCAGCTTAGGATCCTTGCCTACTTCACTGGCATCAGGTGTGTACCACGTCCACCGCGGACATATTCGGATACTTTTTGAAGCCCACTTCCTTAGCCCAAAGCTCTAATTGCTTTGGTGGAACTTCAGTATATTTATAAAGCATTCATATTATTAACCATATACTGTACTTTCTATCTAACCGACCTTAAAGTAGTTATTTGAGGTGGGCAGGTATAATAAAAAGCACAACATGTTTAAAATCTAACATAGAAACTGTATATATGTTCAGTAAGAACTAATATTATTAGTCTCAGTAGGTAATACTGTGTTATGCCTTCATGTTATTGCTAGTCTCAGCTAATAACATTGTTCTCTCTCTCTCCACAGATACCTCTTGTATAATTTCCCTCTAACCTCAGCGGTCATAGGAGTTGCCAGTAACTTCACGTTCCTCAGCGTGATTGTGCTGTTTAGTTATCTGCAGTTCATCTGGGGAGGATTGTGGCCTCCAGAGCAGGTTAGAGTCCAGGTACAACATCTACACTCTTCTACAAATACCCCACAAATCCAGATGTTCGTGTTCCAGATAACAGGTTACAGCCTGATTCAGGTTTATTGGCGCCAGTGCTAAAGATGACTTAAAAAGGTTATTAACAAATGTTTGTGGTTCAGTAGGTTAAACACACTGAAAATATGAGGGAATTCTAACCTTTAATTATTAGTAAAAATATTATAAGCTTAATATAAAAGCTCTATCAAAAATATTTTTCACAATTATTGGCACCTATAGAAATAACTGATGCATGTTCCCATTTAAGTTTTACGTTGTGTGTAGGAAATGTAGAAAAAGTGGTCATCCATGACTTCCTCTTTCAAACCATGATGAATCAAAACATGCATCTAAATCCACAAAAAAAGCTTTTCGCATGGTGACCCCTGACCTAAAGTTCTTTCAAAGGCTATGGAGGGTAAACTGACGAAAGTCCCTGGATGATCTGGAGAGATTCTATATTTGAGACCTCTGTATCCTCTGATCTCTTCAGAAAAGACTCATTGCTTTTATACTACTAAAGGCAGGTCATACAATTATTAATAGCAGGGTTGCCAATAATTGTTAGACACGTTATACATTCTTTCATAACTTTCTTTTTAGCACCATCAGTACCAGGGTTGCCAATAATTCTGAAGCTGACCGTACGTGCAGATTTATTGTTCTGACTTTTGTATTTTATGTGTAGGTAATGATGGGAGACGCAACACGTCTACAAAAGAGGAGAGAGGAGGCCCGGCGACGCATGCGCACGACAGCTAGCGCACCGAGTAAGAACGCTAAGAATATCCTCCAGCATATCCGCTGCAGTGCGTTTACTGGGCACCATGTGCGATACGTTTTAGACCTTCAGTGCCTTCATGGGTGAACAGTGGACATGTTTAGATCCTTGAAATACATTCTTATTCGGTATTGTGCAAACAGATACATTTAATTACGTTATATTTTCATACTGTAGGGGGGAAAAAATAGGTGGGTGTGTCGGGTGTGAGTGGGAAGCCACGCCCCCTTCTTTGGAACTGACAGGAACAGCTAAATAACAGGATACCGGTATAATAGTGTGTTTATAAACTATTGTTTATATTGAGTCAGGGTTGTTTGCTGTTTGCATTTATGTAATCCTGCAAATGTTTGCCAGATTTGAAGTATGAGAAGGACCAGGATGCACCTGGAGGCCAAGCAGCAGAGACTGAGCAATCTGAAGGTGAGATGCTCAGAATCAGTGACCACGTATATACATGTATGTATGTATATATATATATATATATGTATATATATATATGTAATGTCAAAACCAGGATTAGGGAAACTGAAATGTCTCTGAGGCCCTCTAGTGGCTAGCTGCTGTATAATTTGTAGTTACCAGTTACTGTGATGTTAATAAGAAAAAAATAATAATAATAAATAAATCATTGCTTTAAATTTTGCTTGTCAGACCTGATATTGGTGATCATGCTGGATTAAAATTACAGCACTAGACTAATAAATTAATTTTTTCATTTTTTTTAATCCCAGTCCTCAAGAAGCCCTAGACAATCCTCATTATTTGTCAAAAACTGTTTGCATAGAGTGCTATGCAGGTGTACAAAAGAAATTAGAAAGTAAAAAGAGAAGTATTATTAAAGAAATCTGAGGTATTCGGGAGGGTAATACATTTCAAAAGCCTTTTTAGTATCTCTTGTCACCATTGTGATCTTTTAAGATCATCAGATCAAGGAAATGAATTTCCGTTTCAAAGCTTCAAATTGCTATAGGTGGTGTTTAAATATGAATGGTACTGAAGAAGTTTTGCCTCTAAACCTGACCATAGTAGAAGAATATCATGTATGTGCCTCCCCCACTGTATAAATATTCAATAGACAAGTAAATATTCAATACATGAATGTTTCTCCTGAGAATCCCACAAACAAATCATTAGGCTTGAAACACGCACCAGCCGCTGGAGCCTTTGTTTGTTTGTTTATAGACAAAAAACCTTCATCTTGCAACTTGCAGAATTGACTTTATCTTTCGGAAAAACAAAAGGACAAAGTCAATTCTGCAAGTTGCCAGATGTCACATTACTTGGAAAAGAGACAAAGCCTCTAACCCCTCATTATGATCAATGTGTGCATAAAAGTGATTCAATGTACATAAATCCAATATTCTGTACATATTTTATTTTATTTAATACGTGTGTTTTCTTGGATAAAAGAAGGCAGGTCTACAACAAATGGCTTGATCTAAAAATCAACATATGTAGATGTTCTGTGAGTGACTCCTTTGTGCAGATTATAGGTCTTCCAGGTGGGATTTTGGGAAGTATATAAAAAGAAGGGATTTGTGAGCTCTCGTTCATGTTCTTTTTGCAAGATCAATTCTTCAGTCTTTGCATGTAGGAGCATTTCTGTAAGTTCAGCCTTGATTTGTTAGACAGTAGACAACAAAGGCTGGTACTCATGATGATCCTGCTGTCTCATAGACTCCGTAATCTACTAGTCTCTGTCCCACACTACTACTACTACTACTGCTCCTCCTATTATCAGCTCTTTTAATGATGTTTTCATTAGTTGAAAGCCATTTTAATGCCTTCTTTTGACAGAATGTAGTCCCTTTCCTCTTGGAGTTTGTCAGCCTCATATGTCACTTTTTTTTTAGTGATCGTGATTGAATGTGTTTGGCATAATGGAGCTTGAACGGTGTTCCTGTAAAACGAATTCGGCTTGGATAGGGCTTTCGGCAAATTTAATGAGAACATGTTTTTTGCCTATGTTGTGAAGTTAGAATAGCACTCTCACACATTGTTTTGCTTTTTTAAAGCAGGTGATCTAGACACACTCGGTGCGGTTAGTTCACTTGGTGAATCTTCACAAAACGAAGAGAATGGTAAGTAAGCAAAGTGCATGCACGTGTTCACATGCCGAGGTTTTTAATCTAATGCATCCTGTCTTTACCGCACCAGATCTTTTACCCGAGATCAACGCTGATGACGACGCTGAGCTCGAGCAGAGAGGCTCACAGGACACCAGCTTAAGGCAAAGACACGGGCCCTGGATGCGTCTGTGAGTTGCATTTTAGGGAAAGGCACCACGCTTGGACATTTTCATGCCCGATCACATCGCGACCAATGTGTTCGTGGTATAAGCTCGTTGTACAGCTTAGCTCATTGAGCTTTACCTTTCCGCCCAGCTCGCCAGCTCTGTCTGAAGTTCGCATTCTGTGGCTTTTCACAGGACTAAAGCAGATGCACAGCTCAGATGTATTGTGCTTATTGATGTTCGTGCACACGCTGCTTAGAGTACACTCCTATGCTCCTAACTTCACTTATTTCATTTGTAATGAAGGTGAACAACTGCAGATTCCACTTTTAACTTGGGTTTTAAATTCTGACCAAACATTACTACTTTGAGGTCAGGATTAAAGCGGCATCTGTTACATCCTGCTCTTATGGCTCGGGTTATTGGTTTTACTTTATGTTTAAGTTACAGATGCATGTATGTCAAAGTAATATATTCTCTGTGTTCACGCAACACCATTTCTAGAAAGCGAATGAGTGTTTGAACGAACCCTGGAAATCTCTGTTGAGTTTGTTGACCAATAACATCAGCCTGCATCGAGTGGTAGGCGTTTGTTTGAGATTTTGGGAATAAAATGTACTTTAGACAAGTATACAAATTTGTCTAAGCAGGCAAACGTGAAAAATACTGTTGGTGAAATGTTACGTATTGGCACCATGTATTGTTTGAAGGCTAATACATTTACCCCAATACAGGACTTCTGGAAGTACATGAAACGAAGAAATTTATCAAATTTATCAGTTGCTCCAGAAATATGTTTGGTAGCTTTGGAAAACCATCCTGACGAGTGCTCAAAGAAGGCAGGAATTTATTTATTTTTTTAAATAGCGTAGTGCTGTTTTAAAATGAAATACACTACCAGTCAAAAGTTTGGACACGCCTTCTAATTCAATGTTTTTTTTCTTTATTTTTATTACTTAAAAGACGCTT
>JAQQZR010000011.1:4186212-4222164 GCA_030068235.1 Notoglanidium macrostoma | reverse complement strand
TGATTGGACATTGGGAGGGATGGTGATCAGTGATTGGACATTGGGAGGGATGGTGATCAGTGATTGGACATTGGGAGGGATGGTGATCAGTGATTGGACATTGGGAGTGATGATCTGAAATTTGGGCGTTGGGAAGGCTTGTTGGTGATTGGGTGTTAGGAACTCAGTTCAACCCCAGTCAGGCTTTACACGTTGGTGGGAATTTGAGTGAATCCGCTCTCTCAGCTTGTGTAACCAGCAGTTATGTGATTTAAGATTTAAGATGCCAAACTATAACTGAAGAGTTACGATTTACCAACATATAACTTGTAATGACTGTGCTGTACTGCCCAGTCCAGGTGTTGCTACAGATGTGTATGACATGTAAGGCAACCATGTTAGAAGAATAGATGATGTTAATGGTGAACATGTCCAACAAGGTGTGTTGTGTGTGGGTTTTAAAAAATTTTTTTTTATTTATTTATTTATTTTTATTATTATTATTATTATTATTTTGTCTTTCAGAACATGATGATCGTGTCGGACCCAAGCATCGCAGGAAAGGCAGGGGACCTTTCAGAGCACCACTGTACAGTGACCAGATCTCAAAGCAGAGACATCGTGGAGGCCAGGGAGGTGGAGGTGGTGGAGGAGGTGGTGGAGGTGGAGGTGCTGGTCCCAGATCCAGATTCGAGGATGACGATGGTGATGTCTCAATGACTGATGACTCTCATGATGGGGGATCGCAAAGGAGATTGTAAGATCACAGGTCTTGTTCAACGTCTTTTGCTGATAGGTCTGCTACGAGTTGGTGCATGTATCCGAATTACATATGCTTTCATTTCTGCGTAGTAATCCTTACGGGCGGCCCCAGAATCGGCGTAACGGTCGAAGAGGAGGGAAAGATGCAAGAGGAGATGGTGGTAACCACAGGGGACGAGGGAATAGAGGAGGAGGTGGAGGAGGAGGAGGAGGAGGAGGAGGAGGCAGTGTAGACGGAGCTGACGGAGGTGGAGGCCGTAAGAATTGGTTCAAGATGACTGTGAGTGTTTGTTTTACGAGCTGCTTTTTCATAATATCCATGGCTTGAAATGAAGCAAATATTGTTTGTTTTTATTCCTTTTACTAATGCTTTTTTTTGGTGTCTCTTCAGATTCCCCATGGGAAAAAATATGAGAAACAGTGGCTTCTGTCTGCACTACAAAACATCTGCTCAATGCCATTCCATGCCATACAGGTAAGTGAAATAAGAAATTATCGATTATATCACAGTATTGTTAAATTCTCAATTATGATTGGCTGTAATTGCGATCCAACCGCAAAGCAAAATACCGGTGTTACTGTCTGAGTTACTTGCACATGTATTATTTGAAATGCAATGGGGGGGAAGCTACTTTAATACGATTGTGCGAGTTTTTTTGTGATTGAGGACCGTAACTATACATTCGTTTCATCTTCACAGTACCACACAGAAGGAAACCGTGCACAGTTCTACATCGATGATTCTACTACAGCGTATGCTTTGGCCAAACTCTCCAGAAAAATCACAGACAATGATGGATATAAGGTTTAGTGGAATTAGTGCATTTGTGATCTAGGCGAAAATCTAATGACCGGTTATTCACCGTGTTGTTTAATATCTACTTTTTACTGTAAGTGTGGTTTAGTAGTGTTCTGTGTTCTACTTAACAGGTGACAGTTTTGCTGAATCAGTGCCAGCCTCCGAGCTTACCCCAGCAGGACCTGAAGCTAGAGGACCTGGAGCATTTGAAGGTGAGTGAACCTGAGTGAGGCAGCCACATTGTCACTGATTTTGAATGTCGTGTGAAGTAATGGCCCTGCAGTAGTTAAGAGGTTGATGTGTTGCAGTGAAACTTTTTTTTTTTTTTTTTTCTTGTTTATTCCAGCAATGCATGTCCAAGCGCTTTGACGGTTCACAGCAGGCCCTTGATCTGAACAACATCAGAGTTGACCCAGGTAGGTTTCTTTTTCAAATGCCGCATTTACGTATTAATTAAACGCTCAAATGTTCACGATTATGTGAAGACGGCTTAAACGTCAAATGTTTTGACCGCTGTAAATGTTAAGCAAACATTCTCTGTGCTCTGAGAGAAACTGCAAGTGACAATTACGGTTGAGAGAAAAAGCACAATTGGGGAAAAAAAATCTTTTTATTTGTTTATGTTATTAGGCTGTTTACACGCTTGAATTTTGCGTTTGACACCAGAGTTCAGGACGATTGGTGAATTATGAAAGCTGTTTTCATGCCTGGGTGCAGTCCAGAGAACCGATCTCTAGTTTTCTTGAAAAGGGTGTTCTGGGGTTCACGTTACGCAATCTCTGGTGCAGAAGCTATTCACACTCAACACTGCAAGCCAAATAACGTTATAGGTTCTTGTCGCATTAGTTCCGGTTTCTACTTTTATGATCATTGGAAAAAGGTTGTTATGATTATTGATATACAAACCAGACATTCATAGAGCTGGATTACGGTAATTAGCTCACCTTTGGTGTGTGTGCTTGCACTGCCTAAAAATCTTGTATGGTAACAGCTCCTCATTTACAACTATTCCTGTATGGTGACATTCCACATTTCCAGAAAGCACTGTTTCTCAATGCTTGAGTGTTGGTACCAAAGGAAAATCAACCAAATAAAAACAACAACAGACAAGCCTAGTGCCTACCATTTTGCAAACCTGCATTTGACGAAGTGAAGTGGAATTGTGCAATCAGTCAACGGTGCGAGCCCCCCTGCCCCAAATGAGCCAAGGAGCGTAGACTCAAGTATTCTAGCCAAGTGAAAGAAACCCAGGCTTTTGCGAGACTAACTCCTCTGGAATGTCTGGCTGTTAATAAATGTAGTTGAACCAATTATGACCCAAGTTGCAGCCGTAAGCTGAGTGTAGCAGAAAATATTTTTGTAACTTATGTTAATTCATTGTTTTTCCTCCGTGTGACAGATTTGGTTTCCTTGAACATTGAGGTGGTACTTGGCAGGAAAAACTCAATGCAGGCGGTCATTAAGATCATTGAGGAGAACATTCCTGAGGTACAGAAAAGGAGTGCTTGGAGTACATGATGTATGATAATGATGATATGGAAAAATCCAAGAAAACACAATTTTACTGAGCTTCTTCATCCTCTTCACAGCTGGTTTGTTTAAACCTAAGCAACAACAGATTGTACAAGCTTGATGACCTGTCTGACCTTGTCAGGAAAGTCCCTAACCTGAAGATTCTGAATCTCTCGCAGAACGAGGTATGGGCTTTTTGATTCTCTTATGACATTTAGAGTCGTTCTGTCTTTTTGGATCACGTAGTTACTCCTGTGTTCATTGCAGATAAGGTCGGAGAGAGAGTTGGACAAGCTGAAGGGGCTGAGGCTGGTGGAACTGTCACTGCAGAGGAACCCTCTGTGCGATCACTTTAAAGACCAGGCCGACTACATACGGTCAGTCCTTATTCTAACCTGTAGTCCCAAGCGATGTGGAAAAGGTTGTATGTTGGGCGTGCGTGTTGGGTGAATGAATGTCCATGTGTGTGTATGTCATACACATCTTCTCCCTGGAGGTCAATAAACCCTTTCAGGCAGAGCCAAATGGAACGAAGAAGGTTAATGGAGTGAATATGCCATGTCCATCATTTTCAGCACTGCTAGCATATGGCAGATTAATGCACCGTGTGTAATGGGGAATATGATGATGTCATGACATTATTCTTTAAATAATCGAAGTATTAACCAACACAGAGGTTGTGTTCTTCCCCATAGCTGATAATTTTGCACATACTGTTATTAGTTTATTATACCACAGCAATTTGTCATTGATTAGAATGTTGTTGGTTTTTTTTTTTTTTATTATTATTTAATTCGTTAAAGAATGTCATGTGATTAAAATTTTTTTGATCAGTTTAAAGTTGTTTAATGTTCTGGAAGGTAAGTTAGTTTCTGTTATTCCTTAACATCGCAACTGTAACCGGTCATTCCCTCCCCAGCCCTTTTCCTCGCTCATTTCTTTAATAAGACTTAAAGAAAACGCAGCTTGTTATGTTACCAAGAAACGGCGGACTTGTTATAGAAAAAAAAAATGAATCCACAATTTCTGGTCAATCCGGTTCGAGAGTTCAAGAGCAGTGCTGTAGGATAAGTCACAGCATGCTCTTTGGGCGTACGGTGGGTATAGGCAGTACTGCACGAAACACTGACCAGCTGCATATTTCTTTGTAAAAGTTCATCTGTAAACAAAGGGGTGTCTGTGTAGGGAATTTAACCCGCATAGGAACTACGGTTTGTTTTTACAACTTGCGAAACGCGAACGCATCCTAATGCATATTGTACACCTTGAACATGTCTAAGGGTATTTGATACGTTTTAGCCAACAAGCCCATTGCTAGTACAATGATAATCATGTCGCTTGGGCTTCCTCTGTTGGAAACGGAGCATGACACACACGATGTGTTGTGAACCAGTTTCAGTCATGAAATATAAACCCTAACGGTAGATGCAACACAATCACCCTAATGCCCGATGAGAAGTCGAGGTGTTTACTGCAACTTTATAGTAGTGCTGTGTATCGTGATAGTGTAGATAGTAGATAGATATTTAATCAATAGTGTGGTGGTGTAGGATAAGCCTCTTGCTTGTTCTCTTTTCTCCATATGCTCTCAACCTCGTTGCAATTTCAGTTCTCCGTCCTCACTGTACTTTTCCTGCAGTGCAGTTGGCTCTGTTGCTCTTTACAGGTTACTGCTCATCCAGCTGCATTTATATTGTTGGTCAAAAAAAGTCAACTCGGTGGAAGACATTAGTCATGTCTACATATGTAGCTTTTTCTTGGCTTATTCTTAGCTCATTTGGGAAACAGCGCCATTTAACCACTCAATGCCCAATGCATCTTAACCCTGCGAGAGCATCGGGCCTAAGCCGACTCTAGAAGAGAAGGAAAATGCATGTGTGGAAAGTTTATGCACAGCGAAGTGCTCATGATTTCTCAGCAGCTCTGTAACGGTGCCACGTCCATCCCCTCCACCCCTCATATATGGGTTGCGCTTAGGTCTCAGCCCAAGGTTGCTGATTGGCCAGTGACGAAGGCTGGTTAGCCAATGACGGGTAAGATCCCACCATAAACTTGGGACAACCTAAGGCAGGCACAGTCGCAAAGCTGGCCACGGCACACAACATAGAGCAAACGATGAAGATCATTAGAAGAGAAGAAGAGGAAGATGTGGATCGCGAACACTGCACTGAGTAGAGCTCTTGGGTGGAGGAGGAAAGCGAGTGGGGATTTAAGAAAATCCTTCAAGCCAAGCAGTTCTCAGCAATGCTGTGACCATTAAAACTCCAATGGGGGGTTTGTTGCTCAAAACCGGAACTCCACGTCCGTGGTGCATGGACAGTAATGCCAACATTTATACAAAGCAAATGCTCTCTTGGCTGTTACTTAATCTGAGGAAAACTGGAATGTGGGCTTTGTGGCCATATTCTCATCTCAAATTTAGTGTAAGCTTCAATTTCGTAAACTAGTGAAGATACAATAACATAAAATTAGCTGTAGCTGACTAGGGGCGTTAAAACTTCAGCTTCAAATTTTATTTTCCCTCAAAGAAAACCCGGCCATTTTTAAACGCAGTGGTTGGGTCCAAAAGTGCTAGGTTCTACGATTCAGGCTAACGAATTGCCTGTTTATAGCTGCGTCGCCAGAAATATGTGCAACAGCAGTACTCTGTGTAGAAGCTCAGGGCTCAACTTCATTGCTACTGTTTTTTTTTCTCCCCTTACTTTCAAATGCCATCTGTGGTGGGTTTTGTTTGTTTGTATATGTTTTTTTTTTTTCCCCTTATGCTGAAATTTTCTCTCATGTACAGTTTTCTGCACTTTAAGTCGCTCTTTCCTACCAGCTTTCTTCAAATGGCCTCCATCAACATGGATAGTGTGCTCGATATACTTAAAAAAAAAAAAAAAAAAAAAGAAAAAAGTTTGAGCTCTGCTTAAATGCAGTCTACTTAAATATGATTATAGAAATATGAATCCCCCCCACAACAGTTCAGCAGCTACGTATGTGAATTTCGTTAAGCGCCTTAACTCTTAAATAAACACCTCACTGCGACTAAGCACTGAATACCATTGTCCTGCTCAAATTGGTTCACGGTTGACTTGAAACGATTATTTAGTAATGGCATATCGAACTGAACTCACCACGGCCCCCAAGAGACCTCAGCCCTTTCGCTGTGTGCCTGAAAGTACTGACCGTGTCCACCACCTCTACCCCACACACTCCCTTTCCCTCACCCCCACCCCATAGAGCCTGCGTTTCAGTGTGTTGCGGCGAGTAGGGGGCCGATGGTGAGTATTGTGGAGGGGTAAGTACTACATTCCTGTTGGGGTAAGGGAACATTCACTAAGCACTATGACTACTGTTATTGCCATTGAACTGTGGATTACAGCCTTGCTGATTACGGCCTTTGTGAGTGCTCAGACTGTAACAAGACGCCTACAGTTATTTGAAGATTATGTATCGTGTTTGGCTGTGGTAAAGATACCTAGCAGAAAACAGATTGCGTATGTAAGCACCTCGGGTTTAAGTCATGAATTTTGTAGTCTCTCATATTTTATTTAAGTAATAAACCCCTGTTTAATTTTGTATGCCCAGCGACGGTGTCCTCACGTCACGTCTTCAGGGTGACTGTGCCAGTGGTGTATGTGACCAATGGGAGGAAATATCTGCTTTCTAATTTTGTTCTCTAATAACAGTGAATTTCTCTTGTCTTCTGTCTTTGTGGTTGTTGGACAGTGCCATACGGGAGAGGTTCCCCAGACTGCTCAAACTGGTAGGCTCTGCACATCACTGGTTCAGTCAGGTATATCTGACACAATCAGTGATTGCTTTTTTCTGCCCTTAAAGGTAGTACTGACACACAATAGGTGCATTTCTGAGAAAAAAGGTACCGTTTTAGGAACTGGTTCAGGGTGTTACATGGAACTTGCGAGGTAGACCTTCATGTATTGAACATTTCTCAGGTGCAAGCTTTACATCCACTCAAATGGCATTTTAAAATCTGTGGTTCTTTAATAATAATAATGCTGCTTAACTTGGAAGTGGGAAGTCGGAATTTTATGTCATATTTTAATTCATAATTTCACCTCTGTGCATTCAAGCTACAAAATGGGTACCATGGACACCACCACGTTCCCTTTTGTTAGCAACAAACCAAACCAGTTAATGCTGCATTTGACTTACCGAAGTTTACGAGTAGGAATTTCAAGTTGAGGAGTGTTTATAGATTTAACAAGCCGATATGTCATGTTGATCGATGTAAAGCAGATACTCGTCTGTACGTTATAACTCCTTCAGAAGTAAAGAAGTACTTTCCGAGTTTCAGAGTAGGAATTCCGATTTGAGGGGGCGTTTTCTTCGGCTTTTCCTAGTTGAGAGATTACAGATTTTAGTCGGAAGTAGCCGACTTGCTTTCCGAGGCGGTGCGACCCAAATGACAGTGGAATGTTTCTGATGCAAGAGCAACGGCGCTTTGATGTTTATCTTTTGGTGGTTCTGTTGTACAGTTTGTGTCTGCACTGTGTATTCTTCGCACAGAACCATTTCAGACATCATTAGTCCCTCAAAAGGTTCCTGAATCTCGATGGAAATGCACCCTCTAGGATTAGACCTTGACACGACTAATTTTTGCACTTCACCTGAATGTTTCATGAACATCAAAGAGTAGGCAGAAGGTGTTGCGTCACACTTTTTCATTCTTTCATCTCTTTGCTACAGGATGGACATGATCTTCCTCCTCCCATCGGTTTTGACCTGGAGGTTGCTCCAGCCGTTCTTCCTCCATGCAAGGTAACTTCACTAATAATGTTACAGTCCAGTGTCCTTTAGCACAGGGGTGTCAAACTCATTTCAAGTGTTCATTTATTGGCATTTTTCTAAAAAGACTGAACATGTAGCACATACAAAACAGGTTCACTGTCTGCAATTCTACAAAAATAATATATATTCTACCAAAACTATCCCCCACCCCCCATCTCTGCCTTGAGCTTTCCATATTTTTTATTGTTAGCAAGGAAATAAACTTTTTTTTCACAAAAAATAATTTACAATTAAAAAGAGCATTTTTAGGTTTTTAAACTTACTTCTTTTGAAAAGCATGAGATGTTTGGCACTTTTTTCTCTATAGCCGAGTTTTGTAGAGTTTATTGCTCTATTCTGCCCCCTAGTGGAAAAACTGTCTAGCTTTTTATTCTGAACCTTTTAATGCAATCATGGTCCACAAGACAGTTTAGATTTTAAAACATGGATTCCTAATTGTATTTGCTGGCCGTGATTAGAATCCCTCCTGGACCAGTCCCAGACTGCGGGTCGTTTGTTCGACACCCTCCCTTTAGCAGGTTAGCATACTCTTTAAACGTGAACTAATCAGAAACTTTTTCAATCCAGTCCAGTTACTTCGGCTCAGAAGAACTGAAGGGCCTCATCACGTGCTTCCTGCAACAGTACGTTACTCTCTCAATTCTGAATGTCTAGTTCGTATTTGTGAATATGAAGCAGGGTTGCGACTGAACCTAAACGTGTTTCTCTTGTCTAAGGTATTACACTATATACGACTCGGCGGACAGGCAGCCTCTGCTGGATGCTTATCACGATGGTGCAATGTTCTCACTCATTCTTCCATTCTCCACGCAGAACCCTTCCAGGTAGAGTATATCCGCTTCCTGTCTTGCTTTACTATACTCCGGCTGGGATGCCCTTGTACACCCACAGTACAATTTAATACTGAAATCTTTGGTTGAAACCAAAATGCAGGACACATTGGTGCAAAAAATGAAATTTATTTGTGCAAGTAGTGTTAGATTTGAAACTTTGTTGCACGTCTGTTTAATTTTGATTGCTTGAAGTTCATGAATGTAATTTTACATTACCGAGTGCATGCATATTGTAGGTTTTATTTGGTAAAGTGGCTTGGTGTAGCCAAAACTAGGCCTTTTTTTTTTTAAATCACTGTTTTCTCGCTCTTATAGAAGCAGTTTGGGAGAGTACCAGAAGGACAGTCGTAACATCAAACGAGTAAAAGACTCCAGTAAGACTTGTTCTTGCTTAGTTACTGGATTATCACTACATATCAGTTTTTTGTTTTTTTTCCATTTACAAAAAGTGACTTAACCTGTGACCATCTAATCATTCCACCTTAAGTAATATTTTATTGTTCTGGCCCTTCAGCTACAAGGTTTCGCTTGCTGAAGCACACACGGTTGAACGTGGTCGCGTTTCTGAACGAGCTTCCCAAGACCCTACATGACACTGCCTCGTTTAATGTCGACGTCAACACCTACACAGTGAGTGAATTTCACCACGCTAGAAATACTCTGCGTTGAAGTCACTTAGCATCTGTTCATTAACTGTTTTTGTCCCTTTGCTCAGAACACATTTCTGTCATTCACGGTCAGTGGGGTGTTTAAAGAAGGTAAGGATATGATCTTAGAATTTAGAAATGAATTAAAAACACTGGAGTATCACAGGTAATTCTGTTGCAAAATGCAGCTTCTGAGTTTTTCTCTCCATCTGTGTTTCCTCCAGTGGACGGTAACTCCCGCGACTCGTACAGAGCTTTCTCTCGGGTGTTCATCGCCGTGTCCACTGGAAACGGAACGTAAGGCCCTTCTCCTGAATTTTTGAATGATTTGGAAGACGCCGCTACCTTGTACCGTTGTTCATACGTGATTTATCTTGTATCCTCAGCATGTGTATTGTGAACGATGAGATGTTTGTCCGAAATGCCACGACGGAGGAGATTCGGCGGGCGTTTGTGGCACCGGCCCCGACCCCTTCCAGCAGCCCTGTGCCCACGCTGTCTGCCACCCAACAGGAAATGCTCTCTGCGTTCTCCCAGCAGTCTGGCATGAATCTGGAGTGGTCTCAGAAGTACGGTTTGGAAGCTTTACATCACATCACACCACACCACAATACATAGTTAATATTCAATCGGGATATCAGTCTGGGTATCTTGTCCCAAAACCTGTTCGTCTGAGCCAGGTAGATCTTTAACCAAGATCATGACCTCAGTAAAGGATGTAGGAATGCAGTATTTTGCCATCTCATGCTCCCGTATATCAAGCGTGCATATGGACATTTCTGTGCGTACCACAGACCTAGGGTTAATTCATAATTAAAAGGGTTAAACATAATAACATTCCAACTTATGGAATTTATTTACACATCAGGTAGTTATTATTTTTTTTTACACCCAAGGTGTCAGTTGTTTTTCTGATAACAAATGATTTATAATCAGCTGTCATTGAGCAGATTTAGCATTGTCGCGTTGATTCATTTCAGTTAACGTATTTTAAATTGCTGCTTCGATCCAGATCATTAGAACCCTACATCAGAGAGGAGTGGTCCAAGATCCGGCTGTAACTGTTCTCGAACTGTGTTGGACATTAGACGGGTTTCTAAACCTGCTTAATGCGCAATTTTAAATTTCAAACTATTGGAGTTCCAACAATTGGAAACACCTTGGAATGAGGGGAAAAAAAAAAACAACAACTCTATCTCAAAGTTTATATGTTCACGAGATGGTTTTTCAGATAATTGGACAAACGCAAAATTCTAAGTTTTCACATGACAAGGAGAGGAAGTTGAAACACTGATGCGGTGTTCCTTCCCAGAAAAAAGAGCACTCTGTAAGAGCTATTGCACAACATTTTAAAAATCGCTTCTACTTTGAGATAAGAGGTGGGTTTCCACTGCAGTTCTGTGCAAACACGTGTTCTGCAGAAAAATTGCACTATAAAGCATTTATGTTCATATTGCGGTTAATAAAACTGACGTCTCCATATCACTCTTTAACATGCATTTATTTCTGTTCCTTTTCATGAGGGGTACCAATAGGTGTTGACTGTGTGTGTTAGGAAATATACTAGATTGCAACAAAAACCACACGTGTACATGTAAACCAAGCACTTTGCATTGTAATTATTGACAGTCATTTATCTTTTTGCAGGTGCCTGCAAGACAACGACTGGAATTTTGAACGGGCCGGTCAGATTTTCACAGACCTTAAGGTAATCAGACATTTCATATTTGTTTAGTTGCAAAACAGAAAATATGCAAACATGGCAAAGTCCAGTACAATTCATTATTGATAATGAACACATTTACTAAGCAGTGTTTCTGTTTTCAGGCTCAAGGAAAGATCCCAGATGTCGCTTTCATAAAGTGACCATTTTTTTTCTTTCTTTTTTTAAATCATGTTTTGTCCGAGAAGCTGCAGAAGAGGGCTTAGATTTGTTTGTAGCTGATGTATTTATTGTTGATTAAATGACCAGTTTCCTTATTATTGATTTTTTCTCTTCAATATTTACCAGCTACTTATTATGTACAAAAATGTAGAATATGCATCACTTCCTATGTTGTAAACTTTATGAATGTTGTTTTGATTAAAATTTTTTTGAAAAACTCAAATTCAGTCCAAATGTTTTTATTGCGATCATACATAACATACAACATACAAAAGATCTGTTTATTACTGTATAGATAGCGAAGGCAATGGTGTCCGAGTGACATGCAGAATTTCAGATTAATGTGCGTACGCAGGTCACGTTGTGCGTTGACATCTCACTGAACTGTACAACATCTACTACAGTACCGCTATACTTTCTTTGGTTGCATCTCCAGAAGAAAGATAAAACGGTCACCGTAACCATAGGTGTTGGTGTAGACATGCTTTAGAGCAAAGCAGAGAGGATGTTGGAGGCTAAGCTGCAGGTGAGACCGGTACCATCAGGCTCCACGTTCAGCTTCTTCACCACACCGTCCTCAACAACCATCACGTATCTATACAAGACATGACCGTTTTACAGAAAATGTTACTCATCAGGAATCTTAAGCAAGCCTAAACACACAAACCAGGTATTTGGTGGCCGGAGAACATGGATAGTACTGCTCAATGTCACCCAAAAACGTGGTTCAATGTTAAGAAGTGCGTGACGTGATATTAAAACACTTTGACAACGTTCCAGATTGATGCTTCCAACACTACAAACCTCACTCCGTTTCTCTAATAAATGGGTCAGCTGACCTTTGCATACTGAATACGTTTGTGTTTAATAATGCAGTAATGCTGGCACGTCACTTGTCCAATTCTCAGATATTTTTTTTTCCCCCATTACAAATTAATGAAAAGAAGTAAAAACTGCTAAAGTGACTTTTTAATTTTATTTTATTTCCCTTGAAAAGGTTTCGGTTTAAACTTGACTGCATTTGAAGCATCATGACAATCATGAATTCTGAAAGCTAAGTGTGTCACTGTGGCCTAGTTGGATAAAGCAGCTGTCTAGCTGCGCAGGAGATCCTGAGTTTGAATCCCAGCAGTGTCTTTCCTCTAATATCACTTATCACTTTCAGCACTGTTCCAAGCTGCAAAACCTATTTACATTTACATTTATGTCATTTGGCAGACGCCCTTATCCAGAGCGACTTACATATATCTCATTTTATACAACTGAGCAGTGGAGGGTTAAGGGCCTTGCTCAAGGGCCCATGAGCGATAACTTGGCAGTGCTGGGATTTTGAACTCGCGACCTTCCGATCACTAGTCCAATGTCTTAACCACTGAGCTACCACTGCCCGGTATTTCAGGCTCTGTGCTACAGTTGACTTCTAGGCTTTGAGTTCCTGCTCATGACCTTGAAGTCTGCCAATTCCCTACTTGGCAACTTTGCTAGTTTAGAATAACAAAAAGGTATGAAATATTAAAAATATATATTGTTAAAGGGTTTAACTAAAGCTGTAGGTATCTTGTATATTGCCTGGAAATAACCGAGGGCTCCCTATAGTTTCTAATTACACAAGTGCAAATATCCTTCGTTTACTTACCTTTTTGATCTCTTGTTACCAAGTACCTTCAAAATGTCATCATTGTCCAGAAAGAGATCCACTGCCTGGAAAAGAAGAATGTAGGCTGTAGTTACACCCTGTTCACGTGTCAGAACAGGAAGCACAGCCTTGACAATGCAAACCACAGCGCATGGATCAGACAGGCAGCGGTGAGACACGTTTGCATCGGGGTTTCCATACGATTTCCTGTCACCTGCATTGTTAACGAGAACGGTAGGTGCATCAAAAACAAATCTTACCGCAGTGAAGGCTCCTGTGGGATCGGCCAGCATTCGCACCTATAATGAGATGGAAAGGTTTCAGGTATCAACGTGGTGGTATACAAAACTTAATATTTAATGAGCTCTATTGAAGCTCTCTGTAGGCATTAAGTTACCTTGTGCCAACCAAGGAAGGAAACTTCAGTCCTAATCAATGAAAAGTCTTTACATTTATTCCCATGAGATGCTCATGGTATTTCTTTTCATCATTCCTTTACCACATGCACAGCTTTAACTTCTTACCGCTTAATGATTTCATACACAGGCGTAGATTAGGGAAATGGAAGTCAGAGAGGGTTCATCACCACTGACTGTTCAAATTATACGCAAAAATTATGAACTTTACTGTTTAAATTAATGGGTACTCATGGCACAATGCATTGTCCTTTCCGTCTACAAACTTGGAGATGACTTCACATCTCCGACTGTTAAGCTTACGTTTACTAATGGCCACATCAATCACTTTCACATTCTTTACTTGAAATGGTGAAATGAAACCTATACCGTGTTGAAATGCCGAGAAAAGGGAATTTACGTGGAAGCACAATTTGTAAAGAAATTTACATACTGTAGGATGACTGGGCAAAACAATGGCTGACTGTTAAACAATACGCTGCCAAACCTGTTAAACATCTTTAACGTGGGCTCACGATTTCCAGTTCTTATTCTTCAAGTACTTACAATCACAGTGCTGGTTGGGAAATTTACAAGGAAGTCAATTTCTAAAAACCTGCATGTGATGACACGGAGAAAGGCCGTTTTTCCAGGTGAACAATACACTGACTACCCATTAAGCATGTTTCATGTTGGCTGATGATCAGGTTTCCAACATTGTTCTATTCCGATCAAAGCGTCTTCTGATAAACGACTTCTCGAGCTGTGGCATGTAATTACAGTGTCGATGATGCTTAGCAACTGATGTAATGTTAAGATGTATAAATACAAGATTCAATTCAATGCCATGTAATTGGTGTAGCATTCTAAACAATAGACACACAAAAAGCAGCTTTATAAAAAAAACTGGATTATAGACTTGGATACAGAATGAACAAAAAAAGTCCCTGAGGGGACATGAGGAATGAAGTGTGAACATGACTCGAAAGGAACTCTGGGAAATGCCATATAATTACAAATCATTACTTATGTAGTACTCAGTGGTCTATGCCACAGGTTCCCTTCTCACCTTGCCATCTGTGCCATGTTCCTTTCCCCATGCGGCCATGACAAACACGTCGTTCACGGAAACGCAGGCCACCTCCTGCACACCTTTGCTCCTGAGCTTTTCAGCCTCAGCCACAAATCCTGGGAGATGCGTCTGAGCCACACAAACAGCCACATAGGTGCTTTACATTTCACTTTACAATCCATCAATTACGACCATAAATGCTGGTGTTTCTGAATAGCAAGTATGACAACCAAGTAGGCAGAGCAAGTTGAGCAAATTAATCTTTTGTAACAGGAACACCACACCATCAGCAGTGTACTGTATTGTTCTGGACAGTGTATCGTATGTGCGCCGTGTGTGTAAGCTACCTTGGAACATCCAGGCGTAAAGGCCCCTGGCACTGCAAACAGAACCCCCTTTTTCCCTTTGAAGAGTTGTGCGATGGAAATTTTATTCCCCGGTTCTCCTTCCTGGACCTCCACAGCTGGCAGACTTTCTCCAACCTGGGAAAGAGTGACGGATATATATTAGTGTATCTCAGTCCTGCTCCCTGGACTACCCCTGCTCTGTCTATTTTAGCATTTCCTCACTCTAACACACAATTGAACTCAATTCAGCGTGGTAATTAATCAGGTTTAATAGGATGAGGGTAAGCTCGAACATGTTTAGTGCCTGTGGTATTAAAGTTAAGTAGATTTATATTGTCATCCTATCTATACACGGATATGGGAGGCACAATGGTTCAGTGTCTACTGACACCACCCACCTCATATCTCCTGAGACCCTGACTGGAATAAAGCAGTTACTAAAGATGATTGAATGAATCCTGTCTGTGTATGCGTTTACTATAATATAAAATGTTGGTTCTGCGTTACTGGTATGTGACACGCAACTTAGATTTGTTGGGAAAACATTTTAAAACCGTGGTCATGAACCAATGAGAATAAAGCTACATATACTTCATTTAGTATTTATTACTTACAACATATGCTCTCCTTATTCACCCTTACACTCATATTCTTCCCGTGCCTGCATGGGTTTCCTCCAGGTGGTCTGGTTTCCTGACACAGTCCAAAGACATTAGGTCAACTGGCTACTCTAAATTGCCCATAGGTGTGAATGTGAGTGTTAATTGTTGACAGTCTCTCTGTTAGCACTGTGATAGATTGGCAACCTGCCCAGGATGTACCCCGACTCTCGCCCCAAGCCAACTGGGATCGGTTCCGGCTTCCTCACAACCCTGACAGATATGTGGTATAGATAATAGATGGATGGGTTCTTGGAATTTTGTACACTCTGTATATTTCCAGTGGTGGAAATCACTTCTTATAATTATTAGCCAATGATCACTAGAAAAAATAAGTTTAATTTAAACCTCAATAATAATAATAATAATTAAAAAAAAACATGCAGCACTGTCAACATGAACCTGCCTATTTATTTTAGAGTTAAAGATGTCCTTGTCTGGAAACATTTTGAGACCCCCCTGTCCTGCATTAGGGGACTAGTGGAGGACATCATCTGGATGGTCATCAGCTGCGTCAGCAAATAATGTCGCTAGTGGCAACGCGCATGCGCAGTTCACCGTGTCGTTGCAACTGCGTCTCTTTCGATAAAGTTTAATTTTGGCCCGAATGTGTAACGCAAACAGGAAAAAACGACAAGAAAGAGCATGTAAGATGAATGTAAAAGGCTTGAGGAATTGTGCATTAATGTATTACGACGGTGTGCCTACTTGCGTAACAGCAAGCTAAACACATCTGAGGAAAAATACACCAAGTTCGTTCTTTCACGACTCAGTGGAGAAGGTTTAACCAAACAACCTTCAGCCTTTTCACAAGAACACACTGATTAACACCATGTTTAACAGCTGTAACTATAAAGATACTCCCTGACAAGAAATGTAACGTGACTCCGTCAGTTAGCATGGAAGCTACAATCAGCGCGAGCTGGAAATTATGTAAAAATAAGAAAGTGATACCGGAACTGTATGTGGCAACACAACAACCACCACCACCACCACCAACAACAACATGGTTAAAGGAGCTTCTTACCTTGATGGGCATGTTTGCAGTGACCGTAGTATGAAATGGCCTGATGAAACTAAACACACGGGATCCTCTGAGAAGCATAACTGTTCAGTGGGTTTTATATACGAAGAAGGAAAGGCGGGTCAGTGAAGAGCACAGCCTGTCAGTGTCAGGACAAGTCTACATGAAGGATCCACCCCCTGCGCGCGCGCACACACACACGCACGCACACGAAGAAGGAAAGGCGGGTCGGTGAAGAGCACAACCTGTCGGTGTCAGGACATGTCTACATGAAGGATCCACCCCCTGCGCGCGCGCACACACACACGCGCACGCGCACGCACATAAAGATGATTTACCAAATGTAGATTAGCGGAAATGGAATACAATATTTCATAAGTATTCTTTCATTAGTGTATAATTTACCTGTAACTACAAATCGTTATGTTTTCGTAAGCCTAGTATGAGCCCTTTATATCTACGCAGGGAGCGGGGTTCTCTTCTACAGAGCCGCCATGTTGTGCAGATACAGTAGCCCAGAATGGACAAACGTCTACAGAGAAGCTTCAGCAAAGAAGAAGAAAGGAAGACAAGGAAGAAGAATCAGTGTTTGCTGGTGCTGGCTAACACGTTTGAGAATCCAAATTTTAAAAAATGGAGGATCATACTTAATATTTAGCATGAAAAAAAGCAAGGGAGTGTGAATGCAAGTATTTATAAGTAAGCTACGGGCGCATGACGGCCACCGTACGTTCTAATACACACTCGAAAAGGAAGGGTTAGAGAGGGGCGTTCAGGTGGCTGAAGCCGACATAGTGGTCCTTTAACTGTTGAGCCACCACTGCCCTTACAAACTTCAGAATGTTGTTTTTTTGGTTAGCTCTATCCTCTTAGTTAGATTGACACAGTCACGTAATCACAGACTTGCTGATCATGCCGAATTACTGCCATCTCCACATCTATTTCAAATCTTTTTGTCCGTCATGCAGATACAGCGCATCTCCCATATCAATTCATTTCTTCCATTCAGCATCACACTGATCTGTTCATGTTTTCTTTGCTCACCAGTCACTGATCAGTAATTCCACTTTACCTTTATATCTTCAGTGATAGAATTTATCCTACAGTGCTCTACCTCTACACAGTGCCACTAGTGGTCAAAAGTCTACTTTG
Organism: Notoglanidium macrostoma; assembly: GCA_030068235.1. Classification (NCBI taxonomy): domain Eukaryota; kingdom Metazoa; phylum Chordata; class Actinopteri; order Siluriformes; family Auchenoglanididae; genus Notoglanidium; species Notoglanidium macrostoma. The sequence goes on along the minus strand of JAQQZR010000011.1, from coordinate 4,204,665 downwards.
GAGGGGTTAAAGTGTCGATTGCAGAGGGTGGGAATAGCAGTAATACTTGATATTTTGACTTCATTCCTTTCCTCAACTTGAAAACCCAACATTTATCACATTATTGTTAGGAGCAAGAGGTGGGGTATCTTTTTTTTACCTCTACCAAGGAGGTTATATTTTCGGTGTGGTATGCAGGATTGCACAGAACATACTGAACTGATTGCCATGAAACTTGATGGCAGGGTATAAAAGTGGCCAAGGAACCCATTATATTTTGGAGCAGATCTGAGTCACAGGGTAAATCCATTTAATTAGTTTCACTTTCTCTGATGTTGTGAGATTTGGCATTTGGGTTTGGCGGACATCTGAGCTTAACAATGCCATACATCTTAAAATCCAGTAGATGGCAGGAAAGTTCAATGGTGACAAAACATTGCCGATGTAGGAATATGACAACTCCATTAGAAATCGTATAAAGTGGTTGCGGTTAGGGATTTGCATAGAAGAGTCGACTATTGTCCGCTCTCCCAGTGCCCTTCTAGATTACCTTTATCTAGTATCCATAAAAAAAATCAGATTTTTTAGGAACAACCGCTCATTCATGCAAATATTCACTTAGCCAAACATGTGGCAGTAGTACAATGCATAAAATCATACAGATACAAGAGCTTTAGTTAATGTTTACATCAAACATCAGAATGGGGGAAATAGACTTGCCATACACTGCATTATACTTTAACACTTGACTACAACATTACCTGCGGTCTGACAACCACAATTACAGTTTTTTTTTTTATTTGCTTCATCTCCCTGAAAACTGACATGAATGACTCATGCGTCAGTAAAACAGTGTAACTTTACTTTTAATCCTTTTTATGTATCAGCAAGCATTTTGTCCATGCATCATTCTCAAAGTGAATGTTACTAATGTGCTTTCTAATGGATACCAAAAAGCTCTTAGTTTTGTGTATGAATACAAATAACTAAAAGCCATGTAGTTAGGTTTTATTCAATTTGATTACAATTAAGTTGTATGAAAAGAACCACTAATGCAGCACTGACCCCAACATTAAACGAATTATGAATCGTGTTGCGCCAATTGCCAGAAAGTTTTGACATCACAAAAAACTTGATCTGAAAGCCATTTTGCATTGTATTTATAAATGTTTAAAAATGTCATTAGCTAGCGGAGTGTCTATACCACGTGTAAGTGTCCTTACAACCGTAACCACTAGAACAGCGAGTGTACTGCGAGTGACCACATTCCCAAGCTGAAAGCACCTTTCAAATCCACACAGAAAACAAACAAGATCATAACAAAGGACAGACCAAATGGCAAATTCTGACGCGTGTTAATTTATTACAAAACACACGACACCGACAATATCTTTAAGTACCCCTAAGTTCCTGTGGTGTTTTAGTGTTTGCTTTTTAATCACAGTGATTCAATATGAACAAATCGATGAAAGTCACTACTGCAGAACCATTTAGCTTTACGAAAAAGAAAAGAAAAGAAAAAAATACAGCACACAGAGACATCCACAATCATTATACTAAAACCCACAGAAAATAAAAACAACCAAATAATATTAATAAACATCAGCAAATTGAGTAAAAAATAGAATTTAATCTTTTAAATACAATATTTTAAAATACAAACATTGATTTGTTCTTTACCTTATAAGCTGTATCATTTCTGGGGATTTTTAACACTGTTATTACTGCTGAGGTTTGATTTACAGTAGGTCACTATACAGAGAAAGGTGAAAACAGAGTTTTGGTAAATTCTGGTATTGCTCATTTACATAAATATACACAGACACAATAACAGCTACCCGTGACCTGAAGTGATTTCTAAATGCTGTGTCCCACCAATGGATGTCCCAAGATCCCATCTAACGTCGACGATTACAAAATGGCATCATACAATGTTGATAGTTGATGAAAACATTAATGTATTAGAAATACATTTGCTATTATTATTATTATTATTATTATTATTATTATTATTCACACAAACATTGACATTGTTTACAGCTTCCTTTGAATGGACCCAGACCTCTATGGTTTTGTACACATTCTGCAACGTGACCAGGAACAGAGACCAGGAAGTGTTTATCTCTGTATGCAAAACAGGAAAAGATTTATACAAATCTTATAGGAAACTAACCCGAAAGTATTTTTAGTGTCGATTAGATTCAGATAACTTCAACTGATATACAGCTTTCAGCCAAGAAGCAGGACGGATGCCGTGCTAGAAAAAGAGACAGTAAATGGAGGAAAAAGCTCAGTGTTCAACACTACATATTGATTGCCTGAAATCTGCAACACTATTATTATTATTATTATTATTATTACTACTAGGTCACATTAAAAGACATTAACATATCTTTCCCTGGCTTTCGTTATTCTTCAGTTGTTAGCACTCAATAACAAAACCAAAATACTGAGAAAAAAAAAGGACAAAAATCCACAGTAAAAGCAATATTTTACAACATTCAACCAGATTGCTTTATTTTAGTACCAAGCTTGAGGACATGTAATATACGGAAAGTCTATATTTCAAGTCAAACTTTGACAAACCTCAAAGGAGAAAAGAAGCTCGTACTAACTAGAGGATCAGAAATTCCCATGGCACGTAGAGCTGGGGATCCCTATAAGAAGATCAGCTTATATTAATTGGACATTATCTACGAAAAATTCACAATCACAGCCTAGAATTGGGAATTACCTGCGTATGGGATGCGAGCCTAACTTGTACACACACACATTCATTACTACAAACAGACAGTGAAAAGCACCCTGAAGACACACTGTAATCTCAGAGGTCTGAAACTGTTGATTAGTGGTTCGATTTTCTTATTTATTCCACCTTGGCCTGGACAGCAGTTGGCTTTTCTTCCTACTGTTGAGTTTTTTAAAATGCAAAAAAAATAATAAAAATAATAATAATAATAACAACGAAATAAAAAAGGTAGCAGAGTTGTAGGGCTCTGAAAATGATTGCATATAATACCAGACAAATGTCTGCAAAACAAACACGGCTCGGAAACAGCAGTGACCAACACAAGGTTGATAAAAAGTTACAAGAACGGTCATGGGCTGTGAGGGATTTAATTCTTTTTGTTTTTTACATCGTGTTGTGAGGCTCTTCATGTTGTACCAAGTGTTGCTCTCGTACAGTGAAAGTCATACGACGCACAACCAACACGGGCACACTGCATCCGCGTCTGTCATGAGGATTCGAGTTTCCTGGATCCTGGATCAGCTCCTTCTCAGTCTTTCAGAGCGAGTGCAGAGGCAGAATGATTGATGGCTACGATCAGTCTCACAGTCTCAGCGCCGTCCCGTGTGGGCTCCCAGTGTATTGGTCACGTGAAGAACTTGTGACATCAGTGTGAAGCCTTGAGCATGAGTTCGTGCTCAGTCTTTTCAGGTGAATTAGCAAACATCGTCTTTCCACAGCACAGCAGCAAACTCCACATACAGAGCCAGCTGGCCTACAGGGCCCGAGGTGGCTCTTTTACCCTGATCTAAATGCACCGATGCATCCGTGTACGCACACACACACACACACACACACACATGTACAAAGTTCAAGATTCTCTCTGTCGAACTGACTGCTAAAATATAAAGAGTGCATTACTGCGTGAAGAGCGGTGTCCTATTAGACAGCATTCCCTTTGTGTACCACTACGTAATAGAGCTCGAATGCAACAAAAGACTTGAGTCAACAGTGCCCCCTCTAGACGGAAAAATGCATGACTTGCACTTCTCATACATATTGCTTTAAAGTATATTGCATGTTATAGCATGTACTATATTTCTGCTCCTGTCACATATGTACTGTAACTCCTATATTACTACATCCCCTGTTCACCCTGGAGGTCTAACATTCCTCTACATGTCTTGCATATTTCAGTTCAAACCACAAAACTATCTGGGTAAATCAAAGATAGTACTTACAGGTTACAGCAAGTACTTGTACATGAAACCATCTACACACACACACACACACACACACACACACACACACACACACATGGAACAGCAAGAAGGTTAAACATGGCTCTTTATGAGGTCACCTAATGGATTACTATATTCTTGTGTTTAGTATGGCTTAGCTATAATTTCACAAGGGGGTGCTACAGGTGAAGGAGATTTCATGTAGCAGGAACTAAACATCACGTCCTTGCAGCGCTGTAGCCCCTGAACGTTACACTGATGGAAGGTCTCATTTGTTAAAGCAATTAATAAGAAACTGTATGACGATAACCGATTCACTTTGATCTCCTTCTATATTTTGCAGAAATTGTTCATTTCAACAGTCGAGTGAATGTAGTGAGAGGAACAAGTCCAATCAAACCGCTGTGAGATCACCTGTCTTGCTGCTCGATATCAAGGCTTTCACATACGAATGATATTTGAAGGGACTTTCGACTTGGCTTCCGGTCGCTGCACTTGCTTTTTAAAAGATAAAAAAACTTCATCTTACAAAAAAAAAAAAAAAAAAAAAAAAAAAAAAAAAAAAATATTATTATAGATAAATCTTCCTTTCTTTTTTCGCCGACCCGTTCAAATCGTTTTTGTACCTCACGCTAGGGGGAGTCCATCATGGCTTCCAGCATCTCCAGGAAGAGTTTATGCATGGGCACACCTCCGCGAGTCTTGATACTGTAGAAAGTGGTGAGTGCGCGGTTGGCGGTTTGCCGGAGGAGGGGCAGCGTGAGGAGGAGACGGCCGGCGCGCTGCGGGTCTTCCGGACGCTGCTGCACCACCAGCTCTAATAGAGCCTGATGCAGGAGATCCCTCAGCTTCTGCACGGCTTCAATGTCCTCTATGTAGACCGAGTCTGAGACAGAGAGAGAAGGAGAGACAGATGGGCGTGAGCTACCATCCAAACCAGACTTGGACAATAGAGACTCGCTAATACGTGCGCCAACACATCCGGTGGTGAGAGATCAGAGGTGTGCTGTTAATATTGAGGGCCATCAAATGTGACGTGCTGTATTTGCATAGCAAATAGAGAGGCTTTGGGTGTGGGGGGGTTTGAGCTGACTGTTTACAGTAACCGATGCCGTGCAGGTCACTTGTGTTTTACCTACTGGAGGCAAAATAACCAGCGGGCAGCTTTGTTCTTTGCAATACAATTACAAAACAGGATTGGTGTGGGTATGGTTCCTGAAACAAAATGGATGACTTTTGTTCTGCACTACATCTTTGCAGAAAATAATAGCAGGATGAAATCATGACAGGGCCGGAGTACCGCACTGTTTAGTTTTTCCCCCGCTAACTAGTAGAACTTACCATATTTTCCTGGCTAGAAGATAAATTTTTACATCTAGCAAGTCTTATGTCTAGTCTCACTATGTGTGTTAGTTGTAAAACTATACAGTGCGACCCAAATGAGGATGGGTTCCCTTTTGAGTCTGGTTCCTCTCAAGGTTTCTTCCTTTTGTCATCTTAGGGAGTTTTTCCTCACACTCACATTTATAGATTCATAAATTAATATTCAGAATCTATATACTTCTGTGAAGCTGCTTTGTAACAATGTCTGTTGTTAAAAGCGCTATATAAATAAATTAAATTAAATTAAATTGTAACTTTTGCACAAAGCACGGAAGGTTGCTCTCTCGCGTGATGAACGCCATTCATTTTTAGTTAGTCACTGATTCCTTGTGTGATCTCTTAAGCTACTCTCATAAAATTTTAGGTCTTCAGTCAAAAATTGGCTTGGTATTCATTTAAGCTCAATACATACAGAATAACAAAATCACACTGAACAGAATTTGATTATTTTTAGTGGGTTTTTATTTCATATTTTAATCTGACATGAGCACTCTATATCCTACTTTCACCAACATGAAAAGTATCATCAATAGCAGCATCATTAAACTTTATTATAAAATGACTTCTTCTGGGTATATGTAAAGACAGATATTTTCCCAGGCCTAAAGGATTAAGGAAAGATTAAGAACAAGACAGTAAAGTCTACACTAATATCTGTTATGTTTGAAGCAACATAAGAACTTTACGTGGCTGTGTCTTAGATTAAATGAGTGTAAAAATGTTTTTTTTATTCTCATTCCCACTCCTACTGGGAGACAGCAGTTACTGAAGATTAATGAATGAATGAATGGAGTTCATTTACATTTTCATTAGACGTGGACTGTCCAAATAAGCTCCTATTCTAATCAATGCGGCTTTTCTTCGTGCCATGAAATTTCTACTTGGCCACCCGTTCCTTCCTGCCTGAGAATGACCTACTTTTCCGATGCACACCACTAGCTTAGAGTCTTACTGTATAGAAAATGCAATAACTCTAGGAGTCCACCAAGTGTAGGACCGAATCAGGACATGGTTAACTTGGTAAAGACAGGAAATGCTCACCTGAGTTAGTAAGAGCAATGGCCTTTAGCATGACGAACTCCTCACGCTCCAGCTGCAGGGCCCGAAAGCGGCGTGCCAGCTGACAGATCGCAGCATTGAGCTCGGTCAAGCCGGCCACACGTGACATCTCTTCGTCCAGCACAAAATCTTCAGCAAACACCACCTCATCCTCGCAGCCCAGAGAGCGATACGCCACCCCTAGCACCAGCACCTCCAACCATACAGACTGCAGTACAGACATCTGGTCAGCCAGAGACAGAGAGAGAAAACCTGCACAGACAGAGAAAGAGAGACAGAGAAAGGATTGTAAGGATAAATATAGTGCATGGTATTATTGTTTTGAAGCAAACAATGGTAACCTGAGATTCTGTACACTCTAATTTAGAGCACTCTTTAAAATAGCGTGGACCTAACAAAAGCCAGGGTGCTCACTCAGGCCTTGCAGGAAAAGGTCTGGAAAGCTTGTTGTGGGCCTGGATGGCAATTAGGTGAAAAACTTCCCACGCACTGCATCCTCACCTCCAGCTACTCTCTCAATTATAAGTCCCTTTTCTCCGGGCACCTGTTTCTCCACAGCGAGGCAAAGTGTGAGCACTCTCTAGTCTCTCCATGGGGAGGGGCGGCATCGGCACGACAAGCTGACAGGTTCTCTACCTTTACACTGCTGGTCTTTTAACAGCTTCAGGAGATGCCAGCCTATTATCAGCAGCTTCAAATCTAGACCATTCTTATACAGCGTCATCTCTCCCTCTAGGGCCGCTTTCTCACCGGGGACATGTTTGGCCCAGCCGATGATGACGACGAGCTCGCGGTCAGCGAGGTCGCACAGCGTGGTGAGGGTGCGCTGAGCCGTGTCGGGCTGCAGTGGATCCGGCATGGCGAACAGCTTCTCAGGCTCGGCTACCAGCAGATGGGACACGATGATGCTGGGGGAGCCTGGGAAACACACACAAACGCTATATTTACACGCACGCTAATAATCTGTTAATGATCCTGATTTAATCTTTGTGCACACAAATTAGCCGAGTAATCTGTTAAAAAAAAAAAAGGAATAATCGCCGTGTAAATACCTCTCACAATCGGAACAAAAACGAGTCGGTATGACAAACTCCATGTTAGACATTTTGAACGATTTAAAAATAATTTCAAGGTTAAAATCAGACGGTGGGATGAGCATCCAGCAAATATCCTGAAACAGACATTAATTCAGACTCTAATTAATCCTTACGTTTAATAAGAATGTTTAGAGTGTGTTTTGTGTACACTGATCATTTAGGACCAGCAATGCCATTGACAACTTGGCTAACTTCCTGAAGTTCACATATTGTTTGGTCTGTATTACATGTACTATGTATGTCTGTACATGAGATTTTCCCCATTGGGAGGATATTTCCCCATTTTATCTTCAATTTAATCACCTTATCCTATCATAAGACATCTGTCAATCTGAAAGAATGATGGCTAAAACATGCATCCTATAAGAAACAGGAAGCTAGCCAACTGCATCTTTATAAACTGCTGCTCATGCTGCGTCACAGGACAAGCACACAGAGGAAAGCGCCATCTACCCTCTTCCACATACATGAACTTACAGACAGCCATGATTGGCTACGGTCACTGTGACTGACAGGAGGCAGTTTATGCATGGCCAATTTTGGCCTCTTCGAGCTCACAATCTCAGGATGACTTCATTGCATTGACAAAAATCTTTTTTTCCCCCCATAACCTAATCCACCTGCGTAATATCTTTTATCATTTACCTCGTTCCCCTTCTTTTTTTTCTACAGTTATTGGCGTGCTCTGGTACATGGCGTTCTCCACTTCCGGCCGTCTCTTGTACTTCTGCCTGCCTCCTCTCACCCGGTCCAGACGAACTCCTGCGCACGTCACACCAAACGGTTATGTGAAATCGTTTAGTAGTACAATGTTAAAGTAGAACTGAACCGAGCAGACACTTTGCTGTAAAAGCTACATTACGTTTATTTTCCTACCCTCTTTGAGCATGCCCACTTTGAGGCACTTTGTAAAGCGACATGCCTGGCAGGCCTTCCTGCGTCTCTTGGTGATCTCACACACGTTGGACGCTGGACAGCTGTACTCAATGTTGCCTGTGAAGGAGGTAAAAATACATACTAGACTTCACTTATTTCCTCTTACATATAGATCTAGCTCAGTTGCCATGTTGACACTCTGTTCTGGCTATTTGCATGTTAGTAGAGCTAAAATCTTTTATTAATAATAATAAATATAGTAATACAGCTGAGCTATTTGAGATAACTTGTACAAGGCAGCAGTAAGTAGTAACAGCAGTGCTGTAGTTACAATGTGCACATCATCTGCTGAGATGCCTTTTTTTTTTATTTATATATCAGCAATAAAAAAAATGCACCAGGCAGCAAATCCTGTATAAAAAGATGCCTTGTGTGAATACAGCCTGTTTAGGCTTCCAGGCGTGCTCCCATTTATTTTAGCTAAACTATTCCTTCTCCTCTTTCTGACAGGCAGGTGCGCTCACCTTGGATGGTTCTCTTGAAGAACGCCTTGCAGGCTTCGCAGGAGGCCACGCCGTAGTGGTAGCCAGAGGCCACGTCTCCACATACGAGGCAAAGCCTCTTAGGAAGAGTGCTCAGGGCGTATTTGCAGCGGCCCCCGCTGCTGCCTGTAGAGCCTTCGTCTGCGCCATCGGCTCCATCCTCCTTAAAGTGGCAGCGCAGTGCCGGGCTGTACACAGGTGAGGAGTAACGTGCTGCTCCTTCTCCCCGTATGCCTCCGCCACCGCTCTGAGAGGAATCAGAAGAGACGCCTCCGGGACTCGTCCTCCCGCCGCCGCCTCCGCCCTCCGGACTGCTGGGCTCAGCCTTTATGTGCAGCTCTGAGCGGCGCTCTCTGGAAGACATGATACCTGTGGGGAGAAAAGCAAAAAAGGCAAGAAGAAGAAATGAGATTGATATATGTACTTAACATCCTGATATATTGTTGAGACTTCTAAAATTCCTAGGAAGGCTTGCCTGTGAACAGAAGCCAACACATTACCAGGAAACAGGATGCTGTTTTTAAGGTTATTTATCCTACAAACACTCTAAGGTAGGCGATTTGAAGCGGATTTAACACGGTGAAGCAACAACAGGAGAAAAAAAGTCAATGTAAAGGAAAAGAAAATACGAATCTGTAAATCTTCGTAAAAACCATGTCTCAAAAGCGTCAAGCTATGGTGATGCAAAAGCCTGAATATAATCGGGAAAATCTCGGTTTTTGAGTGTGAAAACAAAAGATATCTTCAGCATCAACACCGAAACCGATAAAAGATCGAGGAACCCGAAAATTCCTCTACGAAAACATTTAACTTGTGTCCAGTAACGTAGCTTTTTTTCTACAGAGCCACAGGTTAAAATCTCAATTCAATTCAAACAGCCAAAAGAACCTACACTTTATAAGGGGTCATACATGTCTGAGCAAGCTGCAGCATTCACAACAATACATAATGTGCAGTTAGATAAATGAATCCTGCACATATGCATTCAAATATCCAGCAGTATGACAACTTGGTCATGACCGGAATCTAGAAAGCTAGACGTGTGTGTGCAGAAGAGAAAAAACGCAAAACGCCGGCTCATAATCCCCAACACAGTGGCCTCAGCCTACACCAGATTAGGGTCATCAATCTAGTGAGGAGGAGATACAATCCTACAGAAACCAGACGAGAGAGACATGCGGTCTCCCGGCGCCTCGTCCTTCCTCAGAAAACTCTGACTCATGGCCCCCTTTCCCAGAAACTGCTGATCTTTCAAAACTGCTAGCTAAGACATTACTAAACATGATATTACACAAAAAAATCCGATTGCCAAGTAGGAAATATTGCTTTGAAAGCGGCTCCTAACGACGACAGCAGCTACGGTAAATTGGCAGACGCAGATTTGTAGGCTCCCAGGTGGCCGTGGGATTAGGCTATTAGCTGCATCATTTCCTGAGAACGATGTGGGCTCTCAGCCACTTCAAGACATTTAATAATACATATCACCATCATTGGTGTATACCACCACAACCATTGCAGTCGCAAACCGATATCACTTGTTTTAGTGTCAACACAATGAAAATGAAAAGCAGGCCCTTCCGAGGATAAGTGACATGTTTGTAAATTCATTTTTGCGATGCCTAAGCACGCTGGCTAAGCTTAATTACAGTGAATTCATGGTACACTCAGGACAGTCTGGTTGTCAGAGTGTATCAGTGTGTCCTCTTACCCCTTGTCTCACCAGTACAGCAAATAAAGTTGGACATAATGACTGACATGACAGAGGATACTGCGAAATCATGACACTCAGGACAACCGGTTATAAAAACAGACAAATGTAGAATGAAAAGACAAAGGGAAAAAAAATAATAAATCCACGCTGACTGCTTCAAACAGAGAAAAGTTCATTTCACAGTCATGTTAGTGAGACGGTCATTTTCACTAACCTGGCACACCTCATGACAACTGACTAAATACTCCCAAACTTAACCAAGATCAGGTTGTTGGCCAGATTTGCTCCCTGGCTCCTGGTCATGGATTGCATCATCAGGATTCGAACTAGAGATCACGAGTGTTGCGCCACTCTGGAGCCAGAGTACATCATTTTAACACTAACCTACTGCAGTGCATTTTGGGATTTCATAAGCAGATTTTGCGGAAAGGATTGGAAAAGTACAAAACTCCTAAAATAGTCTATATATTGGAACAAGGTGCAGTTGTGGCCATAACGCTGGCTCGCTAGCAGTTAACTTTGCTATTTTTGTACCTTTATGACACACATATTTATTGCAGAATTTCTTTCTTTTGGATAAACGCCAGCAGTGAAAAGCCGAACCTCAAAGCGTTCACCACGCCACAGATATATAGAGATGATCGCAAGACATGTAGGAATTCGACGAGAAAAAGAACGGCCAACAGGTGCCTCCAATGTCATCTGCAGTCCATGCATACATGTGAGACAGTGAGAGACGGGAGTGTACTCTAGGCGGTGTACAGAGTATAACGATGACCCAGTGCTCACAATCTGTGTTCCAACTCTTGCGCAACCTAGTGAACTTTGACATTATACCCTATCACCCTTCCACACATCTCAACATAAGCATGCTACACTCTCTGGTTGTAATGAAAGGACACAAGTGCAAACACACTCACGACTTCCTTCTGTTAATGTGTAGTATTTATCAACATTTTAAATATGCAACACAAGTGAAGACTTATCATATCAGAGAAGGTTTATTAACACAATGGGAAGGGCTGGGCAGGATGATAATACATACATCAATATTATATTCTATACATGACAACATTTTTCTTATAATAATAAAATTCTGCCTTTAAGCAGCTGATAAGGTGTCATAATTAATTACGCTATAATTTTGCACAGAGTATTCCTTTCTCGTTTTTTGTATTAAAAAACTTGTTTTTATAGACATTTAATATAAATATTTCATGTTTCATTTGTTTTTCTGTTTTGCTGGCAGAAAACCTATATACATATCATATATTGCAGAAATATCTAGTATCATGACATAATATTTTCAACTGATTTGAAAATTATGCTACAGTGGTGGATATGGCAATCAACGACGATCAAATTCATTCATTCATTCACGTAATTTTGAAAACTCGGCTACTCTGACCTTTTCCGCCAGTGGAAAGTTCTGGAATAACAAGTAGAACTGAACATCGACGGCACGGAGAGAGGATGCCTCTAGCGCTTCTTCTCACAAATTTGTGTGCCTCAAATACCCTTAAAATATATCACGACCATGTTTGAGTCAATGCCTGTGTGTAATCATGCAATCATTTCATCTGGTCACAGCAAGTCCATGCAAATCCTACATTTACATCCCACTTATAATGACTAACAAAATAGACAGATACAAGATAGATAGTCCTACAAGGTAAACTGACTAATAGATTGATATCAAAATTCTTTAAAAGGCAGAAAATAGGCCTTGATTTAGATTTAAATTGCATCTCTGTATGAGAAACAGGAAGGAAGTTATTAAAGAAGAACTAATTCAGACTTGATCTTCCCGTGACCTTGATTCAGTTTGGATCACAAATCCCAACTCGAATCAGTTCCTCTACTGGTTACAAAGATAATTCTTTTTAAATCCTAAAAATAGATTTTTTTTTTTGGTTAGCATCGTCACCTTACAGCAAGAAGGTTCTGGGTTCGAACCTGCCCGTCAACGCGGAGTATACGTGTTCTCCCCGAACATGCATGCGTTTCCTCCAGGTGCTCTGGTTTCCTCCCACAGTCCAAAGAAATGCAGATTAGGTCACCTGGCTATTCTAAATTGCTCATAGGTGTGAATGTGAGTGTGAATGGTCGTTCGTCTCTCTGTATTAACGGCCAGCCCCGGGTATACCCCGCCTCTTGCCCGAAGTGAGCTGGGATTGGCTCCAGCTTCCCCCGACTCCTACTGGATAAGTGGTACAGATAATGGATGGATAGCTGGATTTGCCTGTAACTCTGATACTTAAAATAGCCTTCTCTATTTCATCATCATTCAGAAGTTAATGGTAAGCCTACCTCAGATTCTTAACCAGGTTGGTCATATATCAATCAAAGGCTACTCAAATTGTATCGATTTGCTGGTATTGTCAAATATTACATCGTTGCCTTAATGAAAATCATACCGTACGAGATTTAGTGTCAGGGTCAAATATTGACTCGAAATCATATCGTACCAGATTCAGCGGTAGCGTCAAATATCGAACGGTTCCCTAAAGGAACGAAAATGTATTTTGTGGAAGCCTGAAATTTACACCTCTTGAAATTTTTGTTAAAGGGTTATTTAGATATAAATATCTCATGCAACAGAAAGATTTAGACCTATATGTATATATATGACATGATTTCTAAATATACTAATGACATTAATAAAGTTGAAGAATAAAAAGCTGATAGCTCGGATAAATAAATATGATACACGTTTAACAGACTGTCCATGGGGTTACAACACAAAGGGCAACTAGCTGCAAAAGTGAAACCTCGGTATAACATGGTAAAAACATGGTAAAAACGTGGCCAAGGAAAGGGAGGCGATCAAACCACACGTCTGAAGTGCTTCTGACTCATAATAAACAGATTAACCGTCGCTTGTATGACACCGTGCATGACTTGAGGAGGCGCCGGTTGATCAAATGGTGCATGACAAAAATCTCTACTGCTGCTTTAAAAAACGACCTGATGCAAATGAACAGCGCAGAAAACCAAGTGTGTGTGTGCGTGTGTGTGTGTGTGTGTGTGTGTCAGTGCTCCAGGCTTCGAATGAATAACCTCCAGAGGAGCTCAAACGACCACCACAGAAGTGTCACTTCCACCAACCCAATTCACAGTTAGCATAAAGGTGATAACTTGCTCAGGTCTTTCATTCACCTTTTATGCTAGCTAGCAAACTAGCACTGCTGTCATCTGAGCCAGCACGCTACACGCCACAGCTTCATTTTATTGCTCCTGTGTCTAAATATTTCGCTCCTCGGACTTGTATTCAATGCCACAAGCAAACTGTAGGCCCTGACAAACCAAGAATATAGCAACAGCACACAAGCTATCGTTACCACGCAGACTCGCGCTAGCCAAAGTTAGCTTAGCATAGGCGGTGTGATTGCTAACTTACCTCCTGTACCTTGTCGAAAGCAGCAAAGCGGACGAGATTTTCTTAATCTAGCCGTCGTGTTTCTTCACAGTTTATTTGTTTCTTAGCCACGTGTGTGTAATTTTAGCAACGGAAATCCAACTTTAGGGCGCTTGAATCTAGTATTTGGGTTAAGAGCATTGTAAACTTCACTTTTTCCCCTTCACATGGGCTGTACTCATTGGGTAAAATTCAGGAAGGAGAGGAGGAGCAGCTCACAAACACAGCCTAGCCGGTTTCCTCCTTTTTACCTAGTATTTGTTTATTTATTTATCACATGTTGTGACAAAGTTGAAGGACACAACTGTCTCATCATAATGCCCCTGTGCACGACATATAGTCCAAGAGGACATGGTTTGCCAAAGATGATGGGCAAGATCTCTAGTGTCCTGCTCAGAGCCCTGCCCTCAACCCCACTGACCACTTTTGAGATGAATTAGTACCCCAGACCTCCTCAGCCGACATCAGTGCCCGACCTCACTAATGCTCTTGTGCCTCAGTTAGCACAAATTACCGCAGTCACACTTCAAAATCAAGTAGAAAGCCTTCCCAGAAGAATGGAGGTTATAATAACCGCAAATGAGATGTTCAAAAAGCACTTATGGGTGTGATGGTCAGGTGTACACATACTTTTGGCTATATAGTGTATATATTTATTGTATATTCATTTATACCTCCATTCTATTATAGCTCATTTTAATCATTCATTCATCTTCAGTAACTGTTTTATCCCAGTCAGAGCAATGGTGGATCCCAGAACCTATCTTACGAATAATGTGAAAGGACAGGAACACACACTGAATGGGATACCAGTCTATCACAAAACAACATTCACACTTAATATGGCCATTGTATTTTATGTAATGTAACAAATTTAATGTAGCCATGACATGATTTTAGGAGATAAAAGGAAACTAGAGAACCCCTGTGAATTCCACGCAGACAGTAACCAAAGCTCATGATCGAACCAGGGACCCTGGAGCTACGTGGTAGCAATGCTACTTGATACGCCACCATGTGGCCATTTAAACATACCTCTGCCACTAAAAAGAGGTTTTCATTCATTCACAGTCCAGAACCCTAGATCTGAATGTAGATTTCAAACATTTTGTATTATATCAAGGACACTCCTCCTATTTCTTATACTGAATTAGATTCAAGCTAACATGCTTGTTTTTATACTTGTTATTGATGGATGTTTGTCTCGAAAAAAAAAAAAAAAAAAAATTACAGACCCCCAGGCCCCCACTTGGGGCTGTAAAACAGTCCAGTACTGTCTGCTTAACTATTTAATCTGTTCCAATTCAACCCACCAGGAAAAATTCATTTTGTGTGTAAATATCTCATATATCCATGGAGATCAGAGATTCCCATTCTAAAGTCTAGTGGATTGGAATTAATCTGGAGAGATGCCCTACCTTTTTTTGCTTTTACGTTCAGCCCTCGTGAGCTATGAACAATGTCCACTCACTTCCTTTTGTCTTCAGATGTGTGACGATGGATCAGTTTTCTCCAGCCATCAAGAACACTGTAAGATAGAAACAACCCTGTATGAGTAATTACATATGGACACACTGTATTAATTATATTTCCTAGATTTTAATCAAGCTAGTAAAGCAAATGTATTGGTTTTACTAAAGCATTTAACAAGATTACACTTAAATGTCTGACTTTTTCAGGCTTGTCTAATTTAAGGTATTCTATCAGTGTCATATTACTTAAAAAGAAGACTAATTCACAGGATATATTCAGTATGCACCCTTATACCTCATACAGGGCTGAATTTGATTTTCAGCCTTTAACAGACAGTCTGTCTATCACACTGCATCAACACCATTAGACAGAAAATGCTGACGGATGCGGAAAGTAGGTTATTTCTTCATCTTTCTCAAAGGCAAACATTTGCTGCTCTTGCTTACTGTCATTCACACACTCTTTGCTCATGTCAGGGGGACATATTCTCTCTCTCTCTCGCTCTCTCTCTCTCACACACACACACACATACACACCCACACACACCATTTCTGTTCACAATACCCCCCTCCCCTTCTCCAACACATTCCAAAGGTCAAAGTCACATGAGGGCTTGAAGGACAGACAAGGCAACTCACTCTATCGCACTGCATGCGCATATAGAAAAACACAGTTTCACCTGGGTGATAATTTACTAAGCTTTAAGAGATACAGAGATAGATTACAGATGTTGACAACACAAAGAAAAGTGAGTCAAAAGAGGAACAATAATGTAAGGACTCAATTATATGCAAATATTTCTACTAATTAAACATTTCCTTAATAGGAAAACTAGGAAATTACTGTTTGGTGCAATTTGTTGCTGATAAATGCTATAATGAATAAAAAAGACATGTTAAAATGGGATTTAATTCAAAGTAAGAATAAGTTTGTAAGGATACTCAGTGTGATCATATGGAAGTGTCTTGAAAGGCTTGTGTAAAGCAAGTATAATTAAATCAAATTCATGTATTTAGCACTTGCAAACAACGCTAAGATCAAGGAGCTTAAGTACTTAAGCCAGGCCCAAATGTACTCAGTTTTGTGAATTTAGAGTAACGACCCAACAAGGGATCTTAGAAGAGATATGCAGAGGTGCGAATGGCAGATTGTTCTTGCAGACTGAACTGCAACAACCATCTGTGCCTTTTTTTAGATGAATGACTTTTTCATACTTTTACTGTTATTATTACTGTTGTATTACTATAATATATGAAGAATGACTAATGTAATGTTAATATAAAAGATTTTGTGGTTACCGGGGCTAAAAAACCTGATATGATAACAAATATCAATTAATAACTTTGCCTTTGCCAGGCCCAAAACGTTATAACCGAATACCAATAAATAATTGAAAACATGATATATAAAATATCAGGCTTAAAATTAAAGCAAATCCTTTGCCCGATTTGTGCTATAGATGATGCCCAGAGACCCAAAGAGATTAGATTTCAGAAGGCATTTTTGTTCTGCATATTGCTTTCATACAGAATGAACACTGCAGAGAAATACAGCCCACTAACATTATCAAGGGAGTAAAGAGAAAAAGTGGCACGGTGCCCAAGGTGAAGGAGACGTACGAGCCATCAGACCGAGATTTTCACAGCAGCCACATAAATGTGCTGTAAAACTTCTCACATCACTCATGAAGTGAAGTCACAGATCGACTGATTGCCTTATCTGAAGGCCAGTGTGTAAAACCAAGTCATGGCAGAGATATGAAACAAGGGTTATTAGCCTTCTTGTTTTTTGGCTAAAGCACACGTGCAACGAGAGCATACAGCAAAGATTGCCAAAGCAAAAGGTGACATTGCCAAAGTGAATGGCGAAAGGTTAATGTCTAAAATTGGATTACTACTTCTTAAGAGCAAGGATTCCTATGTCAATCCCAGTCCTTTGGAAAACTGAACCTCGGCCCGCACGTTAAGTGAATTTCTGAGTTTTGGAAGTAATATGCAGACTCCGTACTCCTGAACTAGGTAGAGATTTGTATAAATTGACCAATCAAGTACAGATCAGATTTATAACTTAAAAAAACTTATGAATTAAACTTATGAGTTAACCAATGAATTAAAGTCTATTTTAGTAGGTCAAAGTAGACCATGTGGCACTTGAGTGTCCTGAAAGTGCCTGCTAAATACATTAGACTATCATTCATTAAGTCCTCAACACAATCATGTGATTCTATACACCAAACACACACTTTTCATTGAATGTCAGTTTGCCTCATGAGGCTCTGACGTGGGTCTGGGTTTATTTTCGGACTACAAACTGAAGGCCAATGGGAAATGACCGATGTAGTGGGAAGGAACTGTACACATTATTATGGACTAAGGATTAGGACAACATGATCAAGGTCAGCACGCATCAACACACTGCTCCAGCCTATGCGGACTTTCTTCTTTACTTTACACACCGTGCCCCTGCTACATAACTACTGGAAGGAAGAAAAAAAAAAAAAACTAAAACAAAACAAAACATCTGGCACATTGTTATGAAGGACCTTTGGAATCTTGGATCTGATGTGACTAAGAATATATATATATATAAAGTAAACTTAGTCATGTTCTGGACACTACTATCATAATAAAAGATTAGATAGGTGCAGTGGATAGATCTTTAGACACACCGTGTCACACTAAGTGTGTGATAGTGTTGTAAGATTGGAGTTAGGCTCGAGCTTATGAGCTATTTCTGCATCTCTTGTAAGATACTTACCATTACCAGCATTTGTGGAAAAAAATATTGCTGAAGTCGATTTGGGTGACAAGTCTCAGGAGTCGCGCAACATCGTCGCTTGTCCTCCAACAACACACTCCGGTTTTAATGAACACACGCGCACACACACACACACACACACACACACACACACACACACACACACACACACACACACACACACACACA
>JAQQZR010000011.1:4173515-4186112 GCA_030068235.1 Notoglanidium macrostoma | reverse complement strand
ACACACACACACACACACACACACACACACACACACACACACACACACACACACACACACACACACACACACGCTCGAGCGCGCGCGCGCGCGCACCAACGTTATATCTTGAACGCGGCTCCGGGTGGCGATCAACTTTAATCTCTCAGCAGCATTCGGATTGGAGATCGAGACTACAGGTTACGCACGATAAAAAAATAATCTGTCATGACACCTCGAGATCTTCAGTGCAGAGCAGGAGAAGGTGTGTTTAATCCAGTGCTTGTCCGCTGGAAGGCTTTCTGAGGTGCTTATAAAAGCGCTTTCGGTTGCCACTGGAAGCCTGAATCCTGTCTTCCGTTGATCCTTCCTTCTGCTTACGTCCGTCCCCCCCCCTCTCACACACACACACATATACACACACACTCTTTCTCCTCCCCTTCTCTCTCCGTTACGTCCTTTTCCATGCCGCTTCTTCGTCATCAACGCCGCAACGCCGGAGAGAAACCCAAACGAGTCCAATGTTAGACACCGAGTGCACTATGGAGTGTCCAGAAGCCATTATTAGACACCCTGCCTAGTGCGCGTGTATAGGGAGCGACCTGGGATTCTCCCTCTGGCCTGCACTGAAGTCTGTCTGACTCACGAGTTAACATGCTTTTGATCTTGCAGCTTTTTTTCCCTATGTTGCTTAAGTGGCAATGTTTCTATTTTCAGACTTTTAACAAGTCAAAAAAAAAAAAGAAGAAAAAAAAAGAGAGGAGATCTGGTAGTTTACAGAGCTTTAACACTGTAGACTCTAAGACAGCCTATTATTTCATTTTATTTGATCATGGATTTGAAGTAACTGTCAAGATATCTGTGCACAAGACAGGGTGATTTGAGTTACAAAGTAGCCTTATATCACTTATCACAATCAAGAGGCTATTTATGTTACAAAATGCTTAAAATGATGTGTAATTGTGCGGTTAAACAAAATGAATGCGTGAGTTGTTCATATTTATCATATGCAACAAAAAAAATCATTTAAACTATCTTACAAATGGTACAATTTGTGTTATGCATGCTTCTCTGTGGGCTAGTAGGTGAGGTAGTGGTGTAATGCGGCAGAATGCGTTTGGCCTGGTTATAAATCCCGCATGGCTTTAGATGGCATGGAAAATTCTTGGTCTCGTGACACTGACCCAGCTCTGCTCTGCGGCCTTCCCCCGGTCAGCTGGCTCGACTGAAGCACCAGCAGCAGCTCACACGCTTCACTCCCTACAGAATGAGCAGACCGGAGGAAACAAGCCTGAAAGCCTCACCGGTAACTCGAACCGGAAACAAAGGCGCGTGCTGTCTGCTAGTGGGGGGAACAATGACCTCAGTGATCATGAGGGTTTGATCTAGAGGGGGGGAAAAAACCCAAACCTGATCTACTATTGCATAAATCATAAACATAAAAACTAAAAGATGAGTCATCTCTGGGTATGCAGGAATACAGTAATAAAAGAGCTCTATATAGCCTACAGGGGAGGAACGCTGTGTTCCCGGTGTCATTGAGAATCTGCAAGCGACCTTGAATTCAAGGTCATTCCTTCCCCGACGCCGCATAGGCTATACACTGCATTTCAGCGGAAGTGCTCTGTGCTGCTGCATTATGCCCATTATAAACCATGTCACGACAAGAGATGCCTTTGAAGAATTTTTTTTAAAACCATCTCCTTTGTGCAGTTCAACAATTTAACACAAACCAACAAATTACAGTTATGTTGTTTTTGCTCCTTTTTGATTGCGTAAATTGTTATGACTTTGCTGGGAGGAGGTCATGCATCCGTCCTGCATGCCCGAGTCCTGACTGGGGTCATGACCCCAAGACAGGTGCAACTGTATAGGCTACAAATACTAACCAAATAGTCACACATGGTCTACAGAGAACTGGAAGTCGGGCTGTAGTAGGCTACACTATCTAATTTCCTGTTTGTCTCCTGTAGCCTAATATAACACCTAGACATGTGCAGTAGAAGCCTACACAACCCATGCAGGCATGCTTTAAAACAAATCACAAGGTCTTGATGCTTGACGCTCTGTGCATACCTGAGTAAGTTCAACAACTTCAATATAGCCTTAATTATTAGTCTATATATGAATATATGAAGGTGGTCTGTACATTGTGGAACTAGTGAGCTCAGCATATTTGTAGGCTAAACTATTCATAACCCTGTTATGTAGTATTATTATAACTCAAAGCAGAATTTTATCATACTTTATGTGATGTTTTCGTCCTTGTTATGTCTCCATAGTCCTTTTTTTATACAGTCGTCAGCAAATCTCGCTAGTCATCAATAATTCCCAGGCTATAAATAGACTGAAGGTAAAGAGTAGGATACAAAAGCGCAGTATGTAATTTAGGCGACAGTGTGGCGCCCTCTAGTGGTCGAGTGTGCACTCGGCTCTGTCGGATGGTGGTGACGTCACCCCCTAGCGTCCTTGAGCACAAGGTCACACGTTTGAGAGGCTGAGACAGCTGAGGAGATACTAATGCATGTGGGCTAGCTCTGTTTGTATGCATAACGTCTTTCTGAGCTTTTCTGATCTCAAACTGTTTTTCTTATTACAGTAAAACAAAACCCATAAATACCTTATTGTGACCTTTTTTAAAAAGAATGACAAAAAAAAAAAAAACTGAGAAGGAATATGGGCAGGTATGACATTCATCACTTCCACAATAAAAAAAAAATCATATTTAAAAAAAATAAAAAACATTCAATCAACTTAAACTTTCACTAAACTCAGTGTGTACTGAACTTCATGCTGTACATGTGGCTTTTTGTTTCAGTTCACACATTGCACAGGTCTTTTGATATATTAGCCTATTTCTCTTTTTTTTTCTTTTCATGACCATTAATTTAAGTGAATAATACAAAATCTTGAACAGATCAGATTTATAAACTTAACAAATCCCTGCTGCACCAGAAAGATTATTCCTGGGCAAGAAAAGATGTCTGATTGCCCTGATTTACATTGATATTACATATTATTATTATTATATTTACTCCAGCAGAATGCATTTTGTAAAGCACACACATTTTTAGAAGTCTTGGGCAGGCTCAAGTTTAGAAATTCAAGCACATGCCTACACACACCCAGGCTCACATACAGACATGTGTACATATTATTAGCGATAATATGTAACTAATACTCATCTTCCAAAGTCTTTGATATTACCTATAGCTTGACAGATCACCCCAGCAGAGAGCTTAGAGAGAGAACACGACCATGCAGGCAGAGTGGAACAGAATGGCGGCCATGTTGCTCTGTGTAGTGATTAGTAGAGGTCAAATGTGACAACAGAGTTGCAGAAATGTCCTTTGCAAAGTTTAAGTCAGCCCTCCGGAGACAAAACAAGCTCTTGTGCATAGGACTGCATAACACATCACCTTCTAAACTAGTTCAGCTGTGACTTAAAGGTGGTGTTGTTTTCTACTAGACTTCTATAATGATATAATTAGGAATATAATCAAAATGGTGGCAGATACATTTGATTTGCAATACTGCAATGTGTTTATTTGGGTAGGTTTTTTGTTTAGCCTTATGCTTATTTTTTTCCAATCCAGAAATATCAGTCA
This sequence comes from Notoglanidium macrostoma, assembly GCA_030068235.1. Taxonomy (NCBI): domain Eukaryota; kingdom Metazoa; phylum Chordata; class Actinopteri; order Siluriformes; family Auchenoglanididae; genus Notoglanidium; species Notoglanidium macrostoma. The sequence goes on along the minus strand of JAQQZR010000011.1, from coordinate 4,182,525 downwards.
GAACAGTGTAGTTCAGCTCTACAGCTTTTTTCCTACAAATCAATTCATGAGACCTATGTAGCTTAAGAAAAAGATGGGTTGGTTAAAAGAAAAGCTTGTCAGAGACTTTTAATTGCAATTTGCCTTCTAGGCAGCAGAGAAGTCTGAACATGACAAACTGCTTCTTTAAGCGTCGAGCCGTTTTATTTGTGGGCACTCAAGAGCAGCACGTATTTCTTTATGCTCAACAATAATTCAACTGGAGCAGTGGAACATTGCTATACAACCAAACTTGTAACTTGTTTTGTTTTATTTAGTGGTGCACATTTATGTGAACATTTTGTGGCAGCATTTCAGTCATAGACATGCCAGTTTTGTGAGAGATCTGTCACAAACACAATTTTGGATGTTGTTATATAAGAGCGGGCTCTGATGCAAAGCATGGAACAATTATATCATCTGTACTCCACATTGCAGATAATGGCTGATGGTGTGATCTTGTTTGCCTACTGGTGCTCTCTCAGGCCTCATGCCAAATGAAGTTTCGTTTTAGGATCATATATCCGTCATCTAACATTAGCCTTTTCTGTGTGGTGTAAATCATGATCATTGCTGATAAACATGCTTCTCCACTGGTGAAAGAGCTTTAGGACATGAGTTCATGAGAGAGTCTTATTTACACTGATTCACTTAAAGCTCAAAATGTTGGCTAACTGTTATACCATGGGTTACCAGTTCATTAGGTACACATCTAACTTCACACAAACATTTATTATTTTGTCAATTATGCTTCCCAGTGTTTTTGTGCAATTTGGTAACCTGCTAATTCCCACTCACCAGCCGTCTCCCCATTATCATACAACAGCCTGAACCTTTGAGGAGTAGGAAAAAATGTTGCCTGGTCAGACAAATCCATGTTCTTCTTGCATCAGAATTTGGCACAAGGAAAAACATCTTAAATCCATGGAATCATCCTGTTTGGTGTAAAGCCAGTAGTGAAAGTATGATGATGTGGGAAAAGTTCTCCTGGCACACAATAGGCTCTTGATATCCATTGAAGAATGTTTGAATGTTTCAGAAGCCTATCTGAAAGTAATTTCTCGACAACTCTGAACATTTGTAGCTACATTTCATCTGCATTCTGATGGACGCTTTCAGCATGATAATACACCATGTCACAGAGCTGTATTTATGCTGCAACTCAAATTACATCTACAGTATGTATCATATTAGACATATTTAGGTCTATGTCACACATAGGTTTTATTTTTTATTTTTATTTCAAGTCCAAAAAAATATATGGAACATATAGGAATGAAAATAAGGTAACTTGAAATGAATGAAACAATTTCCAAAATAGATTTTTTTAGATACTGAGGAACTATTATAACTGTATTTCCAGGATTAATTTACTACATGCTATACTAAAAGTGTTGAAACAGATTATAGAACATGACGGTGAGCTTGTATTGCTTCCTTTGGCCTGCATAATCCTAGTGCAAGCATCTTTGTGATGAAGCAGAAAGGACTGTTCACAAGAAGTCCAATTTCAGCACAGCATACTCATTTCTGTGTGGTACAACATGTTTGCACTAACACATCTAAACTGTTGTCGAATACTGTCTGGAGGCCAAAGGAAGCACAACAAAGCTTGCTTTGTGTCACTAACCACTCAGACCAACTCGGAAAGGAAGAAAAATGAGGTGAGTTCAGCTGCAATAGAGAAGGGAATTGTTGATTCAGTGCAGAATGCACAGTGTGAATAGGTGGGCAGGTGCAGAGGCAAACAGCAGGTATCTCTGGATGTGTCAGGCCTTGTTTATCACAAAGCTATTCAAGCTAAGCTTCTGCATGGTACGTATACACACACACACACACACACACACACACACACACACACACACACACACACACACACACACACACACACACACACAGCTACCACTATGTCTGCATCAGCTGGAACCATAGTGCAAAAGATGAACACTACAAACCAAAAGACATGTACAGATCAAACCATTTTATTACAGGAAATACGATCGCTCAGCAGGTTTTTTTATTCTGATGAAAAATGATATTATTTTTAATTGATCAGAAACTTCCGAAAGAAGGACACCAGCAACCTGAACATCCATACCTACAGTTCTGTCATGCATTATGGACAGTTAAAATGTAAACATTTTTTTCCTTATATAAAACCATGCTGTTTAAAGATGATAAAGTGCATTCTCCTTCGAACCAGTCGCCTAGTATAAGATCCTCTGTTTAAGCTACCTTGACTAACCAGAGAAGGACACAAGCATTACAATTCCTGACTCCTCAGTGCTGATTGGATACAGACAGAGTCAAAAGTCAACATTCAGAGGATCAACAAGCTTGATCATATAATGAATATATACTGGAAGCACAAATTGATTATTACTATGAAAAAAAATCATACATTCTTAAAAAAAAATTCACTGAAGTAAACTAAACTCGTGAAATCAATTCAATTAAACACTTCTTCTGTATTTATGTGAAACAGCTAGAAAAGAGGCTGAGGAACAGCAGTGTAGGCTTATTGTGTTCTAATTCTGATGCAATAATCTTCCAATTTGTAGACTTTCATGTAAATGTCTAGTTTAATGAATAAATAATGATTTGCATGTTTTGTCCTGAGGTAAATCTTCAGGAAGCCTGTGGAATTATATGAATTTCTGCATATATGGCTCCTAATGTGATCTAATGATTATTGTTAAAACTATACATCAAGTACAAAAAATTAAACAATAGAGCATTCTGTTATAGGAAAATAATCAATGACAAGGTGGCGTGATGCATTACCACCGTAAAGTCTGTTATTCTCCTATAACAGCATGTGTTTTATTTCTCTTATACATCAGGAATTTGCCAGCACTAACACTATTTTATTTTATTTATTTATTTATTTTTATTTTTTTTCTATAAGAATTGTAAGTTTTATCCTTTATAGTTGTATAATGTTGCGGAACATCTTAATAGCTTATGTTATAACAGTCACTTTAAACAGTCATTCCTTCGCGATCGCAAATCGCAAAGCCGTCCATCCTGAAGTCTTGTTATACAACTTAAAGTTGCAGCTTTGTTCAAAATGCTACAATTCGCTTCCAAAGAATGCATACAAAAATGAAAATGCTAGAAATTCCTTCCAAAATAAAATGCTAAATAAACATCTTTTAGAAAAACTATATCAGCATTTATACCCGTTTTTATACCTTTTATGTCAAGCATCCACCGTAGAAGCCCCAGTGTAAGTAGTTACTATAGAAATGATAACAGAATGAGTGGATTAATGGAAATGAATCAGTGCTTACTGACCAAACAGAATCAAGACATCAACAGTGCTGTGGTCAAAATGAATCACACTGCTTCATACATAAATGAAAGTGTGAATTCTTGCATATTTTTGGGCATCCTTGTTCAAACAGCCTTCTATAGATTGCACAGCTTTTCAGTAGGATTGAAATATTGGTCGTTTGAAAAGAAAGACAGACTTTACTCTCATTAAACATATACACAGTTACATAGTCAGCTTTTTATCTCTGTATTTCCAAGCTGCAGTCAGTGCTCAGGGTCAGCCATGGTACAGTGCCTCCGCAGTGCAGCTTTGACATGCTGGGATGAAGGCTTTGTATTGGTATTATATGACAAGTAACAGTTTGTGTACATACTCCAAATGATCCAAAATTATCCCTCTACAGAAGAGGTTTTCAGTGAAGCTTAGCATTTTTCCCCATGGTGTATTCTGTGGGCTGATGGAAGCACAAGAAATCCCTTTGAAAACTTTAACCATGTTTTCTTCGGGGTCCTCTGACATCCTATTGAATTGAACTGAATTTCTTTGGCAAGGCTGTCCAATCACACACCTACAGTCAGTGACTCCACATGAACTCTAGTTACCCATTACGTTGGAGGTTTACATACTTCTTCATCAGTAACGTTGGCTTCTCAAAGTGCACAATAAGATGTGATGATGTAAAATTATTAGTGTAATCTGTTCTTATGGATTATTGGGATTTTTTTAGATCACATTTTAGGAGTGTTCAAATTATAATTACAGACAATTCCGTGGGGCAAAGCTTACAATGAGCTTATAAACTGTAGCAACTAGATAATAAAAGCAGAAAGCCTGAGTTTATGGGGTTAAACAAAGATGCCAATAAATCAATAACCTCTTTAACTTCCATACAAATGGACTCTCTGTCAGATATACACAGTATTTAGATTCGTTTTATAACAAGTTGCAAAATGTAATCGCTGATAACTGCAGTCATCTTTTCCTGGGTCCATTTTAAAAATGATCAAATGGAAAATGAAAAGCATGATATGATTAAATGAAAGGCACAAATGAAAAGGCACAAGGGCCAAAGTCCTGGGTCAATAAGAGGCATCAGAATGCAACGTCAGAGAAAGTTCGGGTGTGCAGTACAGTTAAGTCAGTTTAATTAAAGGAGACATATTGCACATAGATTTGGGTATCTAGAGTGTCTACCAGCTCACAATCTCTGAAATATGACAAGTCAGTCAGTTTCTTTTCGGCTGCCTAGAAAAATGTGGTTCAAAAAGCCGTTCATATTTGGCTCCCCTTCTTATGTCAAGAGCAGAGCTCATGAGAATTATACCGCCCCCAATCTGAGTATCTCCACCCACGGCATGAGAACTACCATTTTTTTCTTGCAAGCACTGGATCCGCTATCATTATGTTGAAGCAAGCTAAGCAGGGGAACGTTTGATCCCCCAGCCTCAGAAGACAGAGAAGCTGAGTGTATTGAGTTTATTTTTTATGGCAACGTCCCAATGTCAGTCAGAAAAACCTGTTCGTGTGAGATAATCACTTTTTGTCTGACTGCATTACCAACCTGGACCAGTACAACACAGGACTGGCAATGAAATTGTTACCGAAAGAGGGATCAATACCAACTGTCGGTGGCAAAACTTAAGGAAAATATAATTTAAAAGAATTTAAAAAATAATTGTTGTGTATTTCTTTGCTGTTTAGCACCAGCTAATGCTAACAGCTGTGATAAAATACTGTATGTATGCAAATTTTCTAGAAAGTTCTTAGCGTTACTTGCTGCAGGATCCACAATAATGTTAACGCTATTAGTTTGTTAGTTGAATGTCTGTTTAACGTGTGGGTAAAATAAGAGAATGGGTGTAGGGGTTAGAAGAAATGTTAGCATGTTGTTGTGCTAGGGGAACATGTGCTTTATATCCATCTGTAATTTGGCAAAAAGGGCACAACCAATGTGTGGGCATGTATGTTAGTATATTTGTCGCTGCTAGAATGAGCAGAGACCTGACCTCAGAGCAAACTGAGTATTATAGAGCTGCAGCTAGAGCAATTGCTAATATAATTTGGATCCGGAGGCACATCTCACTTGCTGTGCCACCTATTGAACTGTGCATGCAGGCTTCTAGTTGCCATGGTAGCACAAACCGTACTCGCATCGGCAGACCCTGTGGAAAAGGGGGGTGGAGTGAGCAGTTCCTCATTATCATTTAAACGAACAGGCACTCAAACCAGCCGTTCTGAACAGGGCTGTTTAATCAGGGACTATAATGCATTATCCTTGTGATATTTTGACCAAAGCATATCACGGACATTTCATTAAGACCTCAGGGCAGTGGGTCAACTTGTGGAAATGGGGTATAATATGTCTCCTTTAAGAATCATTGTAAAGAGCACAAAAGCAGGCTGAAGGCCACCATAACAAGAGCTTTATGTGCTCTTACATATACTTATACATATACTTATCTTACAGACAATCCTGCTGCAGCTCCAAGAACAGCCAGCAGATGGAGCTAAGAGCTTTGTTTTGGTGTCTGTATGGCCGATATCCCACTCGGACTCATCAGTCTTTCTCACATGCTGACAAAAAATGAGGACGTGTAAACCAGTGAATTCTTTCCAAATGTCCCTAAATACACTTCTGAGGGAGCACCTTTCCCTCGCATTGGACACCTGCTAATTAAGGCTGTGGTGAAGCGGGTGGAGTGTTATTAGGTGGTGTTATAAGAATTCCTCCATTGGGTGCTATGTGCTGCTGCTTGGATGGGCTAGTTTTGGGTGTTTTCTTTCTTGCTGGTCTCCTGTGACGTCTCCTTTTACCCATCTTCTTGGAATCAGACCTGTCCAGGAGCGGGTTACAGTGAAGCTTGCCACTAACAGCATCTGAGGACTCATCAATATAGGCTAGATTTTCTCCAAAGTAATCCAATGGTTGCGAGAATGTGGGGTCTGTTATGTCTTTCCTCCTGACCATGTCTGTCACCTGCTCCACCTGTGTTATCTCTGAGCTCGTCTCAGATTCCGAGTCCGATTCATTGGATGTATATGAGTATGAGGAGGATCCAGATTCGGATTGGCTGTCATAATATCCGTCTTCACGTCTGCCGTTTTCTCCTGGACCGACATTGCCTGGAACACTTCGGCTAGTTCCATGACTGTGGCGACCATGGCGACGTTTTCGCCGCCGACGCTTAAACGGGTCATCCAGCTTGCCAGAGATGCGGAAGTCCACTGACATGTTCTGGATGTTCTGGGTCCAATCAGTGGCATGTGCTCTGAGCCCTTCCATCTGGGAAAGCGGAACAGATTTACAGATGCAGTGTTTTTATTTTATGAAGACAGTAAACAATATAGCACTAGGCGAAATGACTCCTGGTTTGGAGTCAGATTGCTCTAGAAGAAGTTCAGTGTGTGTGGTTAACTCAATCTGTGGTACATACTGACATAAGATCAATGATCTACCATATGTACCAAAGTTGTAGGGTGCCAGTCAGTGAAAAGAAATTTAATTTGTTTCCGTTTAATTATATATTATATCCTGGCAAGTAAAAAATATGACTTGTGTATAGGAAACTATGCTGATATTTGACAGATTTATAGAATGCCGTGCATAAATATTAACCCCCCATTGAACTTTTCTGCATTTTGTAGTCATACTCCCTATAACTGAAATGAAATGAATTGGGATTATATACCATGAATTTACAAAAATTGCCCATAATTTAGAGACTGGGAAAATCTAAATAATTTGCAAATATATTTATTAATAAGTAAAAGTAAAAAGTTGAAAAATGCAAATGTATTTACCCCTGTTGACATAAAAGCCCTAAATTTATTCTGGTGCAACCAGTTTTTATTAAACATTAAATGTCACATAATTAGTTGAATGGAGTCACTCATCGTGCAATTAAAGTATCATCTATACATCATCTATACTGCTTATCCATTAAGGATCGCAGGGTTTCTAGAGCCAAGCCAAGCTGACTTTGAGAAAGAGGTGGGGAACACCCTAGGCAGGTCGTTCTAACACAGGGCTAACACAGAGATGAACAACTAATCACAGTGACGGGTAAATTAGAGTAGTCAGTTGATCTAATCTGCACATCTTTGGGCGGAAACCAGAGTGCCCAAAGGAAACCCAGGTAGGCACAGAGAGAACATACAAACACCAACCAAGAGGGCCAAACCCAGAACCTTCTTGCAGTGCTAACCAGTGCACCATTGTGCCACCCATTAAAGTTTCAAATGTTCTCAATATAAATACACAGTATCATGAAGACTAAGGAGCTATCAAAACATGTCTAGGACAAAGAATCAATCAGGGTTTGGCTATAAACAATATCTATATTCTGGCGCACCATGAAATCAATTAATAAAAAATAGAAAGAATGCAGGTATGTAATTGCAAAAAGGTGTCAGTATACAGCACTTGTTTTGTCTGTAACTTACCTCAGCACGGGTTTTTCTGGACAGAACTCGTAGCCAGTTCCCAATCATGGTGAGGATGGAGGCAAAATAAGCCAATCCAAGCAAAATCCAGAACCACACCAGAGGTTTATACCAGTGGTCTGTGCCCTCAGCCCCTCTATCACCTAAGCAAAAGGATTAAAGTAATTAAATGACTTATTTACTATTTTTTTTATTTACTTATTTAGGCTAAATATGTTAACAGCTGACCAATGTAGAGAGAGCTGTGGATATTTACACATTCTTCCAGAGGGAAATAAAGCCATGGTCATATAAATAGCCAGCAGGGGTTTGTTTCTATAAACTTTCATGGGGTAGGACCACAGTAAAAATGGCAGCCTCAAAAAATTCAATTCTATCACAATGACCTTATAGCGTAGGCTACAATTTAAAGAATTTTTAAGATAACCTTGTAGTAAGCAGTTGAGAATCGACAACAGACAGCCATCCAGCATACAGTCTAGCAGCTCATTCTGAGCAGTCTGAGATTACAGTAAAAATAAATAATAATAATTAAACAAATAAAAAACACAAAAGATCTGAAACTAGCCCAAAATATTCAGGCACTGGAAAAGGGAGAAATTCGTTCTTCTTTTTCCTCAGTATTTGCATGTTGAATAAAGGCACCTTCATGCACACACATTTCTGATCCACAGACACACAATCCCCCTTTCCATTTTACAATCATTGTATTATATTGAATCTTATAACAGAAATTTGTACATAATAGACACACTGTCTTCACTTATACTTTACCTCTGTTTTTAAAAATATATTACATTTGATTCCAATTATTTGCTGTAAAACTATAGGAAGGTCTTGGTAGCAGTAGTGCATTTTAAAGCTAACCCCTGGCAAACCTATGAATAACTGTCCTGCCTGCTGCCACAATTACAGCAGTATTACTTTACGAAGAAACAATGGCTACTTCCACTCCTCATTCTTACAATAGCGTTATAATAATATTAGGTGAACCATTATGCATGATATTTGAAGATAAACTATAGAATTTTAAAGTAAAAAGAAAAAATGAGAGAATGGTTATTTTATATTCCCTGACACACTTATCTGCTATGTTTTATATATATATATATCTACACTACCAGTCAAAAGTTTGGACACACCTTCTAATTCAATGTTTTTTTCTTTATTTTTATTACTTAACACTTCATGTCTTAACACTTCATGTCTTAAAGTAATGATGGACTGTTGTTTCTCTTTACTTAGTTGAGCGGTTGTTGACATAATATGGAT
>JAQQZR010000011.1:4136043-4162864 GCA_030068235.1 Notoglanidium macrostoma | reverse complement strand
CTGAAAAGCATTCCAGGTGACGACTTCATGCAGCTGGTTAAGATAATGCCCACAATATCATCAAGCTAAATGGTGGCGACTTTGAAGAATCTATCCTATTTGGGTGATCATTAAACTATTCCATGATCAAAGATTCTTATGTTTGTTTACATTAACTGAAGCTCATGAACTGGGTGGCACAGTGGTTAGCACTGTCACCTCACCTCACTGTTACTGGGTTCGAACCTGATGGTTGAGTGGGGACTTGTCTGTGTTGAGTTTGTATTTTCCCCCTGTGCGGGTTTCCTCCAGGTGCTCTGGTTTCCTCCCATAGTCATAGTCAAAAACATGCAGATTAGGCTAACTAACTACTCATTCCCCATAGGTGTGAATGTGAGTGTGAATCGCTGCCTGTCTCTCTGTGTTAATCCTGTGATAGACTGGTGAACCCCACCCAGAGTGTACCCCTCTTCTCGCTCAACCTGTCCACATCGACCCCACATAGAAGTAGGAATAAAGATGTAAAAGAATAAGATGATTATCTAAAGCTCTTGAACTGTATCTGGATGATTTTGAGCAAATACTTGCATGAATGAACAGGTTTTTGTTTGTTTAATTTTATAACCTAAAATGCCAAGCGACACAGTAGCGCTCGTAAATAGATGAATGATCTTTAAAGAATTTTCAGTGGCTCAGCAATGAGACGGAAATAAATCACACAATAAGGACACAGTTTGGCAGTGATTGATTCAACTGGATTTTGTTGCAGGACCAATATTTGAACAGGTTTATGTCTGTCAGGTTCAGCTCTGCAACCTCGCAATTCAAGCATAAGCTACATCGCATTGTCAAAAGCACATTTAAAATCATCGACTGCCGGGTGGGGAAGAAGGTATGAAAAACATGTCTGACTCCCTACACTCTCTTCCAGCATTTCACTTCACAGTGGAAACCAGTGGAGTCCTAAAGGCTTGCACCAGTCAACACACATCACAGCTTCTTTCCCCAAGGCTATAATCCTCTGAAATAAGAGCCCTTCTCACATCCCTCCTCACTGATGTAATGTGTAACATGTAACTGCTGAAAACACTCACTACTAAGATAATGTACTGTACAGAACAGTTCATTTTCTTACAATGCACATCATTAAATTGTACTACTTTTCTCATTATGCAACACTTAGTAGTAATAATAGCAATTGCCTCATTCGTATACATTTTCACCACTCTTAGCATTCACATGACATGTAATGTACTGCATTTTTGCATTGAACTGTATTGTTCTGTACTGTAGTGTTCTGATGTATGAAATGTAATGATACCACACCAAAGAAATTCCTACTTAGTGAATAAAAGATTCTGATTCCCATGTCTGACATGAAAATCACTTTCGTCAAACAGGAATGTCTGAAAATGGTTAGGAAAGGGTTTTTTTTGTTGTCGTTAAATCAGTTATTTAACAAAAATTTAAGTAAATGTAACATATTTAGTAAAACAATCAATACCAGTCTGCAGATATCAATTACACATCAGAACTGTGAGTACATCAGTGATGCTCTATTATTCATGATGATGTACCACTACATTTCCATGTCTACAAAAATGGCTGCATCATCCACTCCTCATACTCGTGATCTCTTTCATGTCTCTCTCTGCTGTTGAATTACCTCATCTGGAAGTGGGGACAGCTGCCCTGGGACAGTCGTAACCACCACTGAGGATACAAATCCGCTTGTAAATAAAGAGTAAACCAGTTGGAGATGATAGAGGAATAGCCTACAGTAATACTCCTGAGGGGGATTGACTGTAACACAGTGATCTTGCCTTTCCATATATGAAAGTAAACAACAACAGTTGCCCCAGTCAATATTAACCAACTGTTAAGTGGTCACATGTTTTCTGGGCGCATAGTCTAACTTTTTATTTTTAAGACTTTGTCATCCCTGGATTTTGTGTTGGTTACGCACCACAGTGATAAATTGATTAAATTAATTGTAATGTGCCTCTCTATTTGACCAGCTGGGATTTGTAATTAACTGATGTACTGCCATGCTCCTTACACTGGGCTCTGTGCCATATTCAGTAAAAATGATCATTTGACTATGGTGCTTCCTTGGTTCAGTAAGTACATCAAAGGTACTGTTGCTGTCTGTGAAATCAGGGAAGGTAAAACCGCTCTGACACTGCCCAGAAATATCATCCATCAATCATATATAGTCTTCGGGAGTACACAAAGTCATAAAGTATGTTCCAAAGAGGTGAGTCATACATGTTTGAAAGTGAAATCAACGACCATACACACAGTATCCGCTTGCATCCTGACAGCTCCTGAAGTGTTCAGCACAACTTCCATTTGCAGCTTGATTCAGTTTGTTGTGAACTTTTATGGCCACTTTGCTCTTTCAATGCAATTTGTATGAGAGTCTCTAGCTCTCTTCTCTTCCAGGCTCTGAATGTGATTCAACAGCTGTTAAACAGGAGTCTTATTACTCACAGGGGAGGTAGCGGTAAATCACAGTTGTCTCCTGAACTGATTCCCAGGTCGCATTCACTGGCTGAACGTAAAAACATAAAAATTGATCAGTGGCAGTGGCAGAAAGTTATGATTTACTCATGTAGGAAGAGTAGGAGCATTACAAAAGTAGATTTGAACAAGGAATGGGAATATGATATGCCAGAGTAAAGAGTTGCTTTTTACTGGCAATGCTTGGCTTATAGACTCCATGTGGAACTTTACTGGTGGTAAACCACAAGGAGCTACAGTACCAGCCAAAGGTTTGGACACACCTTCTAGTTCAATGGTTTTTCTTTATTTTAATTACTTAAAAGTCACATTGTGTCTTAAAATAATGATGGACTGCAGTCTCTCTTTACTTACTTGAGCAGTTCTTGACATAATATGGTTTACTACAGTTGTCCAATAGGGCTATTTACTGTATTTTATCAAAACTAATGGTCTTAATCACATTAAGAAGGCAAGAAATTCCACTAATGAACGTTTGACAAGGCACACCTGTTAACTGAAAATCGTTCCAGGTGACTACCTCATGAAGCTGCTTAAGATGATGCATACAGTGTACAAAGTTGTCATCAAGGTAAACGCTGCCTACTTTGAAGAATCTAAAATATGAAACATATTTTGTTTTATTTTAACACTATTCTGTTTACCACATAAATACAAATGCAAATATTTGCTATTTAATAATTTTGTAGTCTTCAGTAAATCAACAAAGAAATACCAATGAATGATTCAGTATGTCCAAACTTTTGACAGTAAGCATGAGTGCCCAGGTGTTGTTCTATGAAGTAATCCCTGTAGTCTTTGATTGACATGCTTTACAGTTTAGTGTGGTTATTGGTCCTTGTCCCCTTCAGGATAAACGTTTCTATGTACCTGGCCTGTTCACATCCTGTCAGGGGACCAACAGCATGAAACATCCCAGACGCCAATGAAGGACCAATAGCCCATGTCCTTAGACATTACCCAGACAACCTTGGTAAGATGACCTCACGCTCTTCCAAAATATCAGGCAATGCATTAGTATGGACATTGCTGGGTCAAGTGCTGAAATCGACACGGGCTCAAGTGCATACTGAAGATGTAAGAATATGCCATCTGCCTCTTCAACAACTGCCATTATATCCGTTCTGGATTCATGTCAGATCAGGATGCCTATTATTAGATCTACTAGGTTTCTACTTGAAGTTTTGGCCAGTGACATAACAGAAATTCTTGATGTAAAAGTTTAGGTGTTATGTAAAAGGACTGGTGTTATGCATGTATGCATCTTCTGAGTACGTGGTCATGTGGAAAGATTATGTTGAAATTTATGTTTAATGTTTTTTGGCTGGGGGGAGGCTAATGCTGTCTTTATCAGAGCAGCATGATGTAATTTTAACTTTGAGAAAAAGCAAAACAAGCAATACAAGAAGGTTCTAGGTTCGAACCTGCCAACTGACTGGAGCCTTTCTGTGTGGAGTTTGTATGTTCTCCCTGTGCCTGTGTGGGTTTCCTCTGGGTGCTCTGGTTTCCTCCCACAGCCCAAAGACATGCAGATTAGGTCAACTGGCTACTCTATATTGCCAATAGGTTTGAACGTGAGTGTGAATGGTTGTTCATCTCCGTGTTAGTCCAGCGATAGATTGATGACCTGTCCATGGTGAACCCCACCTCTCACATGAAGTTTGACTCCAATGTCCCCACGACCTTGACAGATAAGCAGTATCGATAATGGATAGGACATCCGGTGTTTAGCAGTGAAATGTTATGTCGGGAAATTGTGTTAAAATCGAAATCTGCTGAGGTAATTTGGTTTTTACATGTGTAGGTTGATTTGCATGATAATTACACTGCAAAAATTATAGCAAGTAAAAAATATTTTAAATACAGGAAAATATAAGCAAATATTTTTTTTTTAAATGAAAGATCATTATACCAATTTCTAGATATTTCTTTCTAATATCAAGCTTGTAATTGTTAGATTTTATTGGCAGATAATTTAGCTTATTTCAAATGTCATATCTAGAAGGAAGCAAAATATAATGGTCTTATATTTGTTATATAATAATCTCATAATGAGAAATTCCCCTTTGTTCAAGATATCTTTACTTGACAAGATTTCTTTTTTGCAGCATCTTTGAGTCATTGCGAGATACATTAAAAAATAAATTTTTGTAATCTACAAACAAATTGAAAGTCCAATTACACTATAAAGGAAATAATATCTGATTTTAAAAAAAAGTAATCAAAAAATATATGTAGTACAGTTAATCATACACGTCTTTTTAGTACTCACCTTCGTAAAACAGAATCAACCATTAGTCATGAAAATATATTACAATTCAACCTGGTAATCCAGAAGTTGCGTTATGAAAAATATCAAATTATATGGAGAAGTCCTCCTTGTGCAACTGGAGTGAATCTCAAGCACATCTTCATGAACTAAACAGCTCTCCAATTTTGCAAAAACATTTAGAGCTGTCTTGTCCAAAGGCTGACCTTGCCAAACTGCTCAACAAAAGTGGACTGGAACACAGCCAAATGGATGAGCCTTTGGATTTTGGAGCAGATGATGGCTAAGGATGGCCATGGCTAAAATGGTATGCAGTCTTACCTGCTGTTTAATGTTCTTCGTAAGGAATTCCTCAAGCTGTAGCACCAAAAAATGTGCCTTTCTTGACTGCTTGACTGGTTAGCATTAGCAACACATAGTTTTTCTGTCAAAGCCGCTCCAGCCCAAACATATGGGACTTCAAAAAGAGTCTCAAAGATACTGTAGATTTGAGCCAAACTGGACAACAACAAATAACCAGCAGCTCATGATGAGCCCTGCCTGCCCCAGCCTCAGGCATACCAAATAAGATAAAATATGATGCCTCATCATCTCCTCTCTCACCCCTTCTCTATATTTCTCAGATCGCATCTTTTCCTGACCACAGATTGATTACGTCCTACGTCCTGCCACAACATTCACAACCTCAGTAATGTAGGTAATATACTTTCCACTTCTTTCTGATTATTTGCCACTTACCGTCCAAAGACTGAAGAATAAAATAAGAAGTGGAAGGAATCCTTATTGTAAAATCCTTCCACAGAGATCTGTTTTCTTTTGACCGGTATCAAGGTAAAGAGTCCTACCTGAAAGTCCTTGAGTCTTTGTTCTCTTTCTTTTTAACCTTAACAACATCCAAAGGGTTCAGTCACATTTACAGTACGCTGTCAAGGTATAAATTGTATTTTACTAGAAATAAATGGTGGTCACTGTTACATTTACAAAACATGAACAAATTTATCAACTATGCAGGCATGAAGGCGGACATTCCAAATCCCATAATGACATCCTGTATCATGTTATCTGCAGGAAACCAGCTTAAATTTAACATTTTCTGGTACCAGTGAAAGAATGGTGAGTGAAAGAATGCACTGCAAAAAATGGCATCTTAGCAAGTGAAAATATCTTGAACATAGAGAAATGCATTTAGTATTTCCCATTATATGATTACAACAAACCAAACATGTTAAATCTGTTCCTACACTTTTTTTTTTTTTTTACTAATTTCAAGTTTGAAGTAGTAAATGTAAGCATTCATTTCTAGAAAGAAGCAAAATGATCTGCTAATAGAATAAGAAAAGTTAAAGCTTGAAATTAGTTAAAAAACAAACAAACAAACAAAAAAAAAAACACCTAGAAATCGGTTGAATAATATTATTGGTTAATTGTAATCATGTAATCAGAAATGCTAAATCAATTGGACTATATTCTAGATATTTTCATTTTTTTGCAGTGTAGATTATTACTATATCTTTGATGTTGTCTGTCAATAAACATAATACTGGCTTTAGCCTCTAAGAAACATTGTAAACAATTGTTTAATATTGTCGATACAGCATAAAATTATGGATGCTTTAGCTAGTTGCCATCTTTCAAATCTACAGCATGAATGAAAACTTACTCATTCCCGTTACTGGCGATGTAGGTGGCAGTATTCTTTTTCTTCAATTTGTCTCAGATTTGTTTTGCACATTTGCTCCAAGTCAAAACCCAAAAACATAAAAAAAAACATCAAAAATATGATGCGCTGATGATGACCTCCTGATGGGCTGGAGACAGAATGTGAGAAGAGGCTTGGTTCAAAGACAAAACTTTCGAATTGATTAAACGCTAATGCCTGTGTTCATCTCCCACTTTACAAGCGTCTTCAATTAAGCCCCCTTTGTGCTATTTTTCTGATGATGCATGGACTTCAGAGGCCGCAAATTGATCTGTTTGCAAACGTGTGCAGTTTTATCCCATTTCACCCAGGACAAAGCAGACCAAAGCCAGACAACTCAAAAAAGCCCAATTCTAACACAATTTCCTCCCACTTGACCAAAAATCTAAAATGTGCTGTAAAATACTATAAAGCACCATTAGTTCACAGCATGTTGGAATAAACGTTCTCAAAGGACATCACCAATTATGATATTTAATAGTGAGTGTTTAAAATTTGAATCACTCTCTATACTCGGTGAAATGCGTGATGAGTGACAGATAAAAGAGGGCGTGTGTACGCTTTTTTCCTCAATCCTGATGGGAAGTAGACTGGCAGACACCTCCAAAGAAACAGCACTCTCCTGCACTTGATCAATATGTGAAGAACTCTTACATTACACATTAATCTAATAATCTAATCTAACTCTGGCAGGCTTTTAACATAAGAACAGGGAGAGGAGGCTGTTAAGGAGAGAAGGACAATGAGAAGTTCAAAGATTATGACCAGCACTGAAGTTAACATCTAAATCTAGTTTTCTTCACATGACAGAAAAGCTTTATAGTCTTCTATCGTCCCCATCATTTATCAAGTGCAGATTATTTTTATTCCAAAAGTCCAACCATTACGTTCTTACTTGTTTAGGGTCTAATGGTGCAAAATGGAACAATGAACTGCTTCTATTAGACTGTATACAGAATATTGAATAAGTATTCACCCCCCGTGAATTGCTCCACATTCTTAGTACTACAACCTAGAATTGAAATAAGCTTAAAAAAAATTTAACTATTTGATTTAGTCAATGTTTAACATCTGGTGCAAAATATTTCTTTTATTGTGACATGTTTTTTTTCTTTTTGTTGGAAATTTGTTGATTGATTTAATGGCTGGGTGAATACTTGTTAGAGCCACCTTGGCCAAAATTGCTAAAATTCTATTCAATTGGATGGAGACTGTTGATATAAATTGCAATTTTTACAATAAATTATTGCAATAAATTGCAAAAAGCCCATTATCTATACCACTTTTCTGTCAGGGTCATGAGGAAGCTGGATCCAATCCCAGCTGACTTTGGGTAAGAAGTGGGGTACACCCTGGGAAGATCACCAATCTGTCACAGGGTTAACACAGAGACAAACAACCATTCACACTCACATGTACACCTATGGGCAATTTAGAGTAGCCATTTGACCTAATCTGCATGTCTTTGGACTGTGGGAGGAAACCAGAGTTCCCCGAGTAAATCTGAAAGGCAAACTCCACACAGAAAGGCCACAGTCAGCCAGCAGGTTCAAACCCTGTTCGAATTCTTGTTGTGAGGTGCTAACCACTGCACCACCATGTGGCTAATCTTCAGCCATAGCCATTGGTTTGAGTTCTGGGCTTTGACTGGACCTTTCTACCACATTAAGGATTCTTGTTTTAAACAACTTTGGCAGAATGCACAGGGTTGTTATCATCAAGCTGGAAGGTAAACTTCTGCTCCAGACTCAAGTCTTGCAGATTGGAACAGGTTATTTAGTATTGCCCTGTATTTAGATTTTTTTAAATATTAGATTTATGGTTGCTCTGCAGAATGTTCTGGATATTTTTTGCAGAACCATATTTTTTTTGATAGCTCCTTGGTCTTCACAATGCTTTGTCAGTTTAAATGCACACAGGTCGACTCCTATAAGCTAACTATGTGACTTCTGATGGCAACTGGGTGTACCAGAACTAATTTAGGGGTTTCACAGAAACACATGTGAATCCTTATGCAATCAAAACCTTTAAATTTTTATTAATAATTTTGCAAACTAGATTGACTTCCTCCCACTTTAATATTATGGTCAATATTGTGTACAATCATGACTTGTAATCCCAGTTAAGTCCATTTCAATTCCAGTTTGTAACGCTAACAAAAGGAAAAGTTCAAAAGAGGTGAATGCTTATGCAAGCCACTGTATCCATTCAGCCCTCCTGAAGGATTTCACAGACAAGACACTAATCCTCTTTCATACTATTCAATCCTCACAAGGATGTTGAGAGTATGTTAGAAATATATACATGTATGGATTTGGATGGATACAGTGAACTAAGTTTACCAGATTGTGTGAACAACAAGGCCACAGCATATTTGTTTTTATCTGTCCAAAGTGCTGAAGCATTAAAATGCAGGCTAAAAGCACACTGTAATAATAGCGGATTAACATTTATCCATAGCCCATTAGCTTGTGTTGACAGGAAAGGTGCTTTAAGCCACTCGCCAGCCATGCAGGACAGATTGGTGCCAGGATCTTGTAAATGTTTGTATGTTTGACTCATTTGATGACAACAAGAGGGGACACTAGCATCTACTTCATATCGTACAGGGTTTTAAGGTAAGGCCTGGCAACGTATTACCTGTAGTTAGGACAATTTGTCAGTGTAGCAGTGACAGACCCACGTAAACATGACAAGGTATGTGTAGGGACCATTCTTATACTATTAGAAAAAAAATCAAAGTTCAATCAAGAAGCCTAAACGGACTCAGTGTTTCTATCTAGAACCTTATAGCAGTGTTTATCACAGGACTCTAGGAATCCTCAACCATGCATTTTCCTAAGAGTTTCTATTTTTGAGTCTATTCTGTATTTAATATGACACTGCTTCAGATCATTGCTGGATATTATGTATTCCTGTTCTCAATTCAGATGTTTCCTTGGTCTGCCACTTTCACTTTGGAGCCTCAGCGTTCTAGTCAGCGCTCGCCTGCGGAAATGGTGACCCACACATTCATGCAGGAGCTGGGCTTTTTGCTGAAGCGTACCGAGCGTTTATGTCAGGAGAGGGCAACCGAGATTCGCAGACGCAGCTCCTGTGTGGACTACAGCTGGCTGGCAGCGACTCAGCAGAAGCCCTCATATGAGATCATGCCTCGAGAGCTGCTAGAGCTTCAGGAACTCTGCTTAAAGATCCCTCCTTCTCAGTGTGGCCCCGTCATCCTCAGGTGGGTCATCAGGTTTGTTAGTAGATGGATATGTGATTTCCTGTGTATGTGAGTAGATAATAAAGATAATACATATAAACCCTAAATTAATTTTCCACTAAATGTTCAACAGAAACACTCACAGTGATGATGATAAATTTGACTGCATTACCAAATGATGCCATTGTTAAGTCCAAAATGGATTCAACTTTTGGACAAACATTGTTTTGTCTTGGTTCTAGTTGATACTAGCCTGTCACAGGTGTCTCTGAGGTTATGTATGTGAAAATGGGTAGATTGCACTTTCTTCCAAATAGGTTACTCTGCCCTGAAATACAGAATAAGGAACACGTATTAGCATCCACCTTCGAGAATTGGTAGCTGTCATATGATAGGGAAGAGCTTGCTGATGAGTGGGAACTGGAAAGACCAAAATGGAGAGAAAATGTGAAACAATTCCTACTCTTTCATCATGTTGGTCAACTACTGTGAAAATATTAGGCCAGAAATCAGGTCAACTTGCACTGCAAGCAATCATTCATATACAATATGTCTCCTGGCAAAGGGACAATTCCATTTTAGCCAGTTATTTAAATGATTAAAGTGATTATAGTGGAATTATAGATTTTTTTGAAAGTCTTACAGTTCTGTTGCTACACTTCACATCACCTATATACTGTTTTTACTGAGCTGGATAATGTAAAAAAAAAAGTGACAGGTTGATTACATTGACCATCATACAACTGAAATCTTTGCTACTGGACCAGTGAACAATGGAAAACACACTATTACAAATGTCTGGTCCCAAAAGTTCAGGTAATTTGTGCAGTGTGAAAGAAAGCCCATAGTGATGAATAGATGAGTTCAGGGTCTCATGCAGGACCTACATTAAGCAAAAATGAATGTATGAACAAGTGTATCTTCATCCTGGCCCTACTATATGCTGATATCTCATGACTTCTATGACCTCCCTGTTCTAATGTTCTGCACAGACTCAGGAAGCTGGTGACAGAGTTGGAACCGGAGGTGACGGAAGTGCCGCGACTCTTCCGCTTGGTACTGTGTGACTGCCTGGACGAGCAGCATAAAGACTTAACATTCAGGGAAAGATCTCTGCGGGCCCGAGCCATCTTCTGGAACCAGCATCGTAGTAAGAGCGCCTTCTCTATTGGCCTGTCCGCACACCAGTGCCTCAAAAACCACTGGAAAAGAGAAGCAGCAGGACAGGACAGAGATATATTGTTTGAGGAGGATAAGGCCTGGGGCAAGGATGAAGAGCTTGGAGTGGTGGTCCAACATCGCCGGAGAGTCAGAAGCACGCCTGATTTTAGTTCCATAGAGGAGAGTACACAAACCTGAGGAATTACAGTGATGACGTAATTATGACATGAATATATATGCGCTGTTGAAAATTGAGCTCAGGTACAACCATATAGACTGATCTTGAAAATCACATGAAAAAATAATGACCAAAAGAAGAGAAAGTAAATTGCATCACATTAATTAATGGCTTTTTTTTATCAGTGTATTTTATAACAGTCAAAAGGCATGACAGCAATCCAAAAGCCTGTAGGATGTGTTTTGAAATGTGATTTGAAGAAATCCTGAAATGATTTGGACTTGATAGGGAATACTACTTTGGTTATATAATACTTTGGCTCTGGTGCAAATGTACATAAAAGGCTTTACATCCTGTGCTGGTTTATCAGCAGTACTATGTAAAAATCAATCACCATTTGCTTGAGTCAAACAATTCCTTATTTTTTTTAGCAAGTAGCAAAATAAAACAGGCCTCTTAGTATTTCAAAAGAATGCAATTAATTCAAAGTAAAATCATTAAAACTGATGCACACAGTTACTTAATAACTAGATGCTATTTAAGTAGTGCAAATATATCTCAATTTTAACTGTTACTTTATATTGCTCTATATAAAAAATAAAGGCTTTTGTAATGGCCATCCAGAAGATAGCCTGTATAACCTTATAAAACTTCAAAATAAAGCTTTCTCAGTTTGTCTCGGTTAAGCCCTTCACTGCTTCATCTCTTTTGGGGTTTTTTTCCCCGCCTGTTTGTATGATTTTGGATTTTTCCCCAATTTTCAGCAAACAGTTCTCAATCAATTCAATTCAATTAAATTTTATTTGTATAGCACTTTTAACAATGAATATTGTCACAAAGCAGCTTCACAGAAATAAAATTCCAGTTATAAACTTTAAACTTATGATTATATAAATTTATTCATAAATATACGTATGTCCCTAATGAGCCAGCCTGGGGCAAGAGTGGCCAGAAGAAACTCCCTGAGATGACATGAGGAAGAAACCTTGAGAGGAAAAAAACCTCATCTGGGTGACTGTATAGTGCGATTACAAATAACTCGTTCTATATCCGTGTTATATGAAGGCTAACATCTGTTTCCTCTAAAACACAAAGCCAGACAACCTGAAAACAACAATCTTTTTGAACTGCTGCTCATGCTGCATCACAGGGCAATGTTAACACACTTGGAGGAAAGCATACTCCATCCTCTTCCTGAGCCTTATGACACTCCATCCAATGTTTCCAGGGGAAAGTGAGCATCCCATCACTCCCACATAGACATGGCCATTTCGCTCTCTTGGACTCTCAACTGTGTTAATGGTGGGATTCAAACTCTATACTTAGGACAGATGTGACGCTTAAGATGTTTTGCAACAGTGCGTCCAATGTACATGACAACAGAAATTCATCCTGCACTAAAAAAAAATCACAAGTCAACCCAGGCAAAAGAACTTTGTGTATTTGAGCAAATGTTAATGATGTCCATATATCTGCCCCTATACCCTTGTTTATAGCATAATTATAATGAGCAAGTTATAGGTTCCAAGTGGTTACCTTCCTTTTAGGTTTTTTTTCACATTAAAATGAGTTTGTACCACTTATAGGTATTAACATGCTTTAAAAACATTATTATAGACTATATTAAATGCTATAATATTTTCAATCCAAGCACCTGTTACCTGCTCAAAATGTAAAGCGTATCATTCTCCTTATCATTATTGCCTACAAGACAGATGAGATGCTGATTCACCTTGGTTTGATCAAAAGTCTTGGGATGGAAAAGCCTTATTCCAACCACAAAACATTATTTCTGTCAAGATTGTTCTGAACATAAATCGGAGTGTATTATTAACAACATAAATTTAAAAGATGACCAAAAAAAACCCCAAAACAAAAGCATGAATCAATATATGCATAATCACATCTTACTTGTAAATTCCGACACCTGTAGTAATGTTATGAAAGCTTTATAGGTTCAGTGTTTTAGTTATACAGTATCCACATGGACAGTCACCTAAAACACAATGACCGATAGTAAGTTTATTTTCACAATAATAATTTAAGATACTGATCAATACAACACCAAATTCACTGTTGGAATGTAAAATAGGTAACGTGATCTAGTTTTAAAACTTAAATTTCTGCAATTCTGAATCTGAAAATGTTACCACTCTTTAAAACGTGATGAATTGCAACCGTTAAGGAGGAAAGTGGCTACAGACAGAGTGGATATTTTCACATGAAGATTAACAGGGTAAAGCAGATCAAAGAAGAAATGAAAGTTATACTAACTATCTGCACAGGCCACCTCATTTACCTGCTGGGTTTTTATTCCCTGGTTCTCATAACAGCTGTATGTTTTAGGAAGTGGAATGTCAGCATGAACAGTGAGTTAGTGTCTACTTGCATTGTTAAATTTTAAATCCTAAAATTGCACTTGATATGAATTGGATATCTGATGTCAACTTTGCTTAACCTGTAGTACTAATGAATTCAATATTCAAATAGAATTAACATATTGTACATCTCTTCCAATAACACAATTTTCATTAAGGCTACGAAAACAAATCATCTCAGCACAGTTTCATCTGATCTGGTGCTGAATATTCCTTGAATTTCCAGTAAATCTGGGTCTTTCTTAAGTAATTCATTTGCTAGTAAATCTTTCTTTCAATTTTGGCCAAATGCACACATTGCCCTTACAGACTTTTTTGCTTGTTTTCTCAATTTTCTCCCAAATATGGTCTTGCCAATTCCCACCCAATAGCCAACTCTCTTGTCCATCACACACAACCAGGAAGGATAAAAACTAACATGTGCAACCTCTGAGGCCCATGAAGCTAACCTAAACATCTTCATACATGAGCTCACAGAAGCCCACGATTGGCTAGTGTTGCTGTGATTGGCAGAGGACAGAGAGTATGCCATCCATCCCACCAAGAGAGCACGGCCAACTTTGCTCTCTTGACCCCTGGCCACAAATTGCTATGGCATTGCCAGGACCTGAACTCGCAATCTCCTGAATAGGCTAGTTTCATGAGGCACAACTGGCACAGTGCCCCATTTAAGAGTTTTGCTCAAATCTAAATCACGGTCTCAGCATAAACATGGCTATTGAATCAAAGTGCAAAAAATGCCTGAAACGTAAACTACAGTCACTCGCTATTCATATTATTCTCAAAGCCTAATGATCATTAACATGATGAATGAAACAAGCCATTTTCATCTGCAATGGTGTAGTTACAGTGTCTTCAAATCTAAAGAAGAGGGCAAGAATACGTTTTTGTGTATAAAATTACTCAATAGTTAAAACCAAATACTTTTGGCAACAAAAAAATATTTGCTGCAAATATTACCAAGTTACTTTAGTTGTATCAAATAACACTGCTCATGATCGAAAGGTACAGATTCTGTAGTCACATTATTTAAGGACGCTCTACAGTACAGCCATCTAGCCACACCAAAGCTGAAGGATCCTTGCTTTATTTTACATTTGAACTCCCTGCTTGTTCCTTCCTGTCCAAAAATGCTTCTTCTTAGTGACTCAGTCCTGAATTGTCACGCCGTCCCTAGTGTTCAGGCCAAGAAGACGACAAAGATGAAGAAGAAAATGATGAGGATGAGGAAGATTTTGATAAGCAACCAGCGATTGTTGGAGACTGACTGAAAGTACTTGAGGATTTCCATATGAGCGAAGTCCACATTGAGCTGAGTGTCTTCTACGTTAGCGTCAATCCTGTGATGATAAAATACAGGATTAAAATGCCACTAGCATCTTAGTGTATCCCAGATTATCATGTGTGTCACTAGGTTTCTCCTGCTGTCCTGATGACTGTCTTTTTCCTTACCTGTGAACTGTCTCTTCCTGCTCTTTCACCATGTGGGCCAACTGCTGGAAAATAGATCCCAGCTCTACGATAGTAGTCTCTATGTTCTGCATAGTGTTTGCTCGGTCCTGAATAAAAGAGTCCTGACAAGACACACACGTATATTAACAAAACAGAGTAACGTAATCAGATTTAAACTCTCAACTAGTAGAGTTTGCAACCTCATAATGAATAAACTATGACACCATGAACTACCCTTTCATCGAGCAGTTGCATCTGCTGGCTGGAACGAAGATCCATGTCAATGGATATCTCTGCTTTTGTGGCATTATCCTGCATCAACAGTGAATTGTCTGTTGTGAAATAAAAATAAATAAATCAGATCCAAGCTCCAACGGTGCAGCAACATCGGTTGGCATGTTAAAGGAACACTACATTAACACACAACTGAAATATCAACTCCATCACATGATGAAGGAACACTTTCTACTTAGACAAAGTCCTAGTTTTCATTTAATCAATAACAAAAATTCTGCACTTTCAAGGTAGTCAGGATACACTCACAATATTAAAGTGTGATGAATTCCTATAATTTTATGATTCTTTTTATAGGAGAATGTTAAAAAAATCTCATGTTCTATTGCCAGTTGGTGGCGTTATGACAATGTGTCAGTATGACCATGTGGATGTTACATGGGGTTATGGAAATATTGATATAAAACCTGAGTCTTGAACTGGGTCGTGAGTTATTTAATTGCATCAATATGCCACGACTGTTCAAAATATTATCGATTTCACAATTTAACATCAGAAATGTCATTGCATCACGCTGATCAACCGTGACGTTAATCTGATTAATATTCAACACAACGTAGAAAAGGTTCCTCTTGCCATGTGATAGCATTATAACAATGAATCACTAATCTTGTATGCTACTAGGTTCAGTAAGAATCTAATGAAATATCTGGGTAGAATATTGAAAAAAAATAAGCTTTTTAAGCATCACTTCCTGTGTCCAGTTGATGGAGCTATGACAGTGGATGACTATTGGCATGTCCATGTGCTTATACCTCATTATTGGACATACATGTTTGCACGGTGTGACTGGCTGATTGATTGCATCACCATGGAAACATCAGGGATAGCTTGCCATCATGCTGATCAAATTTGTAATCAGATGAACACTCTAGGAGTAGTATTTAAAAAAGAATTGGTACATGTGAAAACACACAAAATCCAAAACAGGTCACTTCCTGTTGGGTGGAGTTAATGGATTTGATTGTTAAATTTGTTTGCTCTGCTTGAACAACCAATATTTCTTCCAAATTTCGTACATATAGCTGAAACTAAATGCCCATGTTTTGAAAAAATGTCACGGGGGTACGATCAAGCCTCGAAGCCACTCTACTGGCATGTGTATATTACTGTCCCATCATTTAACATACAGATAAAGTGTGTTTAACATCACATAATGTGAAATGAGGTTGCATCACACTTCCTGTTTGAGCATCATCACATTTTTATTCCTTTATTTCCAGCACCATGACAGATATCAACATTTCCTTCGCAATTTAGCATCATGGGTATCTTGACTTCATGCGGAACAAATCTGGTATGAATGAATCCTCTAAGGACTATTAAAAATTTAGTATATTTGGGCTATAACAGTGACTCACTAAAGTTATATGTGATTATGCCGCATCATCGCACATAAATATGAACTTTGGGCCCCATGATGTACAGAGGAAATGAGCCTCACTTCCTGTTTATGTGTAGTTACATGTTGATTTGAGTGCATCGCCATGGCAACACTGTCTAATATATCTAAAATTCATCCTAACATCATCCTGACCTACTCTGTCATGAATCAGATAAATGATCTAGAAGGAATATACTGCCTAGAAATGAAGGTCTGGAACCTGGCAAAATGGTTGACTTGCTGCGGGGCAGAGTTAACAGATACAATTATGAAATTTCATTCATGTAGGTGAATCTGAATGCCCGCATTCTTGAGACCCTAATTAATTAATATAAACATACATCCACCTATTTATTAGCTACAGGAAGGTCAATTGTAAAGCTGGAGCTTACGAAAGCTGGAGTCATGGAAGGAGGAGGTGGACGCTGGAGACTGAGAGAACTGCTCTTGCCTGCTTCTCTGTTGCTTCAGGTTCTGTGAAATTAATTCGGTCACTGTTATTATGAATTAAATATTCATAAAACAATTTTCATTCATTTGTAGCACAATTTACCTCTGTTCGCACTTCCAGAACTGACTTGAAGTCACTTGACATTGATGCCAATTTTGACTGAAAGAGACAAACATAAAAGGCATTAAACATCATGAAACTTTGCAGAAAGGTTTTTTTTTTTTGCCTTATACGGATAAGTCAGTAGATGTTTGGGAGGTGACCATACCTGCAGTGATACAACAATGGTATTGGAATGTGTTTGAAGATGTCTGCTGTTTTGGCTATTTCTGGATCGGACAAGTTCCTGGAGTTGGGCTATCTGTTTATTCAAGCTGCTAATATCCTGAGCAAAAAACAAACAAACAAAAAAAACTTCAAGTTCAGAACTGAAAATGTTTCGCTGTTTATGCAAGACCATAAACATCTGTACCTGTTTCACAATATATGTCAACTCGTCAATCTCCGCTGCTTTATCGTCAAAGAGGGATTTCCGTTTGGCCACTGAGAATAAAAAGGACAGGACGTCACAAACCTCAGCATAAGTCACGGATTGCGTCTCGGACAAGTGGCTTGAGTTGCTGTGAAAAAACTTACGTATTGTGAGCTTTTCCAGCTTTGCAAAGGTGTTGCTAAGATCCATGCCAATTCTCCTACAAAAGAAAAGGCATTAGAAAAAATAAAATTCTTATCAATCAGATGTCCAAAAAGATGAGCCATTACAGCCAACTAAAGAAGCAATTTGGTGATCTTAGCAATACAGGAGACACTGGAGAAGTTAAGGGATGAAAGTTTTATTACTTACTTTGCCATGAGTGTGAAGTCACTCCTCTGCCTGATAGAGTTGTGAACTGGTTTAATGCCCTGTGAACCATTCTAGTGGGTTAAAGAAGCAGTTTTTAATTTATAGAGCTCTCTGTTGTCTGCAAGGTGAATGAAAATGAAAGCAAGCAGGCATTGTCCATATCCCTAACTAATTCCCCACCTTGTATGCTTCATAGGTTGCCTTTCAATGAAAAGAGGCCTGTCTGCTTCGGCTGGGAACAGGGATCAATTCAGGGGCAGACAAAATATATACTGAATCTTAAAACAAATTATAGTTTTCTAAGCTATTTTTTAAATTATGATTATCATATGGCAGGAAAAACATTTAGGAACTACATACTGCTCCTTTAATCCTTTAAACCTTTAAACTCTGAAAGCCAAAACCTTGAAATTACGCTTCTAATATTTAATCCACTTCATTTCATATGGATATTTGCCACCCACAACAACTGTTCCACAAGAGCTGACTTTCTTTTTTTCCCCCGAACATTATTTCACTGACACGGTGCTCTATTTTCACTTTGGTTAATAGTTTCCTACGTTACCCAGCATCCAGTCCTTTATTCTGTCCAGCTCCCTCACCTCCTCATCTATCGATCCTGTTCAAATAGAGCTTCAACAGTCATGCTAATGCTGTTCTGTAACTTCGCATAACCGTGCTGAATTGCATCCAACACAGATGCATTGCACTCTGGATGTCTGAGTCCAACAACTGCAGTCTCAACTACTTCAACATTAGATTTCCCATTAATGTGATGTCACTGGAAAATGGGGAAGAAGAGCTCTTCCTCTTTTGTTTTTAGAAACAAAAATTATTTTTTATGTTTGAGACTTGTGCAATTTTTCTCCTACCAAACCGAATCCTGCTCACCTGTCTCCCCTGCAGAGACTTGCACACAGTCTGAAACTCAGTGGTGCGGTCTCGGCAGGACATGCTCATGGAGTCGACAGGAGGAGCGAGTGGAAGAGGTACAGACAGAGGGGTCTCCAGTGGCTGGAGCAGCTGGGTCTGGGTCTGTGAAGGCCCAGTGTAAACCCCTTCCTGGTTGCTCCTAGGAGTGTGGCGTCGGCGGGTATTCATGACTGCTGCTACACATCAGATACCTGAGAACAGGACAAGACAATCAACAGGTGGATACAGATTTACACCTAGTGATTATTCAAACCTAGGAAAATTAACTAAATCCTGAAAAAGCATTTTTAAATGCATTAGCATCTTCTGGATAATCAATATCTACCAAAAGCATCTTTATCTCCTACATGGTCAAGGATAAAAATGTATAACGTTCAGTAATAGCAACTCTGAGCTGTACATTAAGCTGACCAGGGTGCATTATGCTAAGCAACAACAGGTATTTGGCAATAAACATTAGCTAACTAACTTCTCTCTTGCGTTAGATTTTCTTAGTTTTACTAATTGTATGGCAAAAATATATAACTACGTAGTATAATAACTTTTAAAACAGCCCAAAACTGAAATAAACACCTTTATACTGAGCTACCTGGCTAATCTTCCATATGATATAAGCTAGCTTGCGAGAACAGTTGACAGTCGGCTAAGTGAATTTCTAACAGCTGCTCTCTCAGAATAAAAGTCCAAAATCATTTGAAACCTAATTTTAAACATGACAACACGACCAATTAGACTATTAAAAAAAGTGTTTTTTTACCAGAGAGACCAGTTGCTTCAGCCACTTTCCCTTTTGTTTGGGGTTTTTTTTGTGTGTAGCTGCTACACTATTAGCCGTGAACATCCGGGTTCTAACGCAAACCGTGACGTCACTGCCACGTCTTCTTACAAGTTCCCAGAGTGAATAATTTGTTTTAAAATTGAAAATCATAATGATGCACATATTCATTTGGAGTTCCTTAAAACAATTACTTAAAAATCGATACGATTCCCTATTTACTTGACCTGCGTCTGATATTATTTGATATTTTGTAAACATTGAATGTCCGAGGAAAATAACATTTACAATAATATGAACTAACAAGTACTGAGGTTTTATTTAAGATTACAATAAAATTATTCAAAAGGTTTATCTGGTACCAAGTTAACCACTGTTGGCTTTGCAGAACACACAAACGCATCTATAATAAATAGTATTTATTGATCCAATGTTTAAAGTAACCGTCTGGTTAGTTCGTATACACAAAAAAGAATAATGCTTCGAAAACCTCCTATTAAACAACAGTAAAAAAAAATAATAATCCAGAACTAAAAATTATAGTAATTTATTGAAAAAGATCATTCCTCTTGAAAAGCAATTTAAACATATAATAATATATTACATTAACATGCAAAAACTATAAAGCGCATACAGCTGAGTTTCCTTTGTAGATGCTACTTACATTACAGGAGCAAGTACGTCTTCTAACCTGCTTCCATATAATACTTTTCATAAATCTTTTTTTAACCAATAAAAATAGCTCCACTAAAAAGTGGAGCCTTGAAAAATTAGTTGATACTCATAATGCTCCTCTCCACGGAAATCTTTAGTAAAAGGCGAAAGATTTATACGATATGAAGAGAAACAAGAGTGATAATTTAGCGTTGCTGGACTTCACATCCTGTACCAATCACAACACACTACTAGATGATGGTAAGCAGATGATCACTATGTATTTCAATTCAACAAGGAACTTAACGTAAAGTATAAATAATGCACTACAATGCAACCTTCTAAATGATATATAATAACGCCAGAATACTTGAAAAATGTTTTATTTGTTATAAACGAACATGCGCAATGTATCATGGGATGCATATCATTAGCCCGCCCCTAAGAGAATACCGCCCCCCAACAGTCTCTCTCTCTCTCTCTCACTCTCTCTGTCTCTCTCTCGCTCTGAAAAGACCGATTAGTTCTTTATACACTATATGGACAAAGGTATTGGACCGCCTGGCCATTACACCAACAGGAACTTTAATGACATTGCATTCAAATACATAGACTTTAATATATAGTTCGTCCCCCCTTTGCAGCTATAACAGCTTCCACTCTTCTTGGAAAGCATTCCACAAGATTTTGGAGTGTTTCTGTTAGATACTGTATGTGTCCATTCATTCTGTAGAACATTTATGAGGTCAGGCACTGATGTTGGACGAGAAGGCCTGGCTCTCAATCTCCGTTCCAGTTCAGCCCAAAGGTGTTTGATGGGGTTTAGGTCAGGGCTCTGTGCAGGCCAATCAGGTTTTTCATCACCCAACTCATCCAACCATATCTTTATGGACCTTGCTTTGTGCACTGAGGCACAGTCATGCTGGAATAGAAAATTCCCCAAACTGTGTCCACAAAGTTGGAGGCATAGCATTGTCCAAAATGGCTGGGTATGCTAAAACATTAAGATGGCCCTTCACTGGAAGTAAGGGGTCTAGCCCAAACCCTGAAAAGCAGCCCCACACCAATTTCCCTTCTCCACCAAACTTCCCAGTTTGCACAATGTGGTCAGGCTGGTAACGGTCTCCCAGCATCCGCCAAACCCAGACTCGTCCATCTGATTGCCAAACGGAAGGGTGATTTGTCACTCCATAAAACATTTTCACTGCTCCACACCAGTGGTGGTGCTTTACACCACTCCATCTGATGCTTGGCATTGGACTTGGTGATGTGAGGTTTGCATGCAGCAGCTCGGGCATGGAAACTCATTCCATGAAGCTCCCGTCACACAGTTTTTGTGCCTACATTAATGCCAGTGGAACTTTGGAACTCTTCAGCTATGGAATCAGCAGAACGTTGGTGCCCTTTACGTACAATGGACCTTATTAGTCGTTGACCCTGCTCTGTAACTTTACGTGGTCTTCCGCTTCGTTGCTGAGTTGCTGTTGCTCGTAAATGCTTCCACTTGCTAATAATTCCACTTACAGTTGACCGTGGAATATCCAGCAGGGATGAAATTTCACGAACCGTCTTATTGCAGATGTGGCATCCTATCACAGTACCATGCTTGATGTCAATGAGTTCTTCAGAACAACCCATTTTGTTTCACAAATGTTTGGAAATGGAGACTGCATGGCTAGGTGCTTGATTTTATACACCTGTGGCAATGGGTCTGATTGAAACACCTGAATTCAATAACTAAAAGGTGCGTCAAAATACTTTTGTCCATATAGTGTATTTCCCCTATGAAACATTTTAAAGTCTGTTTTCACCAAAGTAAATAAGGCTTTAAAATATTGTATAAGATGCTGTTTATTTCAGTTTCAACAATACTTTTAAAAGTTATTTATTATTTGTTTTATACATTTTTGGTATAACAAAGGAGGTCCGCTTTCATACTTTTAGAAATTTGTCAGATTATTTTAACAGATTAAGGGCTCAGTAATGTTATGTCCATATTTCACAGTTTTAAATAATCATGTTGTGTAGAACCTGAGAATTATCCCAGATGGCAATACGGATCCAGCACTGGCCGAACGTCATCATTTTGTTTCAGGTCAGAAATGTTTACATTTTAAAATAAATTTCCAAGTAAATTTGAAATTACATGAATAGCCTATTTATGCATTAATAAAAGAAAGAATATGTGACTTTGTAAGGATATGGATATGAAATATTTTATATACCCTGTGTATCACAAAAGTACTTCTTATTACAGTGCTTATTACATTACACCATTTTTTAAGTACAAATTTTGTTATAGATATTTATTTTATGAATTCTACATCAAGTCGGAACAAAAAACATTTTAGATTTCCAAGCATTACTTTTCCAAAAAATTATTTGTATTTGAAAAATGTTTGTATGTCAGTAAAGAAAACAACATGTTACATAAGAGACCACTTTTCAGACTCAAATCATAATGAAGACTGCTGGGTTTTGCTGCAAGAAGAAGAAGCAAGTGCGACAATTAAAGTCTCCAGAAGAACTGTGGCAGATTATCCAAGATATTCAGTAAATCCTACCAGCTCATTTCCTTATAAAACTGTACACATTGTACCTGCGACTACTATTTAAGAAAAAAAGCAAAAAATTATTACACCAAAGATTGTCTTTGTTTACTTTATTACTGTTTACAGCAGCACAATGCATAATATCATGCAGATATATGGTCAACAGTTAATTATCAGTTAATCATTTATTAGTTATTAGCTATTAATTATTAGTTATCAATCAATCAGTTAATGTTCATATCAAATATCAGAATGAAAAAAAGAGTAATTTCTGTGACTTTGTGCCACCATCTGCCAATAAGCTCTGGTGGAGCGAAGCCTGATTCATTGAAATAACTTTAACTCATGAATATTTTCATGGACTCAAGCAAACCTAACAAAACCCTTCAAGACAAGGTACTGACGAGATATGTCGAGTTATGGGCTTGGTCATCAACAAGAGGCAGAACGAAGCTCAGAAAACTGTTTCTCAGGAACCATAATTCTGATAAATCTGAAATTTGGGATACTCCATTTGTATCTGTTGCAGTCTTGTTTAAAACAAACTTGTTGTTTAAAAAAAACATGATCATGATAGGAAAATCAGATTTCAGCAGCCATTTGACAGGGCGATCAGCAACGTTCATGACACTTTAACGGCAGGTCGCTCTATCTACCCGTTGGCCAATGGGTAGTGCTATATGTGATTTTAATTAGTAATAAAACTGGGTAAGAAATCCATAGTACCGAGAGTGTGCAGGAGCATATGAGAGTTTCATTTTTGTCAAGTCTGTTATTACCTCTTAACACCTAGGCAGAACAATTCCCAATTTCCCCCCATTGGCCAGCTTTGAAAATCTGCTTTGCAACACACTTGAAGTTTCTGCAGGAACTGCACTTATCTAGATACACTTACCATTCATCTTCCCTGAGGTTAATATCACTTTTATATCTTATGGTTTTTGTTTAATTTTTTTACTGAATAGGCCTATGTTTATTTTTTTTATTAAATATTGAATACTTTTTGCTTGCTGCTGTAATCTGTGAATTTCCCTCTGGGATTAATAACGTCTAACTATTCCCTGTGTTTTGGTGTAATCTTTCTGCAAATGTGACACAGAAAAATGTTTACAGAGAGAAAGTCACCTACAAAATGTTTCCTGTTGTTTTTAAACTCTCATATGAAGCTCCGCCATCAGCTGTAACCACAAAAAAAAACAGCTTCTTTACTCATAATGTTCCTTTCTACAGATACCGTTGATAAAAGGTGAAAGATTTCTGGCTTTAAGAAAAGAAGGAGTACATGTCTGTAGTCACATCTTATAACACCACACACAACACACTGATCAGTAATAGTTAATAAATGAACCCAATTCAATAAAGGGCTTAATATAAAATACAAAAAAGCAGTAGAAAGGCAGACCAAGAGATTGATTTTCACAAAAGCAAACGAGTTTCCCTTTATTTTATTTATTCAGAACTCTGTTTATTTAAGTGACTTACCATGCAAGCTTGTAAATCAACAGAAATATTCTATGCTTTGAAACACTGTGTAGAATGCTGTTTATTTTGGTTTACTTTTAACTTTCTTTAAAAAGCCATTTTATATTTAGTGTATATAAGCTACTTGATTTGTATAACAAAGGAGGTCTGCTTTCATACTTTCATACATTTGTCAAATTTAATTATTGAATAATATTAAGCTCATATTTCATATTTTTAAAAATCTTATGTTGTGAACACTGATTTCAGATAGCAAACAAACAAACAAACAAAGTAAGCAAACCAAAAAACAAAACATTTGACCCAGATTCCAATGTTAGGGTCGGTTCTTTTTTTTTGGACTGTAGCAATACTGATCCGGCCCTGCTCCAACAATTTTTTTTCAGGTCGCGCCATGAAATGTGAACATCCGGGTTCTGACACAAGATGTGACGTCACTGTCACGTCTTCTTCCTAGTCTCAAGAGTTGGTGATTTTTTTGTGTTGGGGGGAATTAAAATTAATATTGATGCACAAATCCATTTAAAGTTCTTTCATTCAATAATTATTGAATAGAAAGTTATTTCCAATGTCTTAGGTGAATTACGAAATGATTCCTTATTTACTTGGCACTGATAGTTTTGCGTGCATTCATGTATTCATACCAAGTGTGGCCAGAAGCACTGAGATTTTATTTAAGATCAAACTAAAATAATTGAAAAAGGTTATCTGGCGTCAAATTAGTCACTGTAAGCTTTGCAGAACACTGAAACATGTCTATAATACACGATGTGAATCTATTTGAAATAATTGATTTAACAACCTAATGTTTACATTCACCATCTAGTTACTTAACGTAGATTACAACACCAAGAAAAGAAAAGTAATCTTTGGTAAACAATAACTACTCACAGAAAGATTTCGAATAACCAACCACCACAAATTAAAACCTACTCAGAAATACATATCAGATTTATATTAGTTCGTCTTTTTTTAGGACCACACAAAGAAAGCTCTGCTATAAAGCAGAGCCATGAAAAATTAGTTTATACTCATAATGCTCTTTTCCACGGAAATCTTTAGTAAAAGGCGAAAGATTTATACGAAATGAAAAAGAGCAAGAGTCATAATCAACCAACCTTCGCCTTCTCATCCCATACCAAATATAACACAGTACCGGATAATGGTAAGCAAACGAGCGCTATGTCTTTCAATTCAACAAAAGACCTAACGTAAAATGAGAACAAAGCGCTACAAATCGAACTTCAAAATGATACTTAGTAACGCCAAACTGCTTTAAAAAGACTTCATTTATTTTAAACGAGAATGCGCAATGCATCATGGGATGCAAAGTACTAGCTCGCTCCGCCCCAATGACTAAGCCGCCTGCCAACGCTCTCTCTCTCTCTCTCTCTCTCTCTCTCTGTGTGTGTGTGTGTGTGTGTGTGTGTGTGTGTGTGTGTGTGTGTGTGTGTGTGTGAAAAGACCCAGTCATCGATTTTATTTCCCCAGTAAAACTTTTTAAAGAGATCTATATTCGCAAGAGTAAACAACTCTTTAAACTAATGTTTCAGTTTTATTCCTACTTTTAAAATTCATTTCATATTCATTTTATACTTTTTAATATTGTAGTAACTTTATAAAATGTGACAGTAGTTTAAGGTTAAACTAAACTAACTTTATTTACAATATTTCTCAGGGCATGTTTAGGAGACTGTTAATTTAACTTGTATTTCATGGTGAACAATATGGTGATATAACTATCATATAGGTTTAGTAAATAACTTTTACAGTATACAGTCTTATACGTTGCAGTGCTTGACTATCCTTTCCACACATTTACATAATGAGACCATCTGACCTCCACAGGAATGTCTGGCCTTTGTTTCCAACAGATACATAGTCTGGAGCATAATTAACATATAGGTCCTTGATGTATCCCTCCCATTTGCTGATCTGATCAATAGACTATACATTTCAAAGAGTTTCAGGGGGTATAAAAGCATATGCATTGTACAATGTCAGGGGTGCATTTTACCATCAAGCATCGAGAGGCAATTTTCATCAGGCTTCTATAGATGCTTTGACCATTATGCATCCTATGAAGTTCTGTAGGTCTTTCACAAGAAAGTGTACAACTTGTATGATTATTAGAAACAGTTTTACAGCTCTCTTAAAGTTTTAATGCACTGTAGTGCCTTTGGATTAAAGTATTTAAAACTGTCACAAATGACTGGCTTTGGGTAAAATAGCATTTAAGCTTAAGAAAGTTCTGAATGTTATCCACAATCAGTAAGTTTGTCTTAGGTTAAACTACAAATTCTGTTTAAGTTGTAATACATTGGACACGTTCTGAAAGCAACCTCGTACAAGCTAATGTAAAATGCTAATACTTCCATCCATCCATCCATCATCTATATCGATTTATCCGTCTGGGTCGCGGGGGAAGCTGGAGCCAATCCCAGCAGACGTCGGGCGGGAGGCTGGGTACACCCTGGGCAGGTCGCCAGTCCACCACAGGGCCAACACAGACAAACATTCACATTCAGACTCTCGCATTCACACCTATGGGCAATTTAGAGTAGCCAGTTGACCTAATCTGCATGTCTTTGGGCTGTGGGAGGAAACC
>JAQQZR010000011.1:4099713-4135943 GCA_030068235.1 Notoglanidium macrostoma | reverse complement strand
TTTATTAGTAATCTATATACTGTATTTCTTCCCAAATCAAAATAAAATCTCAATGTGTAATGCATAATCACCTCCATTAGACTTTAATTTCTCCTCATCAGTGTTCGTATTGGAGCCCTAGTTGAAAAGAAGATAGAAAATGCACATTTAATTAGACATGGGTAATAGAGTTTAAAAAAAACAAAACAAACTAAAACAAATCAAACAAATGATGTTTTACTACTCCAACGCTCATTTTATGGTCTTCTCTGTGTAACTGTGTTGCAGTGTGCCTTTATGTACACATTTGGTTCCAGAGACTCATACAGTTCCATCACCAGGAATGACTCAAATTCATTAATTTTGTTAAGGCGGGACTACATAAACGAAGACATAGCCTCAATCTAAATTAAGTTGAGAGGTTTTCACACTTGTGTTATAAGCTAATATTGAGCGATTTTCAGAGTAAGCCTATAATAAATAGAAGATGAGAGTTGAAAATACTTGAATGAATATGAATATGAATTGAATGAAAATACTTCTCATTTAAATAATGTTATAATTTTATAAGTAATTGGTGCAATTATAATGATTTCTGGGTGCTGATAATTGCACTCAAAAGACACATTAACAACCTAGCAAATTCTGTAGTTAGATAACAGTGTAGATTAAACTTGTTAACCACATCCTTTCTAATCAGGGAATATTGAACAGATGGCATCAGCTGAGAATGGTAGTATTCAATCTGATAACTTCGCTTCAAATGGATTTTTTTTAAAACGAAATTCACCAACCAAATTAGCTAGTTAAATACAGGTTAAATGTGATAATTTTAGCAGTTAAAATAAAAGAAATTAGATTGTTTGCCAAATTTGGCTCCATGTGCCTACTTCTAAAACTGCCAACACATTTAGGAAGACAAACATAGCTGAAGTATATAACATACAAATCATTTTGATACTAGTAGTCTCTTCTTTAGGGTGTGCGTGTGTATGTATGTTTATAGGATAGAGAGAGTAGTTTCACTCCAATGAACCAATGAGTGGTATGAATCACACAGATGTCCAGAACTTTAAGGATTTCTAAACTCTCCATTCCTCAAGTCCAGAGAACTTGTAGGCTTACTTGAAATAGCAAGTCAAACCCAACAAGTTCTAACTGAACTCTTCAATGTTAGAGAAGGCAAAACCAGACAGGAATCGCAAATATTTTTTCCTAAATCAAGCAGTAAGGTGAAAAGACTAGAAATGTATAGAAGTGTATAGCAAATAAATGTAATGTGTGTATAAAGTATAAAATCCTCCATCCATTATCTATACCGCTTTATCCGTCTGGGGCGCGGGGGAAGCTGGAGCCAATCTCAGGCGAGAGACGGGGTACACCCTGGGCAGGTCGCCAGTCTACCACAGGGCCAACACAGACAAACAGCCACACACACTCGCATTCACACCTATGGGCAATTTAGAGTAGCCAGTTGACCTAATCTGCATGTCTGCAGGAAACCGGAACACCCAGAGGAAACCCACACATGCACGGAGAGAACATGCAAACTCCACACAGAAAGGCACCTTCTTGCTGTGAGGCGACAGTGCTAACCACCACACCACCGTGCCGCCCCAAGTATAAAATAGAAATATGAATAAAATTAAAAATAAAAACTATTTTTAAAAAGATTTGCATACTGTCTTTTGTATTACCTGCCAACAGTTTTTAGACTGATGGTATTTTTAGCCCAGGTCCTAGTGTATCAGAATATTTTACTGATAGAAACTTCAAAGCGCTTAAGTAAGTCACTCTGGATAAGGCCATCTGCCAAATGCCGTAGGTGTAAATGTATGTTTAACCATATATTGCATGCAATGTGCGAGTTAAGCACAAATATAACCTGTGTATAACTATATATTGCCCTGAAGATAGAGTAGAAAATAATTATGCATGTAAAGTTTGTGTATAGTGTCGAATGCAGTTTGTGCATTACAGTGCAGCGATATGTGTGTTGCAGTTTAATGTATGACCATGTGCTGCTAAACAACAGTCTTATGGATTGGATTAACAAATCGATCATCTGTTCGTGGAAGTAAATGGTGTGATATCTGCTTGAAGGAAGTAGTACGAGTTGGTTGTGGTTCAGGAGGCTGGGTTCCTTTATCATCCTCTTCTATCAGTTTTTCTAATTTACAACACACTTTTAAGTTTTCGTTTCACTCCACCTTCACATTTTGATGAAATAAAATATCTAAATACAGTGGTGAAATAATGTTTGCTGTATACAGTTAGTATTTAACAATCCTTTTTGTAACAGTTCTTTGAAATAAATTTGTCTAACAACAAAATATAGACAATTGTATATAATTTTTGGAGAGAAAAGGCGCTGCCTGAAGTTTCTTTTGTGCTGGCAGGTTGTGCTGAGGGTTGCAGCACAGCAATGTATTCATTTTTGTCCACAAACCAAGTTAAAAAATAAACAAACAAACAAACAAACAAATAAATAAATTGCAGGCTCTACATCTTAACCCAAGGGTTCCCAACATTTTTTTTGTTAGTTGAACCCCTTCATCCCAAATTATTTGCCTCCCTGTGATTTCAGGCAGGCTAATGTTAAGAGAAACATTTAATTGTTGAAAACCTTTTTTAAACTCATGTCCTTTTACTGGTATATGTTATGCATAAGTTATATATGTATAAGTTATGCAAACATTCAGTTGGTTTTGCGGTCAGGTTTCCATGTCCTCCCCCCATAAGTGTCTTTTTAATTAAGCTGGTGTCAGGCATTGCAAAAAAAAACAAAAACAAAAAAAAAAAACACTCCTTGTTGTACTTACAAAACACTTTTTTTCTGATTTATGCTTAGATGAAACTCCTTATGTTTTACTTCTACTGAAAATATATCTGTCCATTTTCATAGATTTTAAAAGGGGCCAACCCAGTCTTCTCAGAATCCATTGCATAATTTTCATTTTGAAGGTATGTGACTATTACCTGCTAGAGCTCTGTGTACCAAAACGTCTGCAAATTCACTGTTAGTGATCCATTCCAACTTATGGCTGACGCCGGCTCAGGTCCATTACAACCGAATAACCAAATGAAAATGGAATGGAGCATCAAAAGAATTTAAAATATAGATACTTCAAAAAAATTTATTCAATTTCAAATTATATTTTAAGATCTATGCCTGGAACGTTGCAGAATGGCAACTTGTTACTTGGTGCAGATGATTCTGGGAAGGGTGAGCTGGCCCCTTTAAAGCATTGTAAAGATGAAACATTTTTAGTCATGAAGAATGCACGAACTAGCCAACACCATATTTTAAGTTTAACTCTGACTTAGAGCTATTATCACATGACCCATAAGTAATTCGATCAACTTCTACCACTTTTCACTTATAAGGTTATAATAAAATGTTGTAAAATTAACTGTTTTAAAGAATTTAGTTTTAACTTGCATTATTAATCAGTATCATGTTTATAAATTTAACCCAGGCTTGCTGGTTTAAAGGAACCTGTGCTGGGTCGGTCTATATTGGACCCAATGCTGGGTTTCAAAATTGCCCCAAATTTGTAACCCAGCATGTTTTAGAGTGTATAGCTTGGCTCTGCCCCTATGGTTGTCACTGCTAACTTACCTACTGGCATGGTTTTAAGTGGTGGAATAAACCAGAAAGTGTACACAGAAAGAACATGGAAGAAAACTCAACACAAACTGTAAGCCAAGCTCAGTATCAAGCCACTGCACATTTATGACTACCAGATCCGTTAAGAGCTCTGTGGTGGGATTGTATTCAGTCTGATATTTTTAACACCCTGCCTTGGCTAAAAATATCTGTTAATGCAAGTAAAGAGAAATTAATCATGCAGCTCCAAGGAAAACCAAAAGTACACAGGTGACTCGTTCTTATACTATCATGGCTTTCTCATTTTCACCATCCAGTCATGGCAACCTCCTACAGCTCACATCCAGCAAAGAACTGTTTAAAAATCAGTCAGCTATAATTGCATCATTACTCCTCTTTCACTTTTAAACCTGTTTAGAGCACATGCCACCTAACAACTGATGTAATACCATCCCTGGGTTGCAGAATACACTGGATGATATGTATTTACCTGTATACTTCTGATAACTAGAATCAGTTAAGTCCAAGTTAAGTCTGATTCATAAAGTGGCCTGTAAGTGATCAAATTATCACATGAAAGTTAGTGCCCAGAAGATTAATACCTTAATAGCAGAAAACAATTAGAGACTGTAGAAGTGGATCTCAAACTTTTCATAACCAGGCACCCCTTTAACTGTACAGTGAATTCCATTGACCCCATTAGTACAGATTTGTTTTTAGGAAAATAACTACAACTTTTTTATGATAAATTTTGGAGACATAAAATGTTCTATTACTGAAAGTTTTGCTGATAGAACACCTTAGGTCTAAGTTAACTTTGGTGCTTGGACCAATGAGACATTGGGATTTCCAAAAAAAAGAAAAAAAAAAAGAAAAGAAAAAAACAAAAGTCATGGACCCCCTGACAGATCCCTAGGGATCTTAGGATCCAACTTTGAGACCCATAAGATTCAGAAAGGATAAACAAAAATAAAAGCAAACAAACAAAAAACAAAATGAAGTCAAATCCAGACAATGTATAATATATAGCTGAATAAAAAAGTATAAGAGATGTTTTATAGTTCTGACAATCTGTGATAAATTATTTGATCCTACCTTAGAATTGACTCCACATGTTTGAAGTAACAGGAAGACGACAAGAAGCAGCCAAAGCAACACATGCGACATGATCACCAGCTCAAGACTAAATGAGACTTCAGGTTGAATGAGGTCAGAATGAGGGATGCTCATGTTGAAAGTCACGTAGGTTTCCCAGCAGAAGACACCTAGACTTAGTCAGACTCTGACGTAGTCTGTCAAAACATGACCCTTCTCTATACCGTGGTCAATATCAGATCAGCAGTGCGGTATCCAAACTCAGGGTAACCTTTATAATTCCTTCGCGGTCTAAGGGATTGCATTGCTTCGCGCATGCGTGGTAAGTCAAGTTGTCAACCTCAGTCCAATCCTGTCCTGTCTTTT
The DNA here is from genome assembly GCA_030068235.1 of Notoglanidium macrostoma. Lineage (NCBI taxonomy): Eukaryota > Metazoa > Chordata > Actinopteri > Siluriformes > Auchenoglanididae > Notoglanidium > Notoglanidium macrostoma. The sequence continues at coordinate 4,130,893 of JAQQZR010000011.1, read as the reverse complement.
CCTTGCTCCCAGCACACCTGATGCAGCTAATCAGATAATTAACCGTTTTGATTAGCTGTTGAACGGCTAATCAGCTAATTATCCTGAATTGAAGTGTGTTTTAGAAATAGGAAACATTAAAATAGGGTGAAAAAAAGAGGACGCTGGGGATAGGAGGGAGGCTGAGACTGGGAGGCTTTCAGTAGGATTAAATTGTAGCATTGTGGTAAAGTCTCAGTAACCTATAGGCTAATAGCCTCCTATTAAAAAAAAAATCTAAATAAAATTAATGAAAAGAGTTTAAGGTTAACTGTCTTTTGCATAGACAAATCATGGCAAAATAAAAGGAAAAAGTTCACTATTTGACTTGACACTTTTCAGTCCTCCTGGTATAGTGTGCCATGCTGGGCTTTAGAAAAAGCCTGTATTTGTCACATATACATTACAGCACTTTTCTTTCCATAGCTCAGTTTGTTCAGAGTAGAGGGTCAGAGAGGGTTAAGGGCCCGGCTCAAGGGGCCAATCATGGCAGCTTGGCGGTGCTGGGCTTGAATCCTTGACCCTATGATCAGTAACCCAGAGCTGTACTTCCCTTGAGGCATGAAAGTCTTAAGACATATGGTTTTATTATTATTTTTTTAATTGCACAGAAACCCCTTCAGTGATTCATTTCTTTTGTCCACTGTCTTTACCAACAAGTCTAGATTTGCAGTGTGAGTAAACAGCAAAGAATGAAACTCTTTTGGAAAGCATGAAAGTGCTTTTCTCTAATATATAAACAACGGGATTTTTTTTTCATATCAGGGATAAAGACGGTGTATGATCACCCTAAGAAATAGTCCTAGTCCATTTACACTCAGACTGAAAACCGTTTATTTACTGCTATTATTCTGTAATGGTGTCGTGTGGGAATGGGAGCAAAACTGTTAAGTCGAAAAGTTAATATATTCCTCTGGCTATCTAGCAACATTAATCTATTCCCCTGGCTATCTAGCAACATTAACGGTAATCTTTTGCCACGGTTTATTGGAAATGGGAATCACTGGATCGGCGTGTTGTGGCCGATTATGACGTTTCTGTTAGCAACGGAAATAATGATGCAGTGACTGTGCAGGACTAGAGTGGTCATGTGGACCAGGGTGGATCAGTTGTTTAGAATTCAACTAGTTGCACATCTCGAAATATACCAGCTGTTTTTCTGATTTGGATGGTCGAATGATTAATTGAATAATTATTTTCACCTTGCTTTTGTTCGAGTTCTATCTGACCTCATTTGCAATTTTATGCTGGAAGGAAAAGGATGCATCTGCACAACGTATGCTGGCCCAGCATACCACCAGCTGGACCAGCTGGACCACTTACGTCATATGACAACGTAAAATAGGTAATTAAACATATCAGTGCTAGCAAAATGAAGCTATCCTCTGGTTTCAAAAAAGTTAATTCCTCTAAGCACTATAGTGGCACCTATTGGTCAAAAGCATGAACTGCAAATATTAATCCGCTGCATACTAATGGAGCCTGAAGAAGAATTTTGAGATTCCAGATAAGGCCTGGATCGTTTTTCATTCTTAAACTAAAGAGATGACTAACACTTAACATACTTCTAGAATATGGTACATCTATTTATAGTGAAACATACACTTACCTTTAACTCACCTATTACTTTATAGTCAAGGTCCATGCGGATGTCTCTGAACTGTAAAACATATGCTTATAATTAACTTACTAAAACTTTTGTTAGCTCCTTGGTCTTCATGATGCTATTTGTTTAGGTGTTTTCTAAAAACTGTGGCCTTCCAGGAACGCAACTCTTCATATTGACAGGATGACAATTTGCATAAACCGAGGGAAAAGAGGGTAGGAAAGAAAGAAAAAAATAAATAAAAATACAGAAGTAACTTTATTTAGAACAGTTTATTGTTCCAAAGCAGCAAATAACTTGACACACATTCTACACACTCCAGTGGAAGGCAACAAGTATGCATTTGGGTGAATCTATTCATCTCCTACATTTCAAGTATGCTCATCTGTTAAAACTGAAGGTGTGCTGAAGTTACATTAACATAGCTGATTTAAAAAAAAAAAAGCTTGTGTGTAAATCTATTATTTTATTCTACAGCTGTGAAATAGACCATAATTTGTTTAAATGTACAAACTTTCAAATTAAAATGTTTTGAATCACAGGTTCATACAATAAACCTCATATGATTATGTAAAAAGTTTGGTTACAGTTTACAGTAAATCTTAAAAGTCTAGTTTCAACACAGATTGAAAAATAGAAAATAAATTCTAAAATGCAGTAAATCAAAAATAAAGCCTTAATTTCGATAATGGTAATCTGAGCTTCGTATGCAACGGAATCATTCACAAAAGCTTGGAACTGTAATCAGTAATTACGAAGCAGTACAGAGGAAGGCTAAATTCAGAGGTCTGAATGGTGCAATTTGCAATACATTTACACAAAGCTCATTTTAGTGCAGCTCTAAAGTGGGAGTGTATGACCTCAGAACCAATGTGTATTAGAACAGAACTCTTATTCAGACGTTTCATACACATGACCCCCCGAGTCATTATCTGCAATATTGTGCAATCCCTCATTTCTGCCTATGGTCCTGAACTGCAGTTATGCTGGTGTTCGATTTAAATGGGACATTCTCAAGATTCTCAACCCAGGTTCACTTTAAGTCCAGCACTAATCCACTACATCGATTTCTGGTCCCAAAAATGTTATGATGTCCCTGGAAGACGTATGCGTGTGGTGGATTTCAGTTACTGTCCCCTGCATCTTACATCAGTTTTATCATGCTCTCTCTGGATTTTCCGACTCCAACCCATTTAACTGGAAAAGAGAATAAAATTGTAAATGTTCCACATAACAAAGAAGAACAAAATAAACTAAAATGTTGAGAGATACAAAGAGGCCTAAAAAAATAAAACTCAAACTTACAGGTACCTAAAAATAATGCTGCAAAAAACTGTACTGTATTGTAAAATACTGTATTGTACATGCGTATTTTTTCCTTGAAAAATAAAAAACAACTGTTTCTGTTCGTAGGTAAGGTCACTCTGATTAGCTGATTACAAATTGGTTCTGGAAATTAAAGTGAAAGGCACATAGATAGACAGCATCTTACCTGGCATCTCTAGGAAATTCTCAATAAAGCGAATGTAGGCCTGTGCCTGAGGTGGCAAGTCATCGAATTTGCGTGCTCCCTCTGTGCTACAGCACCACCCGGGTAACGTCTCATAGGTCACCAAGACTTTCGTCAGGACATCCATATTAGCTGCAATCAAAAATTGTACACAGTCGTATGGCACAGAGGAACAAAGAAGAGAACAAATAAATTCCCAAATTGGAGAAGTAAAACTCACAAGGAAAGCTGTCCAAGCGCTTGCCGTCAACAGTGTAGGCCACACCCACTTTGATCTCTGACAACGTATCAAGAATGTCCAACTTGGTCAGAGCGATACTGAAAAACGAACAGGGACAAACAACCACGCAAAAACAATAATGTGATTGGTTATACCTTAGGTGTGATTGAATCTCCACAGGACCACAGTTTGTAAAGGTAGACTTACGCCGTGAAGCCATTGACCATGTGGGCATAACGAACTAAAACCAGGTCCAGCCACCCGCAGCGTCGTCGCCTGCCAGTAGTAACTCCAAACTCCCTTCCTCTTGATTGCAGAAGATCACCAATGTCCTACACAACAACCAAAAAAAAAAAAAAAAAACCCCTACACATCAGGAAACCTTCCCTGCATATAAGCTGTTGTGTGTTATCAGCTCATGTTAAAATACTCACGTTGTCCTGCTCAGTGGGAAATGCTCCAACACCGACTCGGGTGGTGTAAGCCTTAACCACGCCATACACACGGCCAATGTGGGATGGGGGAACCCCAAGACCTGTACACACACCTCCAACGGTGCAATTGGAGGAGGTCACGAATGGATAGGTTCCTGTTGAAGGCAAATTTACCAATCATACCGTAGACTGGCTATACAAAGAGTAATTTTCTAAGTGTTGAGGGAAATAAGGACTATTCTAATAAAAAGCTAAAAAAGGGACACAGTCTCTACCAAAGTCAATATCCAAGAGAGCTGCATTAGCCCCCTCAACCAGAATCTTCTTGCTTGGTCCAGTCAGGGCTTTATGCATGAAGTACACACCGTCGGTGACCAGAGGACGCAACCTCTCTGCATAACCCTACAGAGAGAGGAGAGGATGAGCACAAGGTAGCGTAAAGCAAAGAGTGACAAAAATTTTTTTCCAATAGCACACAACAGGTTGAAGCTGACTCCAGGGGTAACATACACTACAGAGCAGCTTCAGAATTTTTTTCTTCTGAACCTATTTATTTAAAACAGCTACTTTATCAGTAGCTTTATTTATTTTCCTCAACAAGGAACTGTATGAGTCAAAGATTTAACATACAAGACTAATAATATATTTCACTCAAATTTATAAAAGTAAAAGACATTGACACATTCATTTTCATTACCTTCAGCTGCTCCAGCTCACCATCAACATCGATGTTGAGGTTGGAGTACATAGTCTGAAAATGGCTAGCCAGAACACGGAATCTGTGGAGAAAGGTTTGTCGTTTAACAAAAGTGGAATGCATACTATTTGAAATTCACATGTACCCATTTCAAAACGTCATAAAAACACACTCACTTTTCCTCAAAAGCTGAGAAGTCAGAGACCAAATCACACACTCTCAGTCCATTACGTGCCGCCTTGGAGGAATACGCTGGACCGATGCCCTTTTTGGTTGTCCCCAAGCTGCGTGGCAAAAAAAGGACAGATGAAGAAAAACAGCTAGAACAACTTACAAAATTTGTTCAAGAGAAGACAGAAAAAGAAAAACCTACTTCTTCCCAGCCTGCTGTTGTCTTTGTTGCTCCTGTAACCCATCAACAGCCTGATGGAAGTTAAACACTGAAAAGTGGACATTAAGTACATAAACTGGCTGCAGCTTAATTTCAATAGTGCTGCTTCAAAGGGATCATCAAGAAGGAAGCGGATTTATCTAAAGCAATGCAATACTCATAGATTAACAGATGCGGTCCTACCAATGTGTGCACGATCAGAAATCTTCAGCCTCTCTTCCCAACCTTGTAGTCCTGAATTAAAAGCACAAAATTACGTCTCTCGAATAAGAGCAACAATAAGAGCAACACAAATGTGGATACAGCAGTAGATTATGTAGTAAAACTTTGTGGTGGTACAAAAATTCATGACTTTCCTAACAAACACACACTCCTTAACTCACCTGGGCCTTTCTGAGAATTTTTCACCGCTTCCTCAAACAACCCAGGCAGATGAATCACAACTCCATTTCCTGGAAGACAACGAATAACAGGAAATTCTAACAAAAGCTACAAAGGATGACCAACACAGTGATATCAGTAATAATGTCAAAGGTTCCAAAGAAGCATGTCATGAATTACCATTGTTGCCATATTGGGCTGAGGAAATAGGCTCAAGCTGATATATATTTTGTTGGTGTTTATATATAATATATTGGGCTTATTTAATGATGTTTAATGATTAGATTGGGTTTAAATCTAACAGTATTCCAGATCAATACACATTTCGCACAAGACTGCAGAATTTCAACAGTAGACCACAAATGTATGCCAAAAGAGCAATCTTATTTTTGTAATAAGAACAACAGATGATGCTCCCAAGTGGCGCAACACAAAAATGTTTGCACTATCATCTGGAGATTGCGAGTTCAAATCCCAGCGATGCCACAGCCATCCCTGGCCGGGAGCTCAAGAGTGCAAACTGGCCTGTGTCTGATAGCCTGTTCTCACGATCATCTGGAGATTGAGAGTTTGAATCCCAGTCACCCCTGACGGTGCATGAGCAGCAGTTTGAAAAGATGCGATTGATAGGCATCACATGCCTCAGAGAAAAAAGCTCATAACCTTCACCCTCCCTGGTTGGTAGCTGCCTTGTGATGGGGGGAGTTGTCTGGTGTATGGGAACTGACCATGATGAATGAACCCGGAAGGACGGATTGACTCTTTTGCGCTCCCAGGATTCAGAATCCATTCATGATTTCCGGAGGGACTTTCAACAATAAATTTGCAAAACGGTTACATGATTAGTTTGTGGGGTGAGAACCCAGCAACTGGCCTCGGGTGAAGACCAAAACAACTGGTCCAAGACAATCAATCCCCTTGAGGTGGTCTCATTATGGCACCAATCAAACTCTAGCATGGTTTGATTGCAGTGAGAAATTGAGCCCAAAAACAAGTGGAACCAAATACGCTGTGGGTTTTGGGTTGGGCCCTTCACGCTCCTCAGCCAACATTTTCTCACTTTTTGGCTCATTTAATTGTGTGCTGCAGGAAAACTAAACAAACCAAATAGCATATTAACCAAAAGTATTAACCAGTTTCACTCTGATTCAGACTCTGTAACCAATGTGAAAGCATCCTTACTGTTCACCATCACTCTGTTATAAAAATGGGGTTCTATTTTATTTTCACTTTCCAGTTAATAAACTGGGAAGTGGGGATTATTGGAAAAACATCTGAATATCTCTGCCATACACCGACTCATTTTTAGAAATACCTCAAATGGGCTTGGGACATTCCAAACAGTTGACTCCAGGTGGCACCTGCTGAGGATCTGTGATCGAAGCCAGATGTCCTCATTAATTATTCATTAAACGCCATACGCTCGTGCTGGGGAAAATCTGCAGGCAGTTGCACTGCGCATGCGCGGGCTCCGAGCTCCCCTACTGCGCGAACAAGATGGCTACTTTCAAACGAACAAGCGGTGCCATGTTGACCAATCTGGCGCACGTGACTCAGGTGGAAAATAACGGCAGAAAAAGAGAGGAAACTGTTGTTCGGTTTGGGCAGCAGGGGGCAGCAGATTAATTTAATTCTAAGGGGAAAAGGTCAACTCAAACGCACCGATAAAAGACACGGCCTTTTTGTTGAGGACGCCGCTGGGTAAGAGGTGGAAGTCGTACTCCACACCGTCCACCACCACCGTGTGTCCCGCGTTGTTTCCTCCCTGTGAGACACAATGGTTTCAAAGAGAAATATAATTAATAATGTTGTTGTTGCTGTGAGGGCCGGAGATAACTAACTAACTAACTACCTCCAGGCGCTGAACTGTTCGGCCCACAATTTTACTCAAGGACAAAAGTAAAGTGTTGCTAATAACTTCAGTCCGTTGTGAACTTTAATAAAAATGTATCCAGACTTAAGGCTAAGGGTACTATGAAAAGGTGCACGGCTACTGAGTTAGTCGGTTGTTGTTAACGGACCCTGAGAAAATAGGAAGTAACTTAGCAATCTAGTGTTAGCTTGCTAGCAACTACCTAAGCGCAAAAGTAGGGATGCTGATTGTGATAAAAACAAACAAAAAACAAACTTGACGATAGTATATCTAAACAAACGAACAAAAAACATGATCTATTTTTACAACTTAATAAAATAAGTAATATATACCTGGCATCTGCAGACAATGTCGGCGTCCATAGCCAACAAGTCAACCACTTTCCCTTTCCCTTCATCTCCCCACTGAGCCCCGAGCACGACGGTCACTTTATTCTGAGGCTCCCGGGGATTCCGCAGCGATTCCGGCCCTCCACTTTCCCGGGATCGCTTAACCGCGGGTTCACCGTTCAAGGAAGCGGTTTCTTGTCCATTAGACATCGTGTTATCGGCTGCCATGCCGCTTGTGCGGTGTTGTGCTGTGTGAACGCTGATCGACGAAACACACGGGCGGATTGATTTATTTTTTTTTTTTTCAAAATAGCGGTCCAGGAAGTAAAACTAAATCACAATTACAGGATTTTTGCTTATGATTCGTTCGTCATATAAGGAGATATTTTAACTCGCACGCATTCGCTACGCTTTGGGGGGAAAAAAAGGGGGTGATACTGAGAGGTTGAGAAGTGACCTGTGAGCAGAAAATTTATTTTGAAATTTGTCTCGAGCTTGGTGTAGGTTACTTCACAACACCGGAAGCGCTGACTTTTGGCGCGTGGGTGGGCGTGGCTAGTTTTGGCGCTCTTTCTAGGCACTAGTTGTTTTGTTAGCCAGACATCCTGTATAGAATATACTATATGGCCAAAAGTTTGTGGACACCTGACTATCACACCCATATGTGCTTGTTGTTTTAGTCCTTCTTTGCTGTTAAAATAACCTCCACTCTTCTGAGAAGGCTCTCCATTAGATTTTGGAGTGAGGATTCACATTCAGCCTCAAGAGTATTAGTGAGGTCAGGCACTGATGTTGGGTCAGGAGGTCTGGAGTGCAGTAAGCATTCAGTTCATCCCAAAGGTGTTCAGTGGGGTTGCGGTCAGGTATCCGTGCAGGAAAGTCAAATACTTTCACTCAAACCTTTGCAAACCATGTCTTCATGGAGGTTGCTTTGTGCACCATTGTTCCAGTGAAGGGAAATTATTAATGCTTTAGCATACAAAGACCTCCTAATGCAATTGTGTGCCTCCATCAGTTTGAGGAAGAACCATATATGGGTGTGATGGTCAAGTGTACACAAACCTTTGGCCACATGAATATAACATTGTTTAGGAAGTTATTAGCATGATTATCTGTAAATACCTAAAGTATGACAGGTTAGGGTTTAAATGGTGGAGTGTACGCCTAGAGTTCTCAAAGTAGGGACTGAGCGTAGCCAGAGGGTCCATCATTTTTAAAATTTTGATGCAGTGAGTGTTGGAAGTTACAATCTACTACTATCAAAGCTATTATAGTTATGAGAAATTCTCCTTTTAGTGTTCTTATTAGCTAATTTTACAGGATTTAATCTAAACCTCAGTAACTCAAAAACCATAAAGCATATATAAATAATTAACATCAATCATATGATAATTTTAAAGATGTGTTCTGTTCATCGAACAGCCCACACCTCCTACGCTCCTGTTAATAGACCCATTATTACCAGATATTTATAAATATTTATATTTATAATATATGTTTTAGCAATTTAATTACAACTATCTCACCCCGATGTTGCACAGTTCATTGTTTTTCATATGTTCACATATTTGCACTTTATTCCAATGTAGCCATTTTATTTTTATGTCACAGACTGTTGTAATAAGCATTTCACTGCATGTCGTACCCTGTATGGTTGAGTGTGTGACAAAATTATGAATTTGAGAAAGTTTAGAAATGAAAAAGCTTTATGGCTCCACAAAATAGTCAAAATAGTATTGAACAGTCGGATTCAGCTGGTGAGTAAATCATTATTATAAATTATTGTAATGTTTACAGTTATGTGAAAGGGAACACAGCATGTTTGTAATACACTTTTTCATACACAGGCTTGGCCAGTATTGTTTGCCATTTTAAATTCTTTCTCTCTACTCCTTCTTCTATTTATTTTTCACCAAGACCATTTCAAATCATGCAGGTTTGAAACATAGCATTCTTCTTACACCTAGTTGGGTTGGGTTTGTTTTTTAGTTTCACTTATACATTATGAAAGACATTGTACAACGTTCTTTCCACAATGAATTCCACAATGTGGTAATATGTGGTTCATACTTGAAGTGAACAGGGAAATACAGTATTTAACTGTCTTTAAGTATTCACTGAGACTCAACCCTGAAAAAGAGCTTTACAGAGCTCTTTTTTTTTTTTTCCTTAAGAACTTTTCACACATCCTTTTTCTAGTTCCTCCTTGCTATTTAACAGTGGCTAAATATGAAAAGTAAGCAGTGTCTTTGAAGGGGAAGTAGCTTGTGAATATAGACAATGACCTTTTATTAGGAAATTTCTTTTAAAATGTAATAAAGCATGTAATCTTTGTAGCAAATTTGAATAATTGTGTGCAGTTCCTATGAAATAGGACCATATTATGTTTAAAACGGTTAAGTCAAGATGAAGCTGGCAAAAAATGATGCAAAAGAGAGGCAAAATGGAAGCTAGACTATATTTGATTTTCATTCATCTTTATGTTGTTTGATGCTGCATCATTTTCATGTGGCTCAGAAGATAAATCATGATATGGTGGTGTAGGTGGTCATGACTCGACTATGTTGTTGGGATTGCTTGAGAATTCTTTGAGAACCTTGAGGACCCCCTTTGCTTGGGCCACTCACTGAAAAATGTGAAAATTTCAGTGTTTTTGTGAGTATTCTACATTTGACACTTTAGATTTTCAGCCACCCAAATTTCTAATAAGCAGGAGATTTCCTCAGTCAACCATAGCACAACATTCCCACTCAAGATCAACCATCAAACAAGTTACACATTTTCAATAACTTTCGGGTTTTAGATCGGATAGCTTTCACACCAAATATGAACTGCTTTGAGTCTGGAGTTCAGGTGAACCATACCTTAGACCTCCACTTTCTGGAGGACTGGTGTATGGTCCCTGGGTATGCACACAAGTTCAGAAACAGTGTTCATATCAATTAAACAAATGAAATGACTCAAGCAGATCCCAGTCCACTCCAAAAACTCTAGTGTGAAAACACCCTTAGCCCAAAGACATGCAGGTTAGGTCAACTGGCTACTGTAAATTGCCCATTAGCATGAATGTAAGTGTCAATGGTTGTTTGTCTCTGTGTTAGCCTTCGATAGATTGGTGACCTGTCCACGGTGTACCCCGGCTCTCACCTAAAGTCAGGCGGGATTGGCTCCAGCTTCCCCACAACGCTGATGGATAAGCGTTATAGATAATGGTTGGATGGATGGATGTTGTGTATCTGCCTTGTGTAGTAATCTGTCATAAATGTTGCATAATAGTTAACAATGATTCCTCTTGTAATATGGAAAGGCACATTACATTTGCAGAATAAAATCTTTCTTTTTTTTTTTTTGCTTTTCATGCAAGGCTCAGGCTTGTCCTCCAGGAGTTGTGGAAAGTTGGTGCCTCCCAGCTCCAAGCTCTAGAGCTTGATACTGTTAATATCTAGTTTCCTTAGCATGGCTGGATATGTTTGCATGAAATATTGCATGTGTTACGTGGGTTTGCTCTTGGAGCTCTGGTATCCTCTCACCTCCAATAAAACATGCCTGTAGGTGGATTGGCAACAGGAATAGGTGTGCGTGTGTATGTGTTATTCATATGATTAAATGAAAAAAATATATTCCAATCCATAACTAAGATGTGATATCATCATTAAGCTGCATGTGTGTGAGCAGATTGCAGACATCCCTCTGGTTCAAGCTTGCACTGGTACCAGATACCAGCCCATCTGCTACCATTTTCATTGCTCCCCTTCTGTTTGGCGTGGGTATGTACACAGATCTTAATTGTAGGTTGACAAAATGTCCAAAATTGCTGGCTGGAAAGAGGCTGGGTGGAATTTCTTGATATTGAAATTGCATCTGTAAATAAGATAAATTTTCCTTTTGTTTGTTGAAATGAATCCTCATCTTGAAACGGTTTAGTGCGATGAGTATCATGTTTGTCTTTCCTTGGGAAATCTTTATACCGTGGTTTGAAATATCATTCACCATTTGCATATTTTCTGCAAGTTGTGTATTTAACACACACATCTCATTTCTTTTCATTTCCCCATTTGCTTATTTCTGTTGTGAGTTTGCACATTTTACTGTGTAGTTAGGTTTCAGAAATGACACAATATCATGGAGATAAAACAAACGGCATCAATGTGTCAGACTTCTGAATACATTACAGGGAACTGACTAAGACTCTCTGCCTCTCAGTCTTCCAATTTAGCTACACATTGTTGTTTGGAGTCGACGTCGTCTTAATTTCTCTCAGAACTTGTCAGTGTCTGTAAGTGGAAACTTTTTTCCACTTGATTGTACCTAATGATTCTTGTGTGTTTGCTTAGGACATACATTGCCTTTTTTGGCAAATGCTTTCTTTTTCTGTCGATGCTGTGTCACTCTTGGTGAAACTGAGCTTTGCTCCACAGATCCCACATTGCCCACCGCTCCTGTGAGCCGAGCTGCTCCTCCTCCTCTCCCTAGACCCAGTTACCAACACACTGCTGTACACAGGCACGCCAATCTCACTCAGTCTGCCCCTAAATCATACATTACATATCCAGTTCACCATAAATTACATTTTATATTTGTTCTGGATACAGTCGGCTCTAGAAATATTGGCACCCTGCATGACGATGAGCAACCCAAGTATCTTAAATAGTGCACCTAGAGGAGAAAAAGAGCACTGAACCTCCACCAGGCCAAACATTTCAAGCTCCTTTATAATTTTATGGTTGAACATTTGGACTTTCAGACCACAGGCTTTCAACATGGTTGAAATGTTAAAATGCTCTTCCAATTTATTATAGCCGTTACTGTGTTCTCTTGTAATTTTATACCCTTTACCTCACATGCGCAGGTCAACGATTGTGTTGAATGACTGTGATGTTGGATGATGCATGCTCATGTGCAACATTATCTTTACATCCCAAGGAAACAGGAAATGTCTTATTTTTAAAAGTTAGTTGATATTTATTTTAAATATTTCTTTTTGAGGGTGAATAACTTTGTCACACATGTTTTTCAGACATAAAATACTATTTGAAAAGTATTATTTTGTGAAGCGGTACAGTGGGGCAGCTGGTAGCATTGACAGGTCTGCGATCCCAGAGAGAGTGAAAGGTAAGAAGATTCTTCAGTAGTCATAGAAAATGTGTGCAGAATATTTCATTGAAAATAATTTTTATTTCTTACAATAGTGTTTGATTATTTGGAGCAAAGGACACCAATAATTCTGCAGTTTGCTGTAGATCATCATGGACTCAGAAAGAGCACATCAAAGAGAATAGGGGTAAAAAATAAAAAAAGCGTAATGAGGGCAGATACCTCTAGAGGAATCAGATATCGTTCTTCTAAGTGAAGAAAACCTAGGTGGAGGGAGGTGGGATGGTTATTTTTTCTGTAGATCCTCTGGGTTTCTCTAAGAATTTTGAGCTTTTTGCTCAATTCATGATTGGAAATTTCCCTCCTCCTCGAGCTTATGACTCTTTCTTTGGATTTTAAATTTTCATCGCTGTACCATTTTGTGCCCCACGGAGGTGCTGAAGCCCACACCTTTAAGTGTTTCTCAAGCTCCGATTTTCCATCTGTCATAATTTATGAGATCTACAGTGTGATGTGTCATATTTTACAGTGTTTCCAGTAAAAGTATATAAGGTCAGTTTAGGCTCACATACTATATCACAGTAGCTGCAGTTTCAATTGATACCAGATGTTAATGTGCTTTGCAGATGAAATTCCTTTTTGTGCTGCTGGCTAACGTGCACACAGCTCAGGTTACCTGCACGCTTTAATATCAGCAAAAACAACAGAATTTTCATATGTTTATACTGTGTTTTTAATCAAATGGCAGCATCAAAGGAACCTCAGACCAGGTGTGTTACATCTTTGAAATCTTTCATGTTAATAACACAACAGTTAATGAGTTTTAATGAGACGTCATTTGTCATTTTATTGCAGGAAATTATTTAACCGTCTATGATTAACCACAGAAAGAAGCAAATGAACACGATTAACTTGTCTGTCTGAGTCTTTCACACATTCTCACATGCACACAGTAAGGCTTCATTCTAAAAGCATTGAAATTCTATTCATTCCTGTAAGCATTTAAAACCGTTCAATTTGTTTAACCGATCAGTTCATTGTACTGCGTTCTTTCACATGTAGCTTATTATTAGTTTTACAAATATTTTTGCAAGCATAAATAGATATTTCCTTTCCTCTACCATGCACAGCTGTGTTTCAACAGACAAAGGCTCTTATACACTGCTGCTCGTGCCAGGTATCTATTTCTGTAGAATGCTATGTTTTTGTTAGAGAATTGATTTCAGTCCTCATGCACGTGTTCAGTAGCTGCCATGCATTCCAGCAATGGTTGTCAGTCAGTGGGGAAATCTGGACAGTGCTCGTCAAAACTCATTATGTAGATCAAACCATGAACAACAAACAGCGTACAGTATGTCTGCCATTGCCCACGTGTCTGCAAAGACTCTGCGTGATTTAGATGATCCCTATGCATTTCTCTTGGAGTGCATTCAGAGCTCATTCTCTTTTGGCCAGGCGAAGCTGCTGATGTAGGCTCCGGCTCCAGGAAAATTTCATTCCTCCATCCTCACGGGGCCCAGTGGAAATCCAAACGCAGCGTGTCTCAATGCCATGACTGAAAAGACACAGCAGGATACAAGAACTTGTCTGTGGGTTCTAACTACGGTCCAAACAGAGCTGCTGCCCTCGGCATGTTCCAACGCTGACCCTCACACAAGGGGGTCCTGAATAGCAGCACAGCGTGGAGGTTTTTAGCAAAGAGAAAAGCCATATGGCAAAAAACAGAGTGTGGAAGACATTTTAAGGTTAAAAAACACTCTTTTAATTATGATTTATTTGTCAACATGATATTAAAATGAAAAATAATGACAGTCTCTAACAAAAATAAATCGAGAGCCTATCACACTTGATTTATGCTACAGGATACTACCTAGTGAATATTTATATGTTGTTCTGTGCTGGGGATAATTCCTGCATTTGTACACAGCACACAGGATCCCAGTGTCCAGTGATTTGTTTTTGTTTTGAAAGCATATGACCTCTACCTGCTAGCTTTCTGTGCAGCAGAACCTCTGCAAATTCACTGTTAGTGATCCTTCAAAACCCATCTTGAATTTTTCTTCATCTACATGTCATATGTGGAAGCTTTGAACAAAATATGCCTTATCTTTTCTTTCCTTCACAGCCGCCTGTGAGAGACGCTCGAGGCCGGTTCAGATTACATATGGAATAACTATACGGAAATGGAATGGCTCAGTCGAGAGTATTTAAAATATAGATCACTTGACATCATATCTTCAGTTTAAAGTTTCAGTGGCCTAGGATGACGCTGGATTGTTGCAAATAGCTACCCTTGAAAATGGAAAATGGCGACTCACTGCTTGGCGCAGAGGAGTCTGAAAAGGGTGAGCCAGCCCCTTTAATATCCACTGTCAGAAGATAGGAGACTAAGAATACTGTCAACTGGTGACCTTGTAATTCACACCAAATGCTCATTCAGGATCATAGACTAAACATGCAAAATGTTGGAATGATTCAAGGCTATGATGGTCAAGTGTAACAGGATAAATCCATAGGGAGAAATTAATTCCATTTTATTAGATGAAGAAATTTTGGTCAGAGTTTTAGATGGGTCAGTAGCTGGTTAAGGGAATCCAGCTGTCCTTGATCACCTTAGAAAAACATGAGGAATGTTGGAAAAACTGAATCAAGTGCAACTTCAGTCTATTAAAAGTTTTATTTCATGACTTTCCCCTTCAAAAAATGTCCTTTCCAGCAGACCACTTTACTCTCTGAAGCCTGTGAAATAAGTAACATCTGATCATCTTTTAATCCATTTTCCATTCAAATATTCACCCCTCCCTTCCAGTAAGCTCGATTTTTCCTACAAGATGCAGTCTGATGGGTTCTACTTTATTACCAAAATGATTACTTCGGTATTAGACCTGGAATCTCCATTTTGGAATTTATCAGTGATCATTCTCAGAGGTAACACAACATTTATTCACGTTCCTGCCAGATGTCCTTTTAATCGTCCCTTTTACAAACCCACTGGACCTAACCTCATTTATATGACTTGAACAGGCTGGTGAAGTTGAATGAGTTGAGCTGCTGTTTGGAGTGCTGCAGATTATAATCTAATGGCCAAGCTTATGCTTGGTGTTTGATAAAAGAATGCTAGAGTTGTATTTGTAAAAGCTAAAAAAAAAAAAAATCACCCTGCATTTGATGTCATATGGTTTTATACCTCAAGTGAATCTCAAGGGATTCAAGAACAATATATTAAGAAAAAGTCTTGTCTCTTTGATGACAAGGGGAGTTTTTCAATGTAAGTATTGCATGGTCATGATTTCCTGTCTGTGAATGAATGTGTTTATTTTTGAAGAGGGTTTTGTTTTTTTCAGGAACATAGTTCTCAGACATTTGTATTGCTTTCATCTAGGTTCCCCCATTATATTCCTTCTTTGGTTATTTCTGTTCTTTCAGTGAGCCAAAGCAAATTTGAGAAAAGTTCTGCGGCTATTCAGCTGGACACCATGGACCACGCCATATTACTTTTGTTCTTTGAATCTCATGTTATGTTTGAATTTGCACTGAATTTCCATATGCTGTTTCGAATTGCGCTGTACTTTCAGCTTTAAACAATGTACTCCTAAGGCATCTGAAGTGCTAAAGATCTAACAAAATTCCCCACTCTGAAACCCCATTAAAAGAATTATAATCAAATTACTAAGATTCAATAGCCAGTCAAACTACTATGTACAACTTCTGGAATAAAGTGTCAATCCATAAATTAAGATCATTCATAATGAGAGAACCTTTCCAGAGTTATTTAAAACTCTTAAAACAGTTTACGATCTAAATATGATAATTAATATTAATCCAAATATGTTGTTTTTGCCCTTTGCATGTAAAAAAAGATTTACACTCCAGAGGCACCAACAATCTCTCTCTCAACATCTTTCTAAGCTTTTTTTTTTGTAAGTTTGTATATGACAGGATAAGATGAAATCACAGTTATATATATGTATTTTGTTTTAAGTAAAAACTAATGTAATGGGAAAAGAACTTCAGACCACATGTTCCATAAGATTGGTCCAAGCAATTATTCGGTCTTGCTTTACAGAGTCATACCTAATTTCTACAGAATTGAGAAGGATTTGCATAGATTTGATCTTTTCTTCATTGAAAAATTTAGGTCAAAGAAGCTCAAAATAAAGAAATCCAACGTGCCTCAAGTAGATTGGGTCTTACAGACATATTGTCGGTGCCATTCAGATGGCTGTGATGAAGTGGATTCTAAATTGAAAAATCCATTCAGGAAACCAGCTGGGCAATAGCAAACATTGCTCAAGGTCTGCAAGTAATAGAAAACACTTTGGAGAGAGCCAAAACCTTGAGAATTTTTCTTGGTTGAATCAGAGGGGGCACATGGCCTTGGCTAATAGCTTCAGTATGTCTAATGAATCCTGAGTGGCCGATACTTCCAGCGCCGAGGCCACCACTGGGGAAGACATGCCTTGGCACTAAGAATCAATAAACAAACCATTGGACCCATTAAGTCTACACTTATACAGCCTTAACCTGACACCTTGTTTTTGCACGATCCATAATCACTGCAGGATGAGGAACTGTGTGTAGACAAGGTGGTGTGAGTATGAATATATATCTATATATCTATATCTATCTATCTATCTATATATATATAGATATAGGTGTTTCTGCGCATTCCCGATTGACCACAGAACCGTTGGTGGTCCTGACAGTGCTTTATATATGATCAAAAGATACATGAAATCTTATAATTGGGACCAGAAAATGGTAGCGCAATATTTTTTATACTCACTGTGGAACTAGACAGAGCATCAAAATATCAATAAAACTAGACTATACACTGTCTACAGTTACATTTCACAGACATAAACATTCCACACGCCCTTTCTCTTATCACATAGCTCCAGAAATGCCTTCTTGAGTCGAACTGCTAAGACTTTTATCAAATTTTGAGACCTTCATACTCCCAACATAGTTCACACTTCATTTTCTGAGATCTCTGGTTTAATCATAATACTTTCTGGAGGACAGTCTTAACTCTAGAGGGTCAGGAATCCTGAAGAGCATTACCATATCTCAGTTGCTGTTTAGTCTTTTCTATCCAACACTCTATATCCAAATCTGCCTCCGGAGTATCTAAGAGAAGCTACAGGTATGTTTGAAGGTTTCCACATCCAAAGAAGTGAGTCCATAGAGAGAGAAAGTGCAGATGCTATACCAATCAAGTGGCAATGGAGGCAACATATGCTGCACACATCACCGGTGACAAGAGGGCTGAGGTAATGAAGAATGAAGTAAAGGTCATCCTAGATTTCCATTCATGGCTTGACAATTTGTGTCAGAGGTTTCGATTCAATCGATCAAAACCTACAACTATGCATTAATTGAAAAGCATTGAAATATGAATAATGAAAAATAACTTTGTAATATTGGTACTTTTCATACAGGTCTGGTCAGCTCAACAGATCATTCTGGAGCAGTACTATATATAGCTTTATGCTTGTGAGTGTCATGATGACACCTTAAGTTGTGTCTGATTAGGATTGTTGTGTTTACTGCCAAAATACACTATATGGACAAAAGTATTGGGACACCTTACCATTAAATCAACAGGGACTTTAATGACATTGTATTCAAATACATAGACTTTAATATGGAGTTAGTCCCTCCTTTGCAGCTATAACAGCTTCCACTCTTCTTGGAATCCACAAGATTTTGGAGTGCTTCTGTGGGAATCCGTGCCCATTAATTCAATAGAGCATATATGAGGTCAGGCACTGATGTTGGACAAGAAGGACAATGTTTGATTGGGTTTAGGTCAGGGCTCTGTCAGTCAAGTTCTTCCACACCAAACTCATCCAACCATGAGGCACTCGGGCATGCAGTCATGCTGGAATAGAAAATGGCCTTACCCAAACTGCGTCCACAAAGTTGGAAGCATAGAGTTGTCCAAAATGGCTTGGTATCCTGAAGCATTAATATTGCCCCTCACTAGAAGTAAGGGGTCTAGCCCAAAGCCTGAAAAACAGCCCCACACCATTATCCCTCCTCCACCAAATTTCACAGTTGGCACAATGTGGTGAGGCAAGTAACATTCTCATGGCATCCGCCAAACCCAGACTCACCCATCTGACTGCCAAACAAAGAAGTGTGATTCATCACTCCATAGAACATGTTTCCATTGCTCCACAGTCCAGTGGTAGTGTGCTTTACACCACTTCATATGATTCTTGGAATTGGATCTGGTGATGTGAGGTTTGCATTCAGCGGCTCGGCCATGGAAACCCATTCCATGAAGCTCCCGTCACACAGTTTTTGTGCATACATTAATGTGCCAGTGGAACTTTGGAACTCTTCAGCTGGGGACTTTAGTAGTCCTTGACCCTGCTCTGTAACATGGTCCTCCACTTCGTGGCTGAGTTGCTGGTGCTCCTAAATGCTTCCACTTGCTAATAATACCACTTACATTTGACCATGGAATATCCAGCAGGGAGGAAATTTCATGAACCATCTTATTGCAAAGGTGGCATTCTATCACAGTACCATGCTTGATGTCAATGAGTTCTTCAGAACCACCCATTTTGTTTCACAAATGTTTGTAAATGGATACTGTATGGCTAGGTGCTTGATTTTATACACCTGTGGAAATGGGTCTGATTGAAACACCTGAATTCAATAATTAAGAGGTATGTCCCAATACTTTTGTCCATATAGTATATACTGAAATGCTGAGCAAATGGCATGGACTTATTTGCATACTGAGTGGGTGTCTAATGGAACTGAAAGGCCACAGAATACCAGCAGTGGAAATTCATTCAAAATTGTGTGCAGTTAGCAAGTGCTGGTAAAACTATCTGAATTGGCAGGATAGAGTGAAATAGGACACACAGTGCAATGGCTTTGCAGAAATGGCCCATGTTTTTAGCTTCCCACCTTTTTGGAACAATTTCTTCTTGCAAACACATCTGCACTAATTATCCAGAAAGCAGATATCTGCTTCACATCCAACAAGTCAGTGTCATATTCTGGATTTCACCTCAAATCCCAGAATAGTCTGTTTTAACCGAGGTCCTTAGTTAAATAAGACTGCATTTGCAAAGGAGTTAAGCATGTCTAAAGTTAAGAGGTCAAAGGGGTAGTGAGTGCCCTATTAAGTCCAAGCTATTGCAGACAGCTGTAGAGGGCATGCCGATCTCTCTGAGTGTAGGGGTGTAGGGGAGTAGAGAAAGAGAAAGAGGGAAACAGGATGTTGATGTTCCCCCCTCCTCATTTATTCAAAATGAGCACCAGTTTCCCAGCATTCCTCATCAGGAGATTCCCTAAGGCCATAGCACAGTGATTATGTGTATGTTAAAGGGATGGTTATGTCAGGCTCTGTAGGAGGCAAACTTTCAAAACATCATGATTGTTAACACTGTAATTTTTTTTTAGAAAATACCAACAGGTTTATGTGTTTTTAAATGCATTCTCCTTTCAGATACAGTGCTAAAATAACATTTTATATGGACTCATAGGTCATAAAATAAGCTAATGAAAATAAATCCATTCATTATATATTCTTTATATATTATATCCATTCATAATTTTATATATAATATGCTACAAATGCAGTGATGCAATTATTTCAACAAGTATACTATTTTACCATATACTTTTATGACCTGATATAGAACAGAATACATACAATCTTATAATTTGTTCAAAACAACACTGAACCATGGCAAACTTCATTTAAGGAAGATTTTTTTTCTCCTTACCATCAAGAGGATTGTGTAGAATGAGATTCATATTCAAATTCCACATACATTTAAAAGAGAGACAATAACAGAGCCTGTCAGTGCTCCCACCTGTGATTTTATGAGCTTAGCATGAGACTTGACATGACTAAGACTTTTAAAAACACATTGTAAACAATGACTTACAAGGTGTTCGTTAATGACCTCTAATGAGGATTACTATAGCCTTGGGAAAACACCATAAGAAAACCCATGGGACTTTATAAAGTAGTTTGTGCAAAGGGAGTGTCTACAGGATAAAATCTTCACAGTCTGCAGACATAGAACAGGAAGTGACCCTCTGTAAATCACAGCCAAAGACTAAGGCCAGTCTGATATTTTATTCTCCTATAGAATATTACAAATGAATCGGTCTAGACTGGCAAGTCAAAGTCTTTGTGGCTGCATACTCACTGTTAAATTGTTTTCAATGTAAGTGTCTTCTGAATAAATACTGAATACTGAATATCACCAGGCCATGTAAATATTTCCATATCTTTATAGAAATGAAGGAAAAAAATCTTCTTCAGCTGCAGGTGATTTTTTCACAGTGGGCAAAAATATTCAGAGGACGCTCATGGAAACTATTTCTGTGTGCACTGACAATATATATTTAAAAAAAAATGTTCCAGTGTAAGAAACATAAGCACAGTTATGACAGCTTCGGGTCTTCTACAGTTTGGAAACCTTCATCTATTTCAGGGGAAAAAGATGCAAATCTAAACAGGCATTGTGGGATAGAGACCAGATGTGTACTAAGCGTGCTTCAACATATGGGCTGTTGGAACAAAAAAATGCCTCAGGAAGATCAGCATCTCTGAAGGGTTATATACACAAAAGTAATATAGTTTGACAGCTGTTATCTTCTGTGGCTTAGCTTTATAGAGCTTGCAATTGCCTTTAAATTAGTTTTTTTGTTTTATATGTAAACTCATAGGTTGTCTTTTCTTAGAAATCTCGTACAAGGCCATATTAGTTTAAGGACATCCAGGGAAAACAAAGTAGCCAAGACTGAGTTGTTTGAATTGGATGAAGACAGGATCATTTTGGAGGAATTTTACAAAGGTACACTTTGACTCAAGGCAAAGAGACTTAAACTGAACTCAAGCCTGGAAGAAATGGTAACTGAGGGTTGATTTGATTTACAGACAGAGAAAAAAGTTTGAGAACAAAAGCAGCCATTGCTTTGTCTGGCTGCTAGACAGTTTCTACTGCTGACCACTGGCACCACTACAATTTCTGAACTTCATCTGCTTAATAGCTTCTCAAACCCTGTTTGTAGTTTAATCCACTTTTCACTGGGCATTTTATTTCTCATCATCTCATCTAGTGTAAATGTGATATAATAGTTGTTCATAAAATATGAAATGTGAAACCAAGTCAAGCATGGTCCATACATTTAAACCTGGTGAAAGAAAGGATGTGGACATAATTCCCCAGTGTACAGACATGGAAACATTTGTTGGAGAGTTTTAACAGTAAGCCAGGGTTTAAGTCCTTTGAAGACAAAGATTTATTTTTGATGGAACATTTGGAGGACAGTTGTGGTCTTTATTGGGAATGAAAGAACAGACACAGACTGTCGCTGCTATGCAAAATAAAAGGACCTGTGTCTCCCAATGATATTCAAGTTTATGAGCTTGCTTCTGATCCAAGACAAAAGGATCTCTAATGCACAGCATGAGCCTGCTTTATTCTTTTCTCTCTCCAGACTTAATATGATAACCATCACTTTTTCTTCCCTCTTCATAAAATGTAATTTGAATGTGCATTTTAAAAATAATAATAAAAAAAAACACATATTCACTTAAACTGCTTAAAATAAATTAGGAAAATATAAGAAAAAGTAAAATAAGAATTCAAATGCTACAAAAACTTAGGAAAAGAAATAAACCTGCTCAAAATGATAGCAAAAATTTCCAAGCTCATAGACAAATTTGTGATTATGATAGATGAGCTGGTGGTAGAGTAGGGGGGCTTGTTAGTGGGGCTACAAACTGTTTCCTTAAACAGTCTTATGAAAACCATACGGCACCATAGAAAACCACAGACCAGCCCCCCCCCACCTCCTCACACACTCACTCACTCATTACCCGCCCCCTCTTCCAAAAACATAGGTCCATACCCTCCCTCACTGTCTCTCTTTTGCAGACAGGCTGCAAACAAAAGTGCTGAGACAAGAGCTTTAGGGGATCTCATGACCAATTGCAAAAGCTAAGTAAAGACTGAAAGAAAATTTAGGAAAATAAGATGCCAGTTGAACAAAGGATAGATGCAGAGGCAGAGGAAGACCGGTCTCCGAGAAAGATGTGCTGTGCTCCATACCCTCTTCATTTTCTAGCAGTGTTATTAATTTGTCTGCCTCAGGGAATTTTGGGTCAAAACTTGCCGGAACAGGATGGTTTGTGCAACGCTGAGGGATGCTACTCAGTTCACCTCCAACGCAAGACTTTCCGGGACTCCTGGAGAAGTTGCAGGGATAGAGGGGGAAATCTGGCTGTGGTGAAGCAACCAGAAGAGGCAGCATTGGTCCAGGACTTGCTGAATGCCGGGGAGCGTCACGGTCCTCGCCCCAGGCTCAGGTTCTGGATCGGTCTCCAGAGGCAGCCTCGACAATGCTCAGCCACACGTCCTCTGAGGGGCTTTACCTGGACCTCGGGAGATCAAGACACGGAGTATACTAACTGGCAACGTGAGGAATTACCAGGTGCATGTACTGCCCTTCGTTGTGTGGTCATTACCTACAATACTACAGACAAGAGTAACAGTGACCAGAACAACTTTAAGTGGTTGGATGGTTCGTGCATGCTTGCTGTGGATGGTTTCTTGTGTCACTACACATACCGAGGGATGTGTCCAGCTCTGCAGAGTGAAGGAAAAGGACCTGCACGCTACACCACCCCTTTCAACCTGCTCAGTACCCTGCTCACACATATCCCCTATGGATCTGTGGCAACCCTTCCTTGTCCAGACGTCACCACGGGAGATCAGTCAGTGCTGTGTATGCTACATGAGGATGGAAGAATTGGATGGTCCAAGGACGCACCTCTTTGCTCCGATGCTCCAAAGGACTGGTGTGAGCAGGACAATGGAGGTTGTGAGCAGTTCTGTGTGGATGCAGGATCTCACTATTACTGTGAGTGCTCAGATGATTTCAAGATAGGGGAAGACGGGCAAAGCTGCCAGCCCTTGGATCCATGTCACAGCGCTGACTGTGAGTTTGACTGTGAGCCCAGTCCTGGGGGATACCGATGCAAGTGTCCAAAGGGGTACCTCCTTTCACAGGATGGCCTAAATTGCATTGATATTGATGAGTGCTCTCAAAATCCATGCCCCCAGGTCTGTGTCAATGCACCGGGAACGTTTGAGTGCCGCTGCAGTGAGGGCTATCAACTGTCTGAGTTTGGTGAGTGTTTGGATGTGGACGAATGCAATGAAGGCAAATGCGAGCACTCCTGTGAGAACTACCCAGGAAGCTATAAATGTCTCTGTCATGAAGGATTCTCTCCTGTATCTGATGATCCAGAACGTTGTGAAGATATCGATGAGTGCCAACTCACTAGCACTTGTGAGCATCTATGTGATAATTATGATGGTGGATTTGAATGTGGTTGTGAGGCAGGCTATGAGTTGCAACAGGATCAGTATTCATGTTTGCCTGTCGAAGACATGGCTGAGCATTATACAACTACTGAACCAATTCATCCAACAACACGAGTTTGGGATGACCCTGATAACACACCTGTCATAGTGACTGATAATATTCCTCTGGAATGGCTTACTGATCTTCCCACAGGGTTAGACTGGTTAACAGACATAGCACAGGACGACTACATTACCTCGACAGAACCTGGCTGGACAGAGCAAACCCCCAATTCCCCAACATCGGATTTGTTAAAGGATGCTACAACATCAAATATACCAGCTCATTCAAATGCTAAGGATAAAATAAACCAGTGGTTGGATGAGAGCAGAGTATTATCACAAGGTGAAGACTACTTAACTTCAACTCTTTCACCAAAGAGTATGGGGGATACCGATAGGATCACTCCTTTGACACATCAAATCCTTGAGGGTAGTTTGCCATCTGCCTCCAGCCAAGAGCAGAATCCAGGTGGCAAAAAGAAGCATGATAGAAGCTGGTTGCTAGTAGCACTACTTGTTCCTCTCTGTGTCTTTATTGTAGTCATGCTAGCACTGGGTATTGTGTACTGTACAAGCTGTGCTGTTGAACCACGGAACAAAAATGTAACAGATTGTTACAGCTGGACCACCAACTCCAAACCTGCTGAATCGAATGCTGCAAAATCACAGGTCTGAGAATTTTGCACAGGACAAAATGACTATCAAAATTAGCAGTGTCCCAAACATGTCTGGTTGTGCCTCATTATGTCATTTGGTTTTATGTATCATTTTAAGGATTCCAGGTTTGGACTGGTTTGAGAAATCTTTTGAGGACAAAGCATCAGAAATCTGTTTCCAGTTGGAAATAAAGCAAGATATCTCAATGCAGTCACATTTTATTTGTTTTTCACTGTATATTTAGAGGTTCTAATGGAATTAGTACTGTCAATCATACATCCTAAACTTACATAAAGCTTGTTTTTTTTATTTCACTGTGCATTTTACCATACCAATTTTTCTTCATATAAAAATTATTGCCTATATTGATTGTGTCCAACATTTTGTAATATATGTACATTCAGGATGGTCATATTGCTCAGTTACATGCATCTTGATACTAACTGTTTGATTATTATACTAATTTTGTATCAATTACAAGCAGTAATGTTTGGTCAGTGAGTTATTCCAATTGGTTCAAATTATTGTATAGCAGTGTATTGCAGAACATAGTATATTGTACAGTTTGCAATTTGTAATGTGAACATGCACTTCATTTGTATTTTAACAAAATTATTCACAATTTGCCTCAAATTTGCAATAAAATAGAATGTGAAGTTCTGCTGGTTGAGAAGGCTGCATAATATGTCTGCATTCCTGCACAAATTGTATGTAGCTTATGTTATGCTTTAGCGCCCCCAACAGTGAAATGTGGATGTTTAAAATATAATGTGATGGCAGGTGGGCTGTGACTGCAGAAAGTTAGAGGGGTCCAGGGATCCCCTGGGTCTGAGTGATAGCTACAGTTTTTTCAATTACATCACAGACATGCTTTTAATATGATACAAAATCTAACTGGTTTAACAAAGCATATCTGTTTGGTTTTGTAGGAGAGAAATTAAGTAATAAATATCCCCAGTGGCTTTAATAAATAAATATAGTGGACATCAATTGGCAAAGGCAATTAATAAAGAGTGAAACAATTCAAATAACTCTAAATAAAAAGTTGAAGCAATTTAAAAATCTTAAATATTTATTGATCAAAATATGGTCTACTAGCTGGTCAGACCAAGCGAAGTTTTTCAGAAGTGGTGGTCCATGTTTTTGTGTTTACACCGGTTTATAGGATTACTGCTGAGTTGACTTTGCAGTTTTCACTTTTAAGGCAATACGGTTGACTTCTGAATGTCATTTCTCTAAAGTAAAGTTCTCTAAAGCTATTGTCACAAGATTTTGCTACATGGAAATTTGTGTTTAGATCTCAACATGTTGTTTGCAGAGTGATAATTCCTATATTATTTCTTTAGCGATAACAAAAGGACTTTTAAAATAGTGCTGGGAAAATGGAAATGGTTGGCATGTGATAGAAGATCTCAGATGCAGTCAGTGATGGAAGAAAAAGAAGTAATTAATGGATCAGCTTAGATTATTTTTCCTACAAAATTGTTTTAGAACATTTGAAGTCCATAGCAGGCTTTTAAAACTGAATGGAAAAACACTGACATGTATATGTGTGAAAGGCTGTCAGCAAGTTTACCCTAAGATATCATTATTGAAAAAATCTAAAGGAACAGCTGTCCTGACTATATTTCTATATTCTGCATGTTGTTTCAGTCTTAACTTCTTTGTCAATGTTTTATTCATTGCTAAATTGAGAAGTAATACATTTCATACACTCTTTGCTTGACTCAGATTGGGTCAAAACATGCTCCAAGCAGGAAAGCACCTGAAATGTAGTATTTTCAATGGACGCAAAGTTCTGTAAAATCAGAAAATTCCAATTTAATGACTTGAAGTGGGTTTTTAACTTTGAGTTATTGTTAGGTTTGAGTGTATCAGGCAAAGCTGCATGATGAACTTGTAGGTATACAGTATGAGATTACAGTGCACTTCTCCACACACAACTTGTGTCAGTTATACCCAAACTTTTAGATATTGGATTTGTGGATTGTTTCCTAACCCTGCTGTGACACTGAAGTGTTTTAAAACCCAAGCAAAACTGCTCCACCTGATAACTTAACACTGATACACTCAGCCCCACATGTGCTGAGAACAGTCAGCCACCCAAATAATAATTGCTCAGTGCTGATCCTATGATAGTCCACTAATAGTTGGGAAAGCTGATATATGGCTTAGTAATGGGTTACAGTCAGTAGATTTACACCTACAGAAATCACCTGTATTTTAGGTAAACCTAATGAACTAGCCACTGAGTCTATGTACTACATTATGTACGTCATTTACAGTCTCATGTAAAATTCACAGCAGAACAGAACAGTGCACAGGCAAGAAAACTCGGAAGTGACATCACCAGTGTAGCTATTGTTAGTTCGACACACTTTTTAAAACGTTAAAAACAGTGACACCTTGTGTTGAAAGTCGGCAATGGCATGTCAGACAAAGCTAATTTTTTCAAGGCATTAGAAAAATATTTATTATTTATTATAATATAACTCAAATTTCTCATTGGTGGTTGTATCTACCAAAGTTACCACCAAACATTAATTTAGATAGGAAAAACGCAGCCTAGAGCTAATACACTGTCCTCAAATAGATTATAAGCTTCTAGCACATATGGTGCCAGCGCGCATTTGTCGAGGGTTCCTTACTATAAATAGCGCTAATCTACTCAAAAGAGATTCGGAGATCATCGGTTCGAATCCCGCGTCGGGCAGAAGAAATTCAACCATAAAAGCGCAAATTTCGGAATAAATGATTTTAAGAGTGGATTTTGTATCAAGGCCGTTGTCAAGGCGGACATTTATTAATTAGGCAACCTTATTAATGCTGTCCAAGCGAAATGTCAATATTCTTTTGCACTGAAGCAAAACAATACTAAACAATACAATATTTTTGGTTAACTGATAGGTATTAGCCTACCCATTATGATTAAGCAATATTAATAAATATAACTTACTGTTTTTACTTTAAAAAAAAAATAATAATAAGTAAAATAATCCATCACCATAGGCTTTACCTTATATCTTGTGTGTCATCAGGCCCCAGAAGGTCTACACTCATGAATTACAATAACTTTCCTAACATTGCAACCCTTGTACTGTTAAAGTACATTCTATGGCACATGGTTCCTAATGTTACTCTGTTGACATCTTGGCTGATAGGGTACAATAAAAATGGATTGTAAAGATATATATGTAATATTATGTTTATATATTAATTAAAATGCATTATCTTCTCTGTTTCATTTTAAAAGCACAGTTTTGTTTCATGATAGTTTAACAAATATGTTTCAAATACATTTTTCTACTGTCAATTTTATATTTGCTACATTCCTGTTCATTAATTGTCATTTCCAAAACACAATATTATTTCCATATAGAAAAAAGTTCTTTCATACACCTCTTCACATTTTGTGACATTATTCCCTACTTAATGTAATAATACAATTTATTTACTTCAAAACAGTATCTACACAAGCCAACATTATATTACAGGTTGTGGTGGACGAACCTTAAGCTGTTTGGTCTTTGTAACACTTAATGAATTCAATTCACAAATGTAAAATAATTGTAAAGATGTATAAACTGGCAAAGGTAGTTCTCGTGTATTATTATGGGGTGAGATATTTCATACTATTTGTAAATATTTATTGGTTATATTTTATTACTGTTATTTGTAAATAGCAGTCGTATATTTAGATGATGTGGAAAAAACATTTGTTCATTGAAAAAATGTCAGAAACGTACAAAATATCTTTATGGCAGTGATGGCAGTGTGTCCTCTCGTGGACCTTAAAAGCATGAACATAAGCATAAACATGAGACTGTGATACACTTTATGAGACTGGTATAAATATGAATAATTTTTATTTTATTCTACAACTTCACAAGGCCAAAAGTGCTTCTGGTTGAAGAAATCCCCACATATAGAATACATCAGAATATAACACAATATCAAATATAATGTGCTTAATATTGTATTAAAATAAAATTTGCTCATTTAGGGGGAAAAAAAGGGAAATAAAATCAGTTAGAATATTCTTGGTCTGACTCTTGGGCTTTAATGTGTACAGCAATAATATTATAAAGTTATATTATTATTAGTTTTTCATTTTTTATATGAAAAACTACGTTTCCAGATATATCCGTATGAACTGACACACCACTGAAACTGTCCATCACTCACATAATGTTACGTGGATGTTAACTCGAGTTACAAAGTTATGAATGAAAAGCATTAAAACGGCACAGATCACATCCTAAACACAACAGCTAAAGCTAACTTCAGTTCTCGAGTCCAGCTATGTTAGCTTAGCGACAATGAAATCTTCAACATAACATTAAGAAACGAAGGAGGAATCGATATAAATCGAGCACGACTTACTTTATATAAACCAGGTTAACAGCAGGTAACAGGTAATACCGTCTGAAATGATAACTAAGGTTCAAAACAAAAACCTGGTAGAGCGGGGCTCTCTGATTGGTCAAAGGACGAGGGCGAATCTTGGTAGAGGGTGGCCCTCCGATTGGCCGCGTCCTGGTAGAGGGAGGCTCTCTGATTGGCCAAGTCCTGGCTATTCTTCGTAGTGGACCGCAATCCCATTGGCCGTCGCTACCAAGATTGGAGGGGGCGTTGCTCAACAATCTGCTGCCAGAGAGCGCCAGGTTAAAACGTCGTCTCAGCTTTCTAAAAGGCTAAAGTTTATTTGAATCTTTAGGTTTAAAATAGTTTTAACCTCTAGGTCTAAACAACTTTAAGGACCTTTAAAGGGTATTTGAAAATCAATGCACTGACAAACACAATATGCTATTCAGTCAGAAACTAATACAAATTACTAACTACCAAAACACAGCCATTTACTTATTTAAAAAAAGTTATCCTAATGACCTCTAAGTGTGTTGAGATAAATAATGAGATAACAACTGTAGTAACACTCTTCATTCATTCATTCATTCATTCATTCATTCATTCATTCATTCATTCATTCATCCAATCATTCATTCATTTATGACTGCTTTGTTGAGCACATGTAACTAGTGAAGACTCTGTTGGGTAAATTTATTATTGTTGTTCCCTTCTCAGCCATATGGTGGCAGCAACCTTGTAGTTAAAAATGATAACTGATGTGAAGGTTTTGTCTGATTGCGGTTCCCAAGGTTATAGCAGCATGGAAAAATATTTTAATGCTGCATTTAGTAAACTGTACCTTACATATACTATAAAAGGAACATGTTGCAATTATCCAATCAATCAATTACGTGGCAGTAGTGAAATGTAAAAAATCATGTAGATACTGCTCAGAAGCTTCAGTTAATGTCAACATCAGAATGGGGGAAAATGTGATTACAGTGAATCTGACCTTGACATGAATGTGGGTGCCAGAAAGCCTGGTCTGAGTATTTCAGAATCTGCTGATTTTCTGGTATTTTCATAGACAGCAGTCTTTATAGTTTCCCTAGAATGGTGTTAAAAGGAAAAAAAAAACATATAGTGAAAGACAGTTCTGATAGAGGTCAGAGGAGGATGGCCATACTAGTGTGAGATGAAAGAAAGGCAATTGTAACTCAAATAACCACTCTTTATTGTGATGAGCATAAAAACATTTTAGAACATACATAAAACCTTGAGGTGGATGGGCTTAAACAGCAGAATACCATGTGGGTTCCACTCCTGTCAATCATGAACAGGAATCTGAGGTTACACTGGGCACAGGCTCACTGAATGAACAGCTGAAGAGACCAGGCAATATTTGATATATGTTAGATGATAACTAGTGATATAGTGGCCTGCACAGATCCCTAACCCTAACCCTGCACAGATACCTCAGCTCCACTGAACAGCTTTGGAATGAATTGGGACACCCTAGACCTTCTATTCTTCTACTGACCTCACTAATGCTCATGTGGCTCAATGGGAATATCTTGACAGCCGTGTTCCAAAATCTAGTGGAAAGCCTTCCCAGAAGAGTGGAAGTTATTATCAAGTCTAGTCAAGTTGATACATACAGGCCATAAATAAAATGTAGCAGGACTAAGAAGCATGCATGGAGAAGGTATGGTAAGCATTCTTATTGGGCCCTACCACTTATAGCTATGCATGGCCCTGGGTATGCTGCTTCTATAATGCTTTTTTCTGTCTCAGTCTTTCTGAGATCTTATCCTCTAAAATTTAGAATTTTATAAATGTAAACTCTAATTTATAAAATTATGAGTAAAAATTTGACTCAAAAAATTAATAATTATGACACATTGTGTCCAACTTGACACTATTCAAAACCATGAAAACTTTTGACAGAAATCCCAGAATATGTAAATTGTAAGGGCTAATTATGACTTATCCAGTTAACACAGATAAGTCAGTCATGATCACAACAGCATGGCCATTGTGACCTTTTCACAGTACCGTACATGCCACATTTCTCAACTATTATCTAACACTCAATGGATACAATAAGTATTTAGCATGGTTGCTGTGAGAAACCCACCCACCCACACTCACACACACACACACACACACACACACACACACACACACACACACACACACACACACACAC